>CP136057.1:383622456-384059956 GCA_032464435.1 Aegilops umbellulata
TTCTCCTAGTGCTACCTTAGTCGATATAGCGGAACGTAAGGCACCAAAACCTAGGAGCCGGGCAAACCCAACTATTGACCCAAACATGATTCGGAGCCGATGCATATAATGTTATAAGTTCGGGGCGCCGCACTTGTTAAAGTGTTCGGTCTTCTCACACCATATTGAGGGGTACTAAAGCCCCTGGCGTATTTGCCGTACCAAGGTGTACGGGTGCAACATGTCATCAATGAACATATATTTGTAAAAAAGAGTAATGTGAAAATAGACAAAAGCTATGCATTGTTTATTAAAAAGTCTACGATCAAGGCAAAACGATACAGATAACGCGGTAAGCAAAAAGGTGGACTATTTAACATGTCCGTTCCAGGGGCGGGCTGCGGAATTGTATGCAAAACAGGTATACTGCTCGTGATAGAGACCACCTGGGAGTTTCGTACTGCGGCATGGCTTGACTGCTTCCCTGGTTCTTGTATCATTTGTGCGGCAATTGTACTGCCGGACAGGCCTTCCGAGGAATGGAGTCCTGAAAGTAAGAGAAAAAAAGGAATCGGCAGCCCCTAGTACGGTTTAAGCCGTGTTTTGGGCGTGCCGTGATGGTGCCCCTCTCCCTGTGCCCATGGTATTTCAAGAGCGTAGTTATGTACGCGGAGCACTGATTTCGCTTTTTCGCGAGGGCTGGGGTTGGGGCCGCATTGCTATGCCTGCTCGGAACGTGCCAGGCGGTGTTGTTGTAGGTTACTCCGGGCGCGCTTGATGGTGTCCGGACGTTTAATGGACGGACTGGGGAACTGCCTTGAGAGGCTGCTTTGTACTTCTGCTGCGAGGGCCGCCGTGTGCTCCTCCGTTCAGAGGGAGCGTTCGGTGTTTCCATTGACCGTAATTACTCCTAGAGGGCATGGCATCTTGAGCTTAAGGTATGCGTAGTGCGGTACTGCGTTGAACTTGGCGAATGCGGTTCGCCCGAGCAGGGCGTGATAGCCACTTCGGAACAGGACTATATCGAAGATTAACTCCTCGCTTCGGAAATTATCCGGAGATCCGAAGACCACTTCAAGTGTAACTGAGCCTGTACAATTGGCCTCTACACCTGGTATGACGCCTTTAAACGTCGTGTTGGTGGGTTTAATCCTTGAGGGATCTATGCCCATTTTCCGCACTGTATCCTGGTAAAGCAGGTTCAGGCTGCTGCCGCCGTCCATAAGGACTCTAGTGAGATGAAATCCGTCGATGATTGGGTCTAAAACCAATGCGGCAAATCCGCCATGACGGATGCTAGTGGGGTGGTCCCTTCGGTCCAAGGTGATCGGGCAGGAGGACCATGGGTTGAACTTTGGGGCGACTGGCTCCATCGCGTATACGTCCCTTAACGCGCGCTTCCGCTCCCTCTTGGGATGTGGGTTGCGTATATCATGTTCACCGTCCGCACTTGTGGGGGAAAACCCTTCTGTCCCCTGTTGTTCGACGGTCGGGGCTCTTCCTCGTCATCGCTATGCAGCCCCTTGTCTTTGTTTTCGGCATTTAACTTGCCTGCCTGCTTGAACACCCAACAATCCCTGTTGGTGTGATTGGCTGGCTTTTCGGGGGTGCCATGTATCTGGCACAAGCGGTCGAGTATTCGGTCCACACTGGACGGGCCCTGAGTATTTCTTTTGAATGGCCTTTTCCGCTGACCGGATTTATAGCCTCTGAATCCGGCATTAACTATCGTATCCTCAGCATTGTCGCTGTTAATGCAGCGCTTTTGCTTGTTGCGACGCGACCTGCCACTACTGTCTCTGGTATCCGAATTACCATGGTTCTTGGTCATATTGTTGCTACGGGCAAGCCAGCTATCTTCTCCCGCGCAAAAGCGGTTCATGAGTGTCGTGAGGGCTGCCATAGATTTCAGCTTTTCCTGTCCAAGGTGCCGGGCAAGCCACTCGTCGCGGATATTGTGCTTGAAGGCTACTAGGGCCTCTGCGTCCGGACAGTCGACTATTTGGTTTTTCTTTGTTAGGAACCGTGTCCAGAATTGCCTGGCCAATTCCTCTGGCTGCTGAATTATGTGGCTTAGGTCATCGGCGTCTGGTGGTCGCACATAGGTTCCCTGGAAATTGTCGAGGAATGCGGCTTCCAGGTCCTCCCAACAACCGATTGATTCTGCTGGCAAGCTATTAAGCCAATGCCGAGCTGGTGCCTTAAGTTTGAGTGGGAGGTATTTGATGGCGTGTAGATCATCGCCGCGGGCCATGTGGATATGAAGGAGATAATCCTCGATCCATACCACAGGATCTGTTGTGCCATCGTATGATTCGATGTTCACGGGTTTGAAACCCTCGGGGATTTGATGATCCATTACTTCATCTGTGAAGCATAGTGGGTGTGCGGCGCCTCTGTATTGGGCTATATCACGACGTAGCTCAAACGAGCTTTGTCTATTGTGTTCGGCCCGGCCGGATTTACTATATCCGGAGTGACGATCACCGTCACGTGCCGTGGGGCGCCCGCGCGATCCATAGATCGATCTTGTTTGCCTTGCCTTGTCCTCCAATATATCTCGCAGGTCTGGCGCATTTTGCCGTGCCTTGGTATATTTTGAGCGGCACCGGGGTGCGGCTTGAGTGGAGGGCCGAGAGGCCTCTCTGTCGCGGCCACGAGGTGGCCGGTCAGCCGTATCATGCGTTGGTGATGTAGGTTTAGGTGATTCCTCCTCTGATTGTGGTAGCACCCTCCGTTTTGGGTAGCTCTTGGAGGGGCGTTCGAGTTCATACTCTTCGGCCGCAAGGACTTCAGTCCATTTGTCAGCTAGCAAATCTTGATCAGCTCTAAGCTGTTGCTGCTTTTTCTTGAGGCTGCTTGCCGCCATAAGCCTGCGTTGAAAACGCTCTTGCTCGACTGGATCCTCTGGCACGACGAATTCGTCGTCGCCGAGGCTTGCCTCTTCTTCGGAGGGAGGCATATAATTATCGTCCTTGACCTCTCTGTCTGTCGCTCTCTCATGAGGGCTGGCTTCTCCATCCTCCTGTGCTGAATCTTGCTGGAGGGGGTTTTCTTCGGCACTCTCCGGAGTATTATTATCTCCTGTGCCGGAATCACCGTTTTTGCTTTGGCGGGATTTTGAGCGGCGCCGCTGACGCCGGCGCTTAGGCTGTTTCTTGGAGGGGTCATCCTCCGTTGTTCCATCGCCGTCTCCTTATTTTGGTGTGTCCACCATGTATATGTCATACGACGAGGTGGCTTTCCAGTGCCCTATAGGCGTTGGTTCTTGATCGTCTCCTGCATCGGCGTCCATACCGTCGATGTCTTCGGAGTCGAAGTCGAGCATGTCGGTTAAATCGTTGATAGTGGCTACAAAGTGGGTGGTGGGTGGGCTTTGAATTTCTTCATCGTCCGTATCCCAACCTTGTTGACTGTAGTCCGGCCAGGGCTCTCCTGATAAAGAGAGAGACTTTAGTGACTTCAGAATGTCGCCGAAGGGCGAGTGCTGAAAGATGTCCGCAGCGGTGAACTCCATGATCGGCGCCCAATCGGATTCGATCGGCAGGGGCGCGGAGGGCTCGGAGTCCGGACCCTCGGAGTCACGGGCCTTGCGGAGTGCGAGGCCGGTGTTTTGCTCGATCGCCGTTGGGATCGCAGCCCCCGAGGCGGCGTCCAACCACACATCCTCGATCGGCGCAGTTGGCTCCGAATTAAGGGTCGGAGCCGACGCGAGTGCGGCCTCCAAGGCACTGTTCGGTGGCAGAGCTAGATCATGCCCATCATGACAGTGCGGCGCGCTCGGCTGTGGCTCGAATCCGTCGAAGATCAAGTCCCCGAGGACGTCAGCCGTGTAGTTTAAACTTCCAAACCTGACCTGATGGCCAGGCGCGTAGCTTTTGATCTGCTCCAGATGGCCAAGCGAATTGGCCCGCAGTGCGAAGCCGCCAAAGACGAAGATCTGTCCAGGGAGAAAAGTCTCACCCTGGATTGCATCGCTATTGATGATCGGAGGAGCCATCGGGCCTAAAATCAACGACACAAAGGAACTCTCAATGAAAGCACCAATGTCGGTGTCAAAACCGGCGGATCTCGGGTAGGGGGTCCCGAACTGTGCGTCTAGGCGGATGGTAACAGGAGACAAGGGACGCGATGTTTTACCCAGGTTCGGGCCCTCTTGATGGAGGTAAAACCCTACGTCCTGCTTGATTAATATTGATGATATGGGTAGTACAAGAGTAGATCTACCACGAGATCAAGGAGGCTAAACCCTAGAAGCTAGCCTATGGTATGATTGTTATGTTCTGTCCTACGGACTAAAACCCTCCGGTTTACATAGACACCGGAGAGGGTTAGGGTTACATAGAGTCGGTTACAATGGTAGGAGATCTACATATCCGTATCGCCAAGCTTGCCTTCCACGCCAAGGAAAGTCCCTTCCGGACACGGGACGAAGTCTTCAATCTTGTATCTTCATAGTCCAGGAGTCCTGCTGAAGGTATTGTCCGGCTATCCGAACACCCCCTAATCCGGGACTCCCTCACACATCTAGTGTGATTTTCCCAGCACATCGTGCCTCCCGACTAGGGATGATTCCTCTAAAGGTCGTGCTGCTTTGCTCAGTGCGGCTTCTGTCTATTTCCATTTTTCGAAGAGTCTCCTCATAGATGAGGTTTAATCCGCTGCCGCCGTCCATGAGCACTTTAGTAAGCCGGAAGCCGTCCACAATTGGACTAAGGACCAAGGCGGCTGGTGCTCGGGCTATTCAGAATTTAGGTTCGTCACTGGCATTGAAGGTGATAGATGTATCACTCCATGGATTTATTGCTGCCACATGGCAGACTTCGGCAAGGCTGCGGAGTGCTCGCTTATGCCTATTATTTGAGGCAAAGGTGTCGATGATTGTCAATACTGTATTGTTGTTCTCCACGGGATGGTGCTCTACGATATTGTTGATGAGGAGATCCTCACCGCTCTTGGCCACCTGCCGGAGTACCCAACATGCTCTAAGGATGTGAGTTGGCATAGTATCCGCTGTACTGTGAATTTTGCATGGCCCATTAAGCCATCCCTCCAATACGGTTCCATGCTTTGTAGTGGGTTTTTGCTTCTTGGTAATTGGATCGGGTGACTTACGAGAGTACACCCTTTTAGTTTGGACGGGGGGTTTTGTCAGAGCCGGAGGATCCCAAAATTTTGTTTGGGTTTTCCAGGTGCTTTCCATCGCACAATTCTTCCGTACTATGGCCGCCAAGTCAGCGAAGTGTGCTATCTCACGGCGACTTATGGCATTGAGGATTCCCCTGTCCGTGCAATTTTTGCAAAAGAATGAAATTGTGTCTTCCTCGCGACAGTCCTTAACCTTGCTCATTACAAGGAGGAATGTGGCCCAATAGTGATGTACTGTCTCTTGGGGCTCTTGTCTAATGTGGGTAAGATCACTTATATCTAGGTGGGTGGGTAGATTTAGGTCTGAACCCTGACCCGATCTGAGACCCAGGGGCGAAGGAGTTTCCGATCTTGGAAGTTCGGGCTCCGAGATGTTGCCCGCTAGGTCTGGCCCACTATCTGATTCTAGGTTCAAGGCTTGGGCCATGTCCTCCCGTAGACGGGTATCCGGCTCGGAGAGCTCAGGAATCTAGACATAGTTCGTCCTCAAGATGGAGGAGGAATTGCTGAGTTACTCCTCCACCACCGCTATCTGATGGGTGACCGTCGGAGAGTTAATCGCCCTTTGGTCGGGTTTAAGCCCAATCCGATCATAGTTCGTAGCGACTCCCAAAGCGGCAATGCGATCCAAGAGCTCGTTCAAGGAGTATAGCTCCACTGGATCCATCTGCACGGCGAATCCCGAGCCGATGCGGAGGCGGTTTTTGATGACCCGAGAGGTCATCATCAGTGCAACGGCCGAACGGGCGGTCATGATGAAGTCGCCTAATCAGAGAGTTTGGCCTACAGCCAGGGCTCCCCCAGAAGTGATGTTGTCCTTGACAACAAGACGAGCCATCAAGCCTTATGATGACGACACAGTGGAACTCTCAATGAAAGCACCAATGTCGGTGTCAAAACTGGCGGATCTCGGGTAGGGTGTCCCGAACTATGCGTCTAAGGCGAATGGTAACAACAGGCGAGGGGCAGATGTTCACCCAGGTTCGGGCCCTCTCGATGGAGGTAATACCCTACTTCCTGCTTGATTGATCTTGATGATATGAGTATTACAAGAGTTGATCTACCACGAGATCGTAAAGGCTAAACCCTAGGAGCTAGCCTATGGTATGATTGTTGTTGTCCTACGGACTAAACCCTCCGGTTTATGTAGACACCGGAGGGGGCTAGGGTTATACAGAGTCGGTTACAAGGGAGGAGATCTACATATCCGTATTGCCAAGCTTGCCTTCCACGCCAAGGAGAGTCCCATCCGGACACGGGACGAAGTCTTCAATCTTGTATCTTCATAGTCCAACAGTCCGGCTAAAGTATAAAGTCCGGCTGTCCGAGGACCCCCTAATCTAGGACTCCATCAGCTTGCAATAGAGGTTAATTAGAAGTGGGATACTTGTCCAAGTAAGGACAGCACCCAAGCACCGGTCCACCCACATATCAAATTATCAAAGTACCGAACGTGAATCATGTGAACGTGATGAAAACTAGCTTGACGATAATTCCTATGTGTCCTCGAGAGCGCTTTTCTCCATATAAGAGTTTGTTCAGGCTTTTCCTTTGCTACAAAAAGGATTCGGCTACCTTGCTGCACTTTATTTACTTTTGTTACTTGTTGCTCGTTACCAATTATCTTATCACAAAACTATCTGTTACCTATAATATCAGTGCTTGCAGAGAATACCTTGCTGAAAACCGCTTATCATTTCCTTCTGCTCCTCGCTGGGTTTGACACTCTTACTTATCGAAAGGACTACAATAGATCCCCTATACTTGTGGGTCATCACACCGCCGCAACCTTCTGTACTCATGAGATCCCATCTTGGGGCCTTCTCCGGAGCTCCGCCGGAGGGGGCATTGATCATGGAGGGATTCTACATCAACACCTTAGCCTCTCCAATGATGTGTGAGTAGTTTACCTCGGACTTTCGGGTCCATAGTTATTAGCTAGATGGCTTCTTCTCTCTATTTGGTTCTCAATACAAAGTTCTCCACGATTCTCGTGGAGATCTATTCGATGTAATCTTCTTTTGCGGTGTGTTTGTTGATATCGATGAATTGTGGGTTTATGATCAAGTTTATCTATGAACAATATTTGAATCTTCTCTGAATTCTTTTATGTATGATTGGTTATCTTTGCAAGTCTCTTCAAATTATCAGTTTGGTTTGGCCTACTAGATTGATCTTTCTTGCAAGGGAGAAATGCTTAGCTTTGGGTTCAATCTTGCGGTGCTCGATCCCAGTGACAGTAGGGGAAACGACACGTATTATATTGTTGCCATCGAGGATAACAAGATGGGGTTTATATCATATTGCATGAGTTTATCCCTCTACATGATGTCATCTTACTTAAAGCGTTACTCTGTTCTTTTGAACTTAATACTCTAGATGCATGCTGGATAGCGGTCGATGTGTGGAGTAATAGTAGTAGATGCAGGCAGGAGTCGGTCTACTTGTCACGGACGTGATGACTATATACATGATCATACCTAGATATTCTCATAACTATGCTCAATTCTGTCAATTGCTCAACAGTAATTTGTTCACCCACCGTAATACTTATGCTCTCGAGAGAAGCCACTAGTGAAACCTATGGCCCCCGGGTCTATTTTCCATCATATTAATCTTCCAACACTTAGCTATTTTTATTGCCTTCTATTTTACTTTGCATCTTTATCATAAAAAATACCAAAAGTATTATCTTATCATATCTATCAGATCTGACTTTCGTAAGTGACCTTGAAGGGATTGACAACCCCTTTATTGCGTTGGTTGCGAGGATCTTATTTGTTTGTGTTGGTGCGAAGGACTCGTGTGTGGCCTCCTACTGGATTGATACCTTGGTTCTCAAAAACTGAGGGAAATACTTACGCTGCTTTACTGCATCACCCTTTCCTCTTCAAGGGAAAACCAACGCAGTGCTCAAGAGGTAGCAGTAATACCCTACTTCCTGCTTGATTTATCTTGATGAATATGAGTATTACAAGAGTTGATCTACCACGAGATTGTAATGGATAAACCCTAGAAGTCTAGTCTATTGATACGTCTCCAACGTATCTATAATTTTTGATTGCTCCATGCTATATTATCTACTGTTTTGGACATTATTGGGCTTTATTATCCACTTTTATATTATTTTTGGGACTAACGTATTAACCGGAGGCCCAGCCTAGAATTGCTATTTTTTGCCTATTTCAGAGTTTCGAAGAAAAGGAATATCAAACGGAGTCCAAACGGAATGAAACCTTCGGGAACGTGGTTTTCTCACCGAACATGATCCAGGAGACTTGGACACCACGTCAAGAAGGAAAGGAGGAGGGGACGAGGTAGGGGGCGCGCCCACCCCCCCAGGGCACGCCCTCCACCCTCGTGGGCCCCCTCTTGCTCCACCGACGTACTCCTTCCTCCTATATATACCTACGTACCCCCAAACGATCAGAACAGGAGCCAAAAACCTAATTCCACCGCCGCAACCTTCTGTACCCACGAGATCCCATCTTGGGGCCTGTTCCGAAGCTCCACCAGAGGGGGCATCCATCACGGAGGGCTTCTACATCAATACCATAGCCTCTCCGATGAAGTGTGAGTAGTTTACCTCAGACCTTCGGGTCCATAGTTATTAGCTAGATGGCTTCTTCTCTCTTTTTGGATCTCAATACAAAGTTCTCCCCCTCTCTTGTGGAGATCTATTTAATGTAATCTTCTTTTTGCGGTGTGTTTGTTGAGATCGATGAATTGTGGGTTTATGATCAAGATTATCTATGAACAATATTTGAATCTTCTCTGAATTCTTTTATGTATGATTGGTTATCTTTGCAAGTCTCTTCGAATTATCAGTTTGGTTTGGCCTACTAGATTGGTTTTTCTTGCACTGGGAGAAGTGCTTAGCTTTGGGTTCAATCTTGCGGTGTCCTTTTCCAGTGACAGTAGGGGCAGCAAGGCACGTATCTTTGTTGCCATCGAGGATAACAAGATGGGGTTTTTATCATATTGCATGGATTTATCCCTCTACATCATGTCATCTTGCTTAAGGCGTTACTCTGTTTTCTTGAACTTAATACTCTAAATGCATGCTGGATAGCGGTCGATGAGTGGAGTAATAGTAGTAGATGCAGGCAGGAGTCGGTCTACTTGTCTCGGACGTGATGCCTATATACATGATCATACCTAGATATTCTCATAACTATGCTCAATTCTGTCTATTGCTCAACAGTAATTCGTTCACCCACCGTAAAATACTTACGCTCTTGAGAGAAGCCACTAGTGAAACCTATGGCCCCCGGCTCTATCTACATCATATTAATCTTCCAACATTTTATTTATTTCCTTTGCTTTTACTTTGCTTTTATTTTACTTTGCATCTTTATCATAAAAATACCAAAAATATTATCTTATCATATCTATCAGATCTCACTCTCGTAAGTGACCGTGAAGGGATTGACAACCCCTTATCGCGTTGGTTGTGAGGAGTTATTTGTTTTGTGTAGGTACGAGGGACTCGCGCGTAGCCTCGTACTGGATTGATACCTTGGTTCTCAAAAACTGAGGGAAATACTTACGCTACTTTGCTGCATCATCCTTTCCTCTTCAAGGAAATCCAATGCAGTGCTCAAGAGGTAGCAAGAAGAATTTCTGGTGCCGTTGCCGGGGAGGTATACGCAAAAGTCAAAATACCAAGTACCCATCACAATCCCTTATCTCCCGCATTACATCATTTGCCATTTTCCTCTCGTTTTCCTCCCCCACTTCACCCTTGTCGTTTTATTCGCCCTCTGTTTTCCGTTCGCCTCTTTTCCGTTTGTTTGCTCTGTCATTATGGCTAGTCCCTTATCCACTCCGTTGTCCCCTGAGTTTGAAGTCTTTCACTTCAAAGAAAGACAAGGAGAAAACTTAAAAGATGCCTGGTTGAGAATAATGGAGTCTTATCGTAATTGTACCTTTGAAGTAAATCTGAGAATTTTGCTTCGCAATTTTTATATTTGATTAAATATGTCTTATAGACAACTTTTGGATTGCGTTGTTGTAGGATCGGAAGTATGTCTAGAGGGGGGGTGATTAGACTACTTGACCAAATAAAAATCTAGCCTTTTCCCAATTTTAGTTCTTGGCAGATTTTAGCAACTTTGGACAAGTCAAGCAATATTAACACAATTCAAGCAAGCATGCAAAAGAGTATATTAGCAGCGGAAAGTAAAGCATGCACCTTGCAAGAATGTAAAGGGAAGGGTTTGGAGGATTCAAACGCAATTGGAGACACGGATGTTTTTGTCGTGGTTCCGATAGGTGGTGCTATCGTACATCCACGTTGATGGAGACTTCCACCCATGAAGGGTAACGGTTGCGCGAGTCCACGGAGGGCTCCACCCACGAAGGGTCCACGAAGAAGCAACCTTGTCTATCCCACCATGGCCGTCGCCCACGAAGGACTTGCCTCACTAGCGGTAGAACTTCACGAAGTAGGTGATCTCCTTGCCCTTAAAAACTCCTTGGTTCAACTCCACAATCTTGTCGAAGGCTCCCAAGTGACACCTAGCCAATCGAGGAGACACCACTCTCCAAGAAGTAACAAATGGTGTGTTGATGATGAACTCCTTACTCTTGTGCTTCAAATGATAGTCTCCCCAACACTCAACTCTCTCTCACAGGATTTGGATTTGGTGGAAAGAAGATTTGAGTGGAAAGCAACTTGGGGAAGGCTAGAGATCAAGATTCATATGGTAGGAATGGAATATCTTGGCCTCAACACAAGTGTAGGTGGTTCTCTCTTAGAAAATGTAGGTTGGAAGTGTAGGTTTGTTTTGATGGCTCTCTCCACGAATGAAGAGGAGATGGAGGGGTATATATAGCCTCCACACAAAATCTAACCGTTACACACAACTTGCCAAACTCGGTGGGACCGAATTGATAAACTCGGTCGGACCTATTCAGCAAATCTAGTGACCGTTAGGATTTTTGGTGGGACCGACATGCAACTCAGTAGGACCGATATGGTTAGGGTTAGGGCATAACGTAATCTCGGTGAAACCGATTACACAAACTCGGTGAGACCGATTTTGGTAATAAGCTAACCAGAGAGTTGGTCAGGTAAACTCGATGGGACCGATTCGCTCATCTCGGTGAGTCTGAAATGTTACAAAAGGGAAATAGAGAGTTTACATTGCAATCTCGGTGGGACCAATCGCTTATTTCGCTGGGACCGAAACGTTACGAAGGGAAACAGAGAGATTACAATCCCATCTCAGTGAGACTGAGATCCCTATCGGTGAGACCGATTTGCCTAGGGTTTGTGGCAGTGGCTATGTCATCTGAACTCGGTGGCGCCGGATAGAAGGAATCGGTGGGGCCGGGTTTGACTTTTGGTTTAGGTCATATGTGGATGTGAGAAAGTAGTTGAGGGCTTTGGAGCATGTTACTAAGCATTTGGAGCAAGAGCCTCATGAAGCAACACCTCATCCCTCCTTGATAGTATTGGCTTTTCCTATAGACTCAATGTGATCTTGGATCACTAAAATAGAAAATGTAGAGTCTTGAGCTTTGAGCTTGAGCCAATCCTTTGTCCTTAGCATTTTGAGGGGTCCAGTTTTCTCACCCATGCCATGCCAATCATTGAGCTTTCCTGAAATATTAATCTTGAAATAGCATTAGCTCAATGAGTTATATGTTGTTAGGAATTACCAAAACCACCTAGGGATAGTTGCACTTTCAATCTCCCCTTTTTTGGTAATTGATGACAACATATAGATCAAAGCTTCAACAAATGATAATAAGAGTGAAAAGCATCATTGCTTTGAGAAGTATGTGAAAAGCAAGAGCTCCCCCTAAATTTGTGCATAGTTTAAGATTTGCTTTGGACTACAAATGCACAATGAGTTAGGATTATGGGTTACTCTTCCATGTCACATACATCTTGGTGGAGCGCTCAAAATGATAATAATTAAATACATGCACTCATCACCAAGCAAAGTGAATGATCATAAAAGGATAATGTCATCCAACAAGCATTAAGGTAGCATATGATCAAACACATGATCATCCAAGTATCACACAAAAGCATAAAGTATCTCAAACAAGCAAATAACAAAGTTCAACCACCAAAAAAGCAAGAGAGAACAAAAAGCAACACTCTCTCTCGAAGCCTATGATCTATACATTTTCTCCCCCTTTGGCAACAAGTTACCAAAAAGTTCATAAAAATGCATTGTTGGGGATATTACTACTGAGCATAAACCGGCCTGTACGGGCCGGGATAACTTCGTCTGTAGTTCAAGAATGGTAAAGCCCAGGAGGCTATGTAGAGGCCCGAGGCCGTAGTCGGTTTAACATCTGTAGCCGTAAACCGGCCTGTGTACAACTTGTATTGTAAGTTAGGGATAAGGAAGAGACCAACCCGGGTACGAGTATAAACCGGAGATTGGGACTCTATGAACCGACGGGCGTCACCCGTGTATATAAGGGGACGACCCGATATCGGTTCAGGGGACAGACAACCACAACTCGAGGCCTAGGCAAAGCTTATCTGCTCCCTAGCCATCGAGACTTCATCAATTCCACCACAAACTAGACGTAGGCTTTTACCTTCATCGAAGGGGCCGAACTAGTATAAACCCTTTGTGTCCGTGTGTCCGCTTTAACCCCTTCGAGTTAACCCGTTGCGATGGCTCCACGACTAAGTCCTTTGGCTAGGACATCTGCCGTGACAAACCCACGACAGTTGGCGCCCACCGTGGGGCTCTCGCACGATGGTTTCAAGTTCTTGGAGGGCCGCTTTGAAGGACTCAAGGGATATGCCGTGGGCCGGATGACCAAGAGTCGCCGCGGCAAGATCTACATCGACGACGCAGGCTGGGGCCCCGAGGCCGGCTCGATTGAGTACGGGTACCGGGTCCCCTTTGGCGGTATACACGTTTTCATCGGCAAGATTGGTGAACCGGGCCCTCAGCTGGACACCTGCACCGACCTCATCGAGACAGCTCAGCGTGCGCGATCTGCCCGGATCAAGCCAGCCATAAAGCGTGCCTTGGTGGGAGTCATCCACGGGCGAAACTATGAGGACGGATCAGAATCTGGTGGCGAAACCGTTGTTTATTCCGGGGATGGGTCGTCAACCGGGGAAACTGAGTCCTTGTATCAAGTGCATGATGGTCGGATTGGGGGCTGTTCCGATGACAGCAGTATTCCGGAGCCCTCCGATCTGCCTAGTCGGGTCGGCGTATTCATGGCTGGCACCCAAGCAGCGCCTCATTCATCGACGGCCGCAGCAATGATTTCCGGTTCGTCGGCTGCCGGAGCAGGAGGTTCTGTGCACCCACCGGTCCAAGTATTATCCGATCTGTTCGACGCACTGGCGGCGCTCTTGACGGAGGCTAATCCGGCGGATCAGGGTGCTCATAACGCAGAGATTGCAAAGGTGAGAGAACAGATTAGCCAGGCCAAGGCGGATCTGGCGGCCGAGGAGGTCAGGATGACTGCAGAACGGGCCGTTTTGGACGCGCAAGCCTATAAGTTCATGCTGGATCAGAACGCTTCACAGGAGGTCATGAGGAGGAAATATCGGTCCCGCCTGCCACCGGTGTTTGAAGGAAGGGATCTTTTCAAAACTCCTGAAGCAGGGACCAGTAATCAACCAGTGGTAAACCGAGCAGAGGCGCCTGGGACAAGCGCGCCGGTTCAGCCCCGCATAGTAGATCTACCCCATCATAACCCGGAGCCGCGGATTGTGACCGCACCCCCGGATCATTACTCCAACCCGCTGGATAATCTTGTTGCTGCGGCAGCACGTCTAGAGGCTATTCCGGTCGAGGGAGATTCGTTACAGGCCATAGAGACGCGCCGGGTCAAGGAGCTCCTCAGAACGGCGCTGGTCCAACAGGAGGCATATTCATACAGCCGCGAGCGGATTCATTCTACTCCACGTCCAATCCGGAGTTATAACAGGCACCTGGAAGAACAAGCTGAGTCCAGCAATGCACGGCATGGAGGGCCCCGCGGTGACAATCCGGCCCCTGATGCCCAGGAGTTGGTAGACCGGGCCCGTGCACGCAGAGAAGCCGCATTGGCAGCACATCAGACTACGCCGGTTCGTCCCACCACGTCGGTCGAACCAGGGCTTGCTTCTAGCGCTTTGGGGGTGCCTTGCCTTATACCCGCTTTGCGCAATGTGCGCCTGCCTAAGGACTTCAAGGGGCCGCGCAAGGTACCGAATTATACAGCGGATCAACCCCCGGAGGCGTGGGTGGAGAGTTACGAGATGGCCATGGAGATGCTTGACGTGGATGAAGCTGCATGTGCAAAATATTTCTCTATGATGCTTGAAGGAACGGCCCGCACTTGGTTAAAAAGCCTGCCGCCCAATACCATCGGTTCATGGGCTCAATTGCGAGCTCGGTTTATCAGTAATTTCAAAGATACGTGCAGGCAGCCCATGTCAATAGTGGACTTAGCCGCTTGCGTCCAGGCGGAAGGGGAATCAACCACTCATTGGGTGCGCCGCGTTTCGCAAATCTTGCATTCATCAGACCGCATCAATGCTGACACTGCAGTTGTGACTTTGGAAAGCAATTGCCGTTTTGGGCCCTTGAGATTGAAATTAGGACGAATGAAGCGTCATTGCACTGACATAGGGACTCTCATGGCTGCTTTGGTAAAGTACGCTGATTCTGATAGTACCAAGGATCCCGAGTCTGATGATGAAAAGGCAGGGAAGGGAAAAAAGAACGGCAACTTCAAAGGTAAGCAACATCACCCAGGGAACGGCATTGGAGGCAAGCGTAAAGCGGATGGTTCCATGGATTTTGTGGCTAACACCAATGTCCAGAATAGGGGCCGGCCGCGTAGGGGCAAGGGCCGCGGTGGCGGTTCAGGATCCGGGCCAAACCACGGTGGAGGAAACTCCAGTTCAGGGTTTAATGGTAATCCGAGCGGGGCTGGTAATCCGGGCGGACATGATAATCAACGTAACCAGAATGATCAAGGGGGCTATAATCAGCAGCAGTCGGGATACCAGAGCAATCCGAAGCAGTTAAACAGTGGTCAGTACCATGTGTTCACCACTAGCTTGGACAAGCGAGACCAGAAGGTCCGGAAGAGGGCAGTTAACTCTGTTGAACCGGCCGTGCCCCGATATCTACGATGGTCAGAGCAGCCGATCACCTGGAGTAGAGAGGATCACCCTCCTCGGGTGGATAATTCGGGTCAACTGGCTTTAGTGGTAGCGCCTCAGGTAGGAGGTTATAAGTTCACCAAGGTGCTCATGGATGGGGGCAGCAGTATTAACATCCTATACTATGAGACCTTTCGACGTATGGGGCTCAAGGATAAAGATCTACGGCCTTCACACACGGTTTTTCATGGCGTAGTGGCAGGCAAGTCTGCGTATCCCGTGGGCAAGATAGCGTTGGAGGTGGCTTTTGGTGATGATCATGATTCCCGATCAGAAACACTGACTTTTGAGGTGGTGAAGATCCAAAGCCCGTACCATGCCCTGTTTGGTCGGCCGGCTTATGCCAAATTCATGGCACGACCCTGTTATGTATATCTGCAGCTCAAGATGCCAGGCCACAAGGGAACCATCACGGTTCACGGGAGCCGCAGGATCGCTTTGGAGTGTGAAGAGGGAGATGCCGCCTATGCGGAATCGGTTTATGCTGCGGAGGAACTCAAATACTACAAGGATAATGTTGATCCGACGGATATGACTCCTTTAAAGAAGCCCACCACAGAGCATGATCCGGCTTTAAAATTCACGTCAGCCGCGGAGACCAAACTTGTTGATTTCGTGGCTGGTGATTCATCCAAGCAATTCAGCATCAGTACCAATCTGGACCCAAAATAGGAAAGCGCGCTCATCGAGTTCCTCCGTGAGAATCGGGACATCTTTGCATGGAAGCCCTCTGACATGCCAGGTGTACCGAGGCGACTCGCTGAGCACACCCTTAATGTGGATCCCAAATACAAACCGGTGAAACAGTTCCTCCGTCGGTTCAACGAAGAGAGAAGAAAGGCTATTGGAGAAGAAGTGGCCAGGCTCTTAGCGGTCGGCTTCATCGTTGAAGTTTTTCACCCTGAATGGCTTGCTAATCCGGTGCTGGTCCTTAAGAAAAACGGCACTTGGCGTATGTGTGTGGACTATACAGATCTTAATAAGGCCTGCCCTGCAGATCCTTTTGCCCTCCCCCGTATTGATCAAATCATTGATGCTACGGCGGGTTGCGAGCGTTTATGCTTTCTAGATGCATACTCTGGTTATCATCAGATTAAGATGGCGGTTAAGGACCAGGAGAAGACGGCGTTCATTACTCCCTTTGGAGCCTTCTGCTATGTATCTATGCCTTTTGGGCTCAAAAGTGCCCAGGCAACTTATCAACGGTGTGTGCAAAATTATCTCCACAAGCAGATTGGCCGTAATGTGCACGCTTATGTGGACGACATTGTGGTCAAGTCAAGGAAAAAGGAAACGTTGGTCGATGATTTGAAGGAGACCTTTGATAACTTAAGGATATACAAGATGATGCTCAATCCAGCCAAGTGTGTCTTTGGTGTACCGGCTGGCAAGCTGTTGGGTTTCTTGGTGTCCAACAGGGGAATTGAGGCTAATCCGGACAAAATTATAGCTATCACCTCTCTAGCTAAACCGAAATGCATCAATGACGTCCAACGTCTGGCAGGCAGAATTGCGGCTTTAAGCCGGTTTATCAGCCGCCTCGGAGAGAAAGCAATTCCTCTGTATCAAATGTTGAAGAAGACAGATCAGTTTGTCTGGAATTCTGCCGCTGATCAGGCGTTTGAGGATTTAAAGCGACAGCTGGTCAATCCGCCCGTACTCGCTGCTCCCACTGATAAGGAACCATTGCTGTTGTATGTAGCTGCTAACGCTCGCGCGGTCAGTGTGGCTATTGTGGTAGAGCGGAAGGAGGCAGGCAAAGAATACCCGGTTCAGCGTCCGGTTTATTACATCAGCGAGGTGCTGATTGAATCCAAACAACGATATCCGCATTGGCAAAAGCTAGTATATGGAGTTTTTATGGCAAGCCGGAAGCTGAAGCAGTATTTCCAAGGCCACCCTATCACGGTGGTCAGCTCTGCTCCTTTGGGCGATATCATCCAGAACCGGGAAGCGACTGGTCGGATTGCCAAGTGGGCTATCGAGCTTGGACCGCACGGTCTAAGGTATGCGCCTCGCACTGCGATAAAATCTCAGGCATTGGTGGATTTTATCAATGATTGGACGGAGTTGCAAGTCCCTGAAGAGAAGCCGGATCACACTTACTGGACCATTCATTTTGACGGATCACGCCAATTGGAAGGATCGGGGGCTGGAGTCATATTAACTTCCCCACGAGGTGATAAGTTTTGTTATGTTCTCCGTTTAATGTTCCCTTGTACTAACAATGCAGCAGAATATGAGGCCTTGCTCCATGGTCTCCGGATGGCTAAGGAGATGAATTTAAGCTGGGTTAAGTGCTTTGGCGACTCTGACTTGGTGGCCCAGCAGGTGTCTGGTACATGGGATTCAAAAGATCCACTCATGGCTGCTTATCGTCGTGAGGTTGATGTGGTCGCAGGTCACTTCAAAGGTTATCAGGTGGACCATGTGGACCGACGAAAGAATGAGGCGGCGGATGCTTTAAGTCGACTGGGGTCACAGCGTAAACCGGTACCACCTAATGTGTTCCTTGATGTGCTTTACAACCCGTCGGTTCAACTGCCTGGCGAAGCAGATTTGGCAGTTCCTGACCCAGAGGCTCAATTAGTCGCGGCATTACATGTCATCCCGAATTGGACGCTCCCTTACCTGGCGTACATGAACCGACGGGAGTTGCCAGAGGATGAGGTTCTATCCAGACAGATAGTACGGCGGTCCAAGTCCATGGTAGTGGAAAACGGCGAACTACATCATCGCAGTGTGACAGGAGCCTTTCAACGGTGTGTATCTCCTGAGGAAGGCCGTGAAATTTTGCGTGAGATCCACGAAGGAGATTGCGGTCACTACGCCGGTTCAAAGTCCTTAGTGGCAAAGGCTTTTCGTCACGGTTTCTATTGGCTAACTGCTCATGCGGATGCGGAGGATCTGGTCAGGCGGTGTGATGGTTGTCAAAAATTCTCAAGACGCGCTCACGTCCCGGCTCAAGAATTGAGGATGATTCCAATTACTTGGCCGTTTGCAACCTGGGGGCTGGACATGGTTGGGCCTTTCAAACGGTCCAAGGACAAGAAGACCCACCTTCTGGTGGCGGTGGACAAATTTACCAAGTGGATAGAAGCAGAGCCCGTTAGCAAGTGTGATGCGGCCACCGCGGTTTGGTTCATCAAAAAAGTGATTTTCCGGTTTGGTTTTCCACACAGCATCATCACAGACAATGGTACCAATTTATCTAAAGGTGCCATGAAGGAGTTTTGCGAACGAGAGCACATCCGCCTTGATGTGTCGTTAGTGGCGCACCCACAGTCCAATGGTCAAGCAGAAAGAGCTAATCAGGAGATCTTGAGAGGCATTAAGCCCAGGCTTATGGTTCCTTTGCAGCGGACGCCGGGTTGTTGGGTCGAAGAGTTACCCTCCGTGTTATGGAGCATCAACACCACACCTAACAGGTCAACTGGATATACGCCGTTCTTCATGGTTTATGGGGCAGAGGCAGTTCTTCCTAGTGACGTACGACACGATTCGCCTCGTGTGGCGGCTTACGTTGAAACAGACAATGAAAGTTCTAGACAGGACGCTTTGGACCGGCTAGATGAAGAGCGAGATATAGCAGCTGCCCGTTCAGCGATCTACCAACAGGATCTTCGTCGATATCACAGTCGTCGGATCAGGACCAGAACCTTTCAAGAGGGAGATTTGGTGCTTCGACTTATTCAAGATCAAACCGAGATGCATAAATTATCTCCGCCTTGGGAAGGGCCTTTCGTGGTCAGCAAGAATCTACACAATGGTTCATACTACCTGGTAGATGTTCGAGAGCACCAAGATTCACGCAAATCAGGACAAGAGACCGACAGACCATGGAATATAGCTCATCTTCGGCCTTACTATACCTGAGCCATGGGCTCTGCTTATGTATATATCATGACTATGTATATATTATAATAAACCGGATCCTCAGCTAAAGCGGGGTATCTGTTCTTTTATATCATGTGTGGTTACACGGGGTTGTCTTTTTGCAACATCCGGTTTACCCCTTGCGAGTCTTAACAAGATCACTCGAGGCTTCCTGTTCAAACATAGGTCGTGTTCGAACCAAAGAGAACATAGCTATCCTTATGAGTCATTTGGGGGCTCGGTCATGTTTGAACCGATGCAATACCTCTTGGTCGGCGAAAGCCACCAGAGTCATTTGGGGGCTCGGTCGTGTCCGAACCGATGCAATACCTCTTGACCAGCGAAAGCCACTAGAATCATTTGGGGACACGGTCACGTCTGAACCGGTCACGCCTCTTGGTCGGCCTACGGGCCTTAGAGTCATTTGGGGGCTTGGTCGAACCCGAACCATAGCAATGCCACTTGGCCGGCATAATGCCACGCGTCAGTTTGGGGTCCTGGCTGACTGGCACCATCGCTACACCTTTGGGGGGCTTGGTTGCGTCTGACCATGGTAATTCCGTCTGACCAAGCTCAATAGGGCTCTTCTTTTGCAGAAGGTTTTTGTCGCCGTATTTTGATCTCTTTCCTTTTTTAAGAGTTGATAGTTTATTGCTTTTATCTAAAACCGACAACATTCGGCACCGGTCCAACATAGCCAATTTGGCGGAACACGGCCCTCTTTTTCAAAAATCTGAGATTATTGGCTCGGTTTGGGTTTTTTCTGCTAAAAATCCTCTTTCGAGTAACGAAAGGCTACTATCATTAAAAGACGGTTTACATTGTAAACCGGTGTTATATACACAAGGGTTCAATTCTCCCATGACGGTTTAAGAGTTATCAACTCCCGCTTCAATATTGGCTACGAATGCTGTTATTAAAAAACGGTTTACATTGTAAACCGGTGTTATATACACAGGTATTTCGTATCACAAAAGTTTGATCATGCTTGCACATTTCCTTGCGTAACTATAATAATTCGCAAACTGGATGACGGTACAACCGCCCTGGTAGTTTAAAAATTTGTGATCGCAGGAAATATAAGTTGGCAATAATGATTTTCCAAAGGAGGATATCAGTGCTGATGCGCGAAGGCATCCCATGAAGCATAAGGTACGGTCTATCCTATTACAAGGCAACACGGTGCCCGAATAAGGTGATTGTTTCTTGACAAAATATCAAAAGGAAACCAGTTAAAACTGCCCTCGGTTCACGCCTGCGTGCCGGTCTGGTTTGATGGTTCTGGATCATCCTGCTCCACTTCAGCATCCTCCCTACCCAGCGGCTGGAAGTCAATAGTGGTCCAATCGATCCCCATTAGTGCTTGAAAAACGGCTTCCTCATGTATCAGTGACGACGGTTCAATATCAGGGGCATATGTGTGCTTACGGATCGGAGGAATTAAGTTTTCCGCTTCAGGGATTGGCACAGCTACCCGCTTGTTCTAATCGTCATACTTGGCTTGATAATGAGACAAGTTTGCCTCTTCTGCCAATTGGCAGGCCAGAGGGCGCACTGCCCGGTTTATCCTTCTCAATTCTTCTTCATCGAATTCGGAGCCATCTTCCTTTAAGCTAGGATAGCCTTGAGCCGCTTCAATGGGATCAAAATCAGGCACCCATGCTTTGGCCCGGATTAAGGCATTAATGGCTCCGGTTCGAGCAGCAGATCTTTTTAGCTCTTCAATCCGAGCAGGGAGCATCGACAACCTCTTCAGGGTGTCCTGGATCAATGTGGGTGCCGGATTGTTGTGTGAAGCAGTGGTGATAATCCGCTGAGCGCCCGTGTACAGCTGCTCGACTAGGGTATAGACCGCTTTCAGCTTCATACGCACGTCTGATCCCAAGTGATGGATGCGAGTGCCTGTAATACGATCAGCAGGTCATAAACCGAGCTGTTTTGTAGAAGAATCAAGAGCATTGCACATGTTATAGGAGGCTTACCAAAGATGGCTGCAGCCATTGCGTGCACCTGTCGCTTCACACTGGTCAATTCATCCGTTACCGTTTTAAGGGCAGCTTCTGCGGTTTCAATCTTCTTGGTTAAAGCGGCCTTTTCTGTAGCCCAGTCCGCCCGCTCCTTGTTAAAACCTTCCTTCAATTGTTCGGTGCTGCCCAAAGCACTGGTCAGTTCCTCCTTGGCCTTGGAAGATTCCGCTTGCTGGGACTTCACATTCTCTCGAAGATCAGCGATTTGGCTCTCTTTGATCTTCAGTTCAGCCTGCAGTCCGACAAGTTATACAGTTTAAACAAAGAAAGTACCAAGCACATAACAAGTTAAATACTTCGTACTTGGGGGCTAATGCTTATTCGATCTCAAGTTCTCAGGTCATTATCAAAGTCCCAAGCTCAATACAAATATTCAACTTGGCACTTGGGGGCTAATGGCTATTTGCTTTAATGATATTTCGGAGGCTACGGTATGATGATTGCAAGTGTCGATTCAATTATGATAAAGTTAAACCGACCCTTGGGGGCTACGATGGTAAGAAGCAGGAGTGAGGGCATGGAAGTTACCTCGAATTTGTCTTTCATCATCTTCACAAGATTGGCTTCATAGTCGCGGCTAGTATATAGCCGGTTTAAATAGCCGGAATGAATGTCTTGAGCGCCAAGAGTGGAGTACGTGGCCAGATCAACATCCCATTTACCTTTACTTAAAGCAGAAATTTCCTCTTTAGCAGTGTGCTTGGCCAAAGCGATGGGATTTCCCGGTTCAGCACGACCTACGCCGGTAATCATGACTTCATCATCGTTGTGGTCGTCGGTCTGGACTGGCACGGTCGATTTCTCGACAGGCTTTGAGGAACCAGTGGTTTTCTCAGCACGAATCGGGCTGGCTGGTTGATCCGTTGGGCCGGAGGGGTTAACAGGGCTTTCTTCAGGAACAATGACTTCATCGCGGGCTAATGGGTCATCAATTACATCTTCAGGGATGATCGTTTCAACGTTCGGGGCAGTGTCCGGTTCAGGAGGAGCGTTTTCCTCTCCTGTTCTGTCTTGGCGAGCTTTTTTGCTCGGCCTTGGTTTAGCTCTGAAAGAAGCAGCAAAGTTGAAGACAACATATGGGGAAGGTTACAACAGTGGACAACTTGATGAGAAAAGTAAGCTTACCCAAGCACGGTTTTGAGCGGAGGCAGCTGAGTACCAGTTGACTCGCCAGAGGATGAGTGCGAGGTGACCTGATAATCGGAGTCAGACGGATTAAGCGGTTGACGAAAATAGCCCGCTTTAGGATAAAATTTGACAAGCAAGTTAGAGACCTCTGAACGACGTCTCTGAACCGAACTGTTCGGTAAACCGGCGGAGGTAACTACCTGACCGTTGTGTCGGGTTGGGCGACGCACCTCGTGCTGACGGGTCTTCATAAGAAAGTTGGGATCCAAGTAAGCAAGAGGATGGGAAAATTTAACTTTACGGTTCGCCTGACGGATTTTGTGGGAAGGCAGAAGGCTTGAATCAGAAGAAATGGTAATTACCTCTACATCATCAGCATGGCTCGCTTCGGCATCATCCTGACAAATTGCATCGTCAATAAGCTGTACAAACAACAAACCGAGGGAGTCAAGATCAGCTTCAAAACCCGGATTACCCACCTCATCATCGGCAGGATCGGAAGAGGCCGTGGTTTTCCTCTTGTGAGCAGACTTTTTGACGACTCTCGTCTTAGGCCGGGTCGATTGCTCCGGTTTATCTGCCTTTCCTTGAGGGAGTTTTTTGCTCCAGAACGGGTCATCACCCTGCGTCAACAGACATTAGAATCAGTCAAACGCGCACAAAATAACATCAGACTTAATGAGAAGAAATTTTTACCGCTGGTGGTTTGTTGATGGCGCAGAAGGGAAGAAGGCCAGTTCGTGCATAGACGCGTTCCGGTTCATTTAAAATCTTCTTTACGGCTTCGGTGACCTCGTCATCCGTAAGCTGGATGTTTACATGACGTAACGGATCATCAACGCTGCCTGTGTATTCACACATCAAACCGGAGCGTTGGCTGAGTGGCAGTATACTCCAAGATATCCAGCAACGAGCAAGGTCGACTCCTGTTAAACCATTGGCCATGAAGGCTCTGAGCTTGGACAGTTGGGGAGCGTATTTACTCCGCTCTTTAGCAGTCAGCCTCTGAGGAAGGGGGTGAGTGTTGCTGAGCCGTTCTGGATGAAAGCCGGGCAGGATATTTTCATTCTCTGGAAAGGTGTCTTTACAATAAAACCAGGAGTTATTCCACTCTTGGGGGTGACTATGCAGTTTCGCATGAGGGTAAGTGACCTCTTTCCTTTTCTGGATTGATACGCCACCCAGTTCCATGTTGGAGCCATCAGTAAATTCTGTGCGGCGGTTTAGGTGAAAGCAATCTCGGAACAACTCAACTGTAGGTTCCTCTTGAAAAAACACCTCACAGAGCACTTGAAAGTGGCATATGTTAGTGACAGAGTTGGGGCCAATATCTTGTGGATGGAGTTGGAAATTAGCCAAAACGTCGCGATAAAATTTTGAACCGGGCGGGTTGAAACCGCGGGCTAGGTGATCCGCAAAAACAACGACTTCGCCGTCTTGGGGTGTAGGGGGGCACTCTTTGCCCGGCACCCTCCAATGAATGGTTTTTCTGCTGCTCAAAGCACCGGTCAGAACCAGATTATTCAGTTGCGTTTCCGTGACCCGGGAAGGAGCCCAGTTGCACTCATAAACTTGCTTAGCCATGAGGAAGTCTACAAATGAAAATGATTCCGGTTCAGGACTGTGTGGTGCACAGGTTTTTCATGTTGATACTATCAATGTTAAATCGGAGGAAATCAATTACAAACCGACGTTGGTAAGGCGGTGCGGTCTATCAAGGGATTACTGGCGGTTCAACAAGGGGACTAATGGTATGTACCGGTTTGGTGATATTCTACAACAAGGTTAAACCGCTGGACCTAAGACCGTGAAACAGTGAAAATTGCAACAGAGCAAGTGCACGGAAACAGGTTTCGCATTATCTCAGTATGATATTGGATTTGGGGCGATCCCGTAAAAGGGGTAGAATACTCATGATTTAAAGAAAATTGTGCAAGAACAGCAAGGTCAAGCTATGGATCAGATCTACGGTCCAGGTATATTGCAAGGAAAACAGATGCCGAAAACTGCTACTGAACGGAGCAAAGGTCGCAGGGTCATCTGAAGATATATCCAGTTTGAACGCGAAGAACGCGAAGAACTCGAGGAACAGGAAGAACGCAGCAAACCCTAGAGGTGGGTCTGAGTTGAGAAGATGGGATCTCACCGGAGCTCCGGGGGGTGCGGAGGAACGCCGCAGTTTTCTCTGGTCCGGTCAGGTTGATGCAGCGGCCCGAAGTGATGCAGAGGTCAGCGGCAGCGACAGAGCTTGGAGGCTGGCGGCGCGGAGAAGACGAAGAGGAAAGGGTGAAGGAGAGAAGAAATGACCTTTCACCCCTATTTATAAGGCAAAACACATGTGTCAGGCACGCGAATCCAGGAGCCGCAGATTTCGGAAGCAGAGCTGTCGCCTCGGTTATTGCGAATTGGTTAAACAAAGAAGGCATCATAAAAGCTAGCTTCATGATGATGTCATGTCGGTTTACGGCCGCCGACGAAGATGACGGCGTAGCGGTTTAGCGACGAAGGGAAGGTGCTGAATATGAAGGTTTATGCTAAGGGTTGACATGAACTAATTCAAATCAACTTGGGGCCTAATGTTGGGGATATTACTACTGAGCATAAACCGGCCTGTACGGGCCGGGATAACTTCGTCTGTAGTTCAAGAATGGTAAAGCCCAGGAGGCTATGTAGAGGCCCGAGGCCGTAGTCGGTTTAACATCTGTAGCCGTAAACCGGCCTGTGTACAACTTGTATTGTATGTTAGGGATAAGGAAGAGACCAACCCGGGTACGAGTATAAACCGGAGATTGGGACTCTATGAACCGACGGGCGTCAACCGTGTATATAAGGGGACGACCCGATATCGGTTCAGGGGACAGACAACCACAACTCGAGGCCTAGGCGAAGCTTATCTGCTCCCTAGCCATCGAGACTTCATCAATTCCACCACAAACTAGACGTAGGCTTTTACCTTCATCGAAGGGGCCGAACTAGTATAAACCCTCTGTGTCCCTGTGTCCGCTTTAACCCCTTCGAGTTAACCCGTTGCGATGGCTCCACGACTAAGTCCTTTGGCTAGGACATCTGCCGTGACAAACCCACGACATGCATAGTGCTAGATCGACTCTCAGGCTTGGTCTTCAGGTGGTGGTGTAGATAGAATTCCAAGGACGAAGGCGTGAGTCAATGTAGATGGAGCTATAGGAGTGGGTGCTGGAGCTGGTGGCACTGAAGCTGTAGCTGGTGCAGATGAAGTTGCTCTGGTGTCTGTAACAGGCATAGCAGCAGATCTCTGACCTCTGGGCACTCTAGCAAAAGCATCAGTGGTTGTCTTGCCCTTCTTCTCCTTCACTTCCTCCTAAAGTTGCTCAACAATAGACTGTATCTCAGTGACCTTCACAACTAAATCATAGAACTTCTACTCCATGATCCTCTCCAAGCTCTCCTGGTTTTGAGTCAGGGTGGCCAGTCCCTTCTCAATCCTCAGAGTGGAGGCAATCAAGTAGCCAAGCTGATCTTGCTTGCCCTTCAGAAGATACTGAGATGCCTCATCCATGGTTAGCATCTTCGCAGCCTTTTCAGTCCTTGCCTTCTCCCTCTTTGCTTGAGCTTGCACAGAAGATGGTTCATTTTCATCCATCACCACAGTGTTGTCCTCAAAGTCTGGGTAGATGGGCAGGTGCTCCTTGTCTAGCAGATATGTGCCAGTGCCCATCTTGGAGTTGATTAGCTCCTGGATCTGTGGGGCATACCCACAACTTCTTTTCTGATCTGCAGCTGTTCTCTTAATGGTTTCCACAATTAGGCTCATGACTTTGAACTTCTGTGGGACATCAAATATGTGTAGCAAGTTGATGGAGTGTCCTCTGATCATTCTTTGATCACCTGACTTGGGGAGAAGTGTGTGCCTGAGGATCCAGTTGATTGTAGGCAGGCCTGACAGCAAGTGTTTCACTGAACCAAATTGGTGAGTCTCAAGATCTGCATCTGGAATCTCCTTGTACATGCTAGCCATTGAGTTGTGATCCTTCTTCTTCTTGGCATACACATCCAAGTCATCTTCTTTTTCTTCTGGGGCATTGATCAACTGAGCCCATTCTTCAACTGTTGGCTGGTACCTAGTACCTTCAGACATACAGACAATTTTTCCATCTGGGTAGAAATGAGCTGTTGAGTAGAACTGCATAATAAGCTCATCATTCCACTTTGTGAGCTTCTGAGCCACAAACTTATCAACTCCACAAGCCTTGAAACTATCATAGACTCCAGGATAGTGTTCTTCATTCTCCTTGATGTATTCCTAGTCCACCCATCTCATATCAGAGACTATATGCTTCTTGTCAAGAACAATTGTCTCATAGAAGTCCTGATGTTCCTTAGTATGGAACCTGTAGTCCACAACAGTTTTTCTCCTAGTGGCATATGGATCTGACTCTCTCCATAGCCTTAATCCTGAGTCTTGCTTTATTTCATGTTCTCAGCTACTGGATGAGCATCATTGTGATCTGGAATTTTTGGCTTCAGCTTCCTCAAGACATGTGACTCATCATCTTCTTCTTCCATTGCAGCTTTAGGCATTGGGGCCTTGTTCTTCTCTGCTGCTGGGATGTTCCTTGTACTCCTCTTGGGTGTAGTTTTGGGTTTTGGAGCAGCTGCTTTGGGAGCTTCTTTGGGCTTAGATGGAGCAGCCCCTGATCTTATGGCATCTCCCATAAGCTTTTGTGCTTTAGGAGCTGGTGCAGCATCCTCTTCCTCTTCCTCTTCTTCAGAGTCTCTCATCATAGAGGGCTTGCCAAGAACTCTGGCAGTGGTCTTCTTGACCCTTTCTTTCCTCTTCTTGCCATCTCCAGTGTCCTTGGGTTCAAGAGTGAACTCCATTGTCTCTCCTGTGGCAACTCTCCTTGCCTTGGACATGGGTTTTCTCCTTGCTGGCACCTTAGTCTTCAGACATGGCTTAGTTGCAGTAGCTGCGCCATATTCCTTCTTCAGCACTTTCTTCTTTGAGGTGGCCTCTTCCTCAGCAGCCACATAGTCCTCATCCTCAGAATCTGAGGTTCTCTTCTTTTTGGCCCTGGTGGCTGCCCTAGGCAAGTTGTTGGGTGTGCTCCTGCTTCCATCATCAGAGCTGCTAGAGGGACTAGTGCCCTCACTCATATGAACTTGCTCCTCAGACTTGTTCTGACTGTCACTCTGATCTGACATGATGCAAACACTGACAGCTGACCCTGTGAATAGATTATAGATGAGGTAGATTGGATGAGCATCACAAAGTGCAGAGGTTTTTGCAAAAGAATGAGTCAAAAACTTAGTTTTAGTTTTCCACAAAGCATTTCGGATCTACCAATTTGTAAACTTGGTGATACGGAAGCAGCTTTTGGAACCTAAACTGATGAACTCAGTCAGACCGACACACAGTTCGGTGGCACTGAGACTGCTAGGATTTCACAAAGACTTGAACTCGGTCACACCGATTTGCAATTCTCGGTCAGACCGAGAATCACATGTGCAATGGCCTGAGTCAAATCGGTGAAACCGATTTCAACAACTCGGTCGGTTCGAGATGATTTCGGCGGAAACCTAAGCCTAAATTTTCAATCCACAACTAAACTATGGAGTGATTTCGTTGGATAGAGTGATCTCAATCGTGGCAAGATACATGGCAAAACAATGTGCTAGGAATCGGAGTGAGATTAGCACAAATATCCATACCCTAATGCGACGATGGACCTGCTACGGCGGCAACGGCGGAGACGATCCCGTTGACAGCGGTGGAGACCAGCGGCGGGAGGCAGCTCGTGATGAGGAGGATGATCCAGAGACCCAGGGAGGCAGAGCAGGCTAAGCGCGGGCGAAGGGGTTCGAAAAAATTTCCAAATTTTGGCCCGGGGATATATATAGCCTGACCCTGTCGGTGTGACCGAGTGGAACAACTCGATGGCACCGAGATGCATAACTCCAAGCAGTTACTGCAACTCGGTGTGACCGAAAAGTTCAAATCGATTGCACCGAGATTGAAAACCTCGATCGACTTAGTGATCTCGGTATGACCGAAATGGATGAATCGGTCAGACCGAAACACACAAAGAAGTTTTGGAAGTTTAAGTCTATGACGAATCGGGGACTCCGAGTGCTCCTCACACAGAGTGGTTCGAATCTGACTTGATCAAACTTTGTGATGTAGCATGAATAGAGTTTGAGACGAGAAAAGCATAGATAGATAGAGAAGGTTCTTAGGCATTCTTGTCCATCCACTTGGCAAAAGAAAAAGGAACCAAGCAATCAAAACAACAAGTGGATGTCCTCGAATGAGTAAATTATGCAACCAACATGCTCACACAATAAAATGGCAAATGAAATATGTGGCAAAGCATGCACAACCAATTCTAGCATCTATCACGCAATTGGCGATGACTAGGTCATCTATATATGAGTATATTGACATAGGAGTCAAATGAGAACATTTGATCATAGGTCATACTCATCGTTTAAGCATAAGTGGGGTTACCACTTTTACATAAAGCATTGTTGTGTTCACATCATTAGAGTTGCTTTAGCTCAATTCTTAGAGTAAAGCTCCCCCTAGATGTGAGATCCCCCCTAAGAGGGATGAACTAACCTTGGTTTTTGTCGATGATGACTTCATGTAGGTGTTGAAGATGTGGATGCTCAATGTTGATGTAGATCATTTGAAGCAATCCTTTGGAGTGAGTTGCACTTTCAATACCTACACGGGTTAGTCCCACAAGGAACAAACAAGGATATCCATAGACATAGAGTGATGCACACACTAGATGATGTCTATGAAAGCATTAAGTTACCTTGTCCCTTGTCTTACCAACAAAAGGGTTTGTGACTCCTTGAACTAGTGAAAGATGTGGAAGTTGATTTCACTTGTTCTTGCCAAAATGATAAGAGTGAAGTATGTTGGCGGAGTCACCCTCAAGAACTCTCTAGTTCTTCTTCTTCGGGATCCAAACCATCTTGATGGGAATCCTCGGAGTTGTAGTTGTACTTGATGAAGTGGAACTTGATGTAGTCTTGGGAACCCACTTGACCAAGGCCTTAGGAGCTTCTTCAAATGCATCAATTTCCTCTTGAAGCTTATCCTTGCCTTTTTGCTTGTGGTCTTGTGGTGGAAGATCATGTTGAGCTTGTGTCCCTTTGAAGGAAGTAGGATCATACTTCTCTTATTGAGGAACAAACTTCGTCTTGGGGTATTGATCTTCTTACCACTCAACTCCATTGGCATTGAACTTTCGTTCAAAACCAACACCTTGGTTCTTCTGGTGCCTTCCTTGCTTGCGTACAATTTCCTCGAATTGCTTACTCCCGGCAAGGCTCTTGTAAACACCTTTCTCTATAATTCCCTTCAATAAGCTATTTTCTTGCTCAAGTGTAACTTGGCTAAGAGAATCATTAGTGGAATCAAGAGAACTACTAGAAGCAACAACATTGGATTTAGCATGATTATTGTTACTACTAGAGGAAGAATCTTTCTTGTTCTTGTTACTAGACTTGACTTGAGGCATGTAAGTGGATAAGAGTAAATGCTTGGCAATGTAAGAAGAACTTTTCTTGCGAAGATCATCATTGATTGCCTTTAATAACTCATGCTCTTGCTCAAGATTGAGCTTCTCAAAACGTAATTTCTCATGAGTCCTTAAAAGTTCTCGATGATCTCCTAAGATAGTTTCATGAGCTAACTTAAGAGTGTTTAGTTCTTTAGTTAGAGACTCAATCTTCTCCTTATCATTGTAATTCGTTTCATCTTGATTAGCATGATTAATTGACGTTTCATCATAGTATTCCTCACTAGAGTTGTCAACAAGTAAATCATCATCACCTAACAAGTCATCTTCATCACCATTGAAATCAACATACTCGGGGTGTGTTACCTTTGGACCTTTGGCCATGAAGCATCTTCCAATTCCTTCATTTGGTGAATCAAATATGTCATAGGAGTTGGTTGACACAAGTGCTAGACCGGCAACACCTTCATCTTGAGTATATTCGGAGTCGGAGTGATAGCTTCTCTCGGAGTGATTGTCGGAGTCGGAGCCGGATACCCATTCACCAACATGAGCTTGATGTCTTCGTTTTGTGTAGCTCCTTGATGACTTGTCCTTCCTTTTCGAATCCTTGCTCCTCCGAGATGTTGTTTGTTCATAACGATCATCTCTACTCCTTCTCTCTCTTGATGGTGATTCTTCTCTTCTACTCCTTCTTTTTGGAGAATCTTCTCTTCTTTTGTAGGGGGTCATACACTCATTGGAATAGTGTCCGGGTCTTCCACAATTGTAGCAGTTTCGCTCTTGACTAGAAGATCTTTTTGTTATTGTAGGACCTTGACTTGGAACTTCTCTATTTGCCTCTACTCTTGTAGAACTTGTTGAAGTTCTTCACCATTAGGCTCAATTCTTCATTGAAGGTTTGTTTCTCACTTGATGATGTGGGAGCTTCACATGAGGCTTTGTAAGCACCACTTAATTTCACTACAAAAAAAGACACATCCGTGACATTTTGGGCCGAACGATTTTTTTTCTGTCATACATATGACACTTCTATGACGATAATTGTGACAAAACCCGGTATCATCATAGATGTGGTGGGCTCATACTTCTATGACAAAAAATCATGACAGAAAATGGGCTTTTCGTCCTGGGCGGGCCGGAGACGCAGCTGCATGACATTCTTTGGGCCATCCATGACGGAAAAAACCATGGTAGAAGAGAGGGGGACGAAAATCGGGGAGTTTCCGGTTACGGTGGGAGGTCGGGGGCCGAGCGATGCGCGTTTCTCTCATACACGTACGCGCGTGTGTGCGAGGCGTTGGCTCTAACTGAACCCGAGCGAGGCGTTGGGCTCTAACTGAACCCGAGCGATTGCACTGCAGGTTACACATTACTGAACCACTACTAGAATCTGCAAATAGCCCTAGGGCTGAAGTGCTTCCCTAGAGGTAAATCAGACACCCTAGGGACATAAAGGTTCCCTAGGGTACACATTGAAAACCCAAGGGACATTATTGTTTCCTTAGGGTCTAATGCCGCACCCAAGGGATACTCCATGCGTGGGACCATGTTGAAGCCATGCTGGCAACTTTCCCTAGGGATTATCTTTTTAACCCTAAGGAAAGGTCTATACCTAGGGTGAAGAAACAAAACTCTAGGGAATGAACATATGGTGCAAACGATGATTTCACGCTCCAACTAACGCCGTAGAGTATCCTTAGGGTTTGCAACGTCAACCCTAGGGAGGTTTTCACACACTTAAATATGTAGTTTATACCTAAGAGTTATATTCTAAATATACTTACGACAAATATAGAACATCAAGAAAATTTAAACCTGCAAGGAAAAAATACATGTGCAAATACCATGAACTTGTGCAAAATATATATATATATAAGTTGATTGATAATTTTTCCTGAAATATATGTCGATCTATCAGTTTTTGTGCACACAGTTGATGAAAAAAATATACATGTGTTAGTGAAATAGGCGGAAATAAATGCATAATTTTCTTTGAGTGTTAAGTATACAAAATGGAAAATAATAGCCAAGTAAATCGTTTTGACCAGATGCTAGTTGAGTAGTGCCTTTTTTCCCAAAAGAATCAGTAGTGTGTAAATTGGCCATACACACGCCCATAATTTTCTTTAGTCAGTCTTGTACATAACAATACGATGGTGCTCTTTTTTTGCATGGTAATACATGTCTCATTCATATCGTAAAAAAACAAAATACAAGTAACTTGAAGACCGACATGACAAAACTGAAAAGATAGCAGAACATCTCTGAGCTTGACACCAACGTCCGTCACCTGTCTCCAGCACCACCACAACAGCCACCGAAGAAAAGAATGATGAATCACCCCCTCACCCGAGATCGACGCGGCTCCATCGCTGATATGCAGATTTGCGGACCTCCAAATTGGCTCACCAAAAGTGAAGCCCTTGCCGTTGAACGAATCAGACCAGGACAACACCCCGAACACGCCATTGAACTCCAGATCTGGCAACCCACAATGACTAAAACGCCGAAGGAGGAAACTATACCTTCCATCCACGAACCACAAGCCCAGCACATGCTCCGTCTTCCAGATGTCGTCGATGCAAACAACAATCTGCATCCGCTCCTGAAGTACCTCCCAAGCTCCGCGCCGACGCTAGAGCAAACGCCGTCACAACGACGGAGCTCGAGGACACTGGTCCACCATGAGGATGCCGCCGCCACGCCATCCTTGCTTCTACAGACTGGTTTCCAAATCTATCCCCAACTATAGGACCGATGGCCTCATCAGGGAAGGATCCGAAAAATCTTTATTCAGCGCTATCATCATCGCCGCCGAAGCAAAGACGACGAACAACCTAAAAACCTAGACTATAAGGGAGTAAAAGCGATCCACACGCGTGAATCCGACGACCCCCTCACGACCGACGACCGAGGTCGCCGGCGGAGGGAGCCGCAGGAGAGCTGCGTTGGAAGATCGGCCTCCCCTGGCGGTGGCTAGGGTTCTACCCGCCAGGGACGAGAGGAAAACAGGGCTTCTCGTTACCTACTTTGCGTTGCAAACCAGTACGGTGGTGCTCTATCCGGCCAAGACCAGACGTGTCAACAAGTCCTGGCCATGGGCCGCCCGGCCCGAACAGCCCGGCCCGAAAAAGCCCGGCCTGACCCGGCCCGACGCTGCTCCCGGGCCGGGCCTGGGCCTAGGTTTTGAGCCCGAAGACTAGGTCGGGCCGGGCCTGGGCCCGCTGTTTATGCCATTTACTGAAGAGGCCCGGCCCGAGGCCCGAGGCCCGACGTGTTTTTTGCTGTGATGGGCCGGGCTCGGGCCTGAAAACTAGGCCCGACGACCGGGCCGGGCCGGGCTCGGGCCTAAGTTTTCTACCTCGGGCTTGGTCAGGCCTAGCCCGAAGCCCGGCCCGGCCCGGAGGATGGCCAGGTCTAGTGTCAACTACTCCTTCCGTCCCAAAAATCTTGGGTTAGATTTGTTTAAATACAGACGTATTAGATATATTCGTATCTAGACAAATCTAAGACAAGATTTTTAAGAACGTAGGGAGTATAATGCCATCCAGATCACTAAGTTTCTACGGGACAAAGTCATTTACGGATTCCTTAAAAAAAGTCATGTACGGAGAGCCCGCCCAGAATTGGCTACTGGCGCGTATCGAGCCCGCGCAGAATTGTACACGCGCGAAGTTTCCCCGATTCTCTCCCGAACGCGCGCGAAGCTTTTCCCCCAAATCCCACTCCAGCGGTGAGAGCGCCGCCAAAATAGCAACAAAGCGGCGGCGGCGCAGCTCATCCATAGCCAAGTCGCCCGTGCCCTCTTCAAGCCATCGCCGTTGCAAGCCTGGGATCCCACGGCTGCCGCTGCACAGGGGCCGCCGCCGCCGCCGCTGCTGCAGGGCTCCCGTGGCTGCCGCTGTAGAGGGGTCACCGCCGCCGCTGCAGATGGTCCGCCGCCGTGGAGCTTGACCGACCTGCCGCCCTCGACAACAGCTTCAGGCGGAGGCCTCCGTGCTGCTGCAACCCTGCCTCCCTAGAAGAATCCTACCCTGCCTCCCTTGACCAGTACGTCCTCCATCTGCAACCTGCTGCAACTATAGGCATCTTCTTCAACTTCAGATTCAAGGCTCCATTAGGTGAGCTCACCTGACAATGTTTCCGTCATGTTCCTATATGTGTCTGATGCATTCAGTTTAGGGATCGGTAAATGAATTTTTTTTAGAGATCTTTTGTACTCCATGAAGATGAAGCTCACATCTAGGTAGTTGTGATCCCTAAAAAAACTGCCTATTTGTATTGTGATTAAAACAGGCTATTTCTTCATCTCACAAAACTGTAAACTGTTTTTTTAGAGATATTTGCTATACTCCAATGTTTCCCTCATGTTTCTATATGAGCTCACATGAAGTAGATAACAAATTGTCTATTTGTGTTGTGATTAAATAAAAGATAAAGTTTTGTATCTTTTTTCATTACTTAATTAAGTGAAGTGAACCTATTGGTTGATATAAATGCACAGTACTCTGATTTGATAACATGCTTAACATATTTCTGTGGAGAACCATTGCTTTAACCTTGTGTAATGTAACAAAATGAAGGCTGTTGGTCCTTTGACGTCTGCACTGTGCTGCCATTTTTTCAATTATTCAGCCATGTCTTTAGAAGAACAGCGTAGTTGGATGTACAGTGGGTGGAATGAACAAGGGTGCCATTCTGAAGAGTGGGTGCACAACAGAACAACTTTTCTTGACCATGTTTTTCTGATTATGCCTAATGCTGGCCTGTTTGGCGTGAAGTACCCATGCACAAAGTGTTGTAATGGAGTCAGGCAGAAGAAACAACTAGTCAGAGTGCACCTTTGTTAGTATGTGTAATTTTAGTTATGTGTTTTGTGTTCTGTGGACTTGCTAATGCATTTCAATTCAGTTTTACAGGATGACAATTTCGCACCACCGCCGTCGGGGGTCATCCTCTACTAGCAGTGCTACTACAAGTGCTACACCATGGCAAGAGATGGTTGCATCCCCAGAAATGTCCACCGGTACAAATGATGATGAGTGGCTTCACCTCCAAAATTCTTAAGAGGTTCTGCAGAACTTCCACCGCCTATTGGAAATAAGTCTGAACATCCATTGATTAGACCTGACTGCGACACGTGAGTTATCATTTAACCCATGCACTACAGATTGGCACACCTTGAGGTGTTTTATATATACAACATGACATACCTTGGGTTGTGTTTAACTTATATCTATTTTCTTGTCCTAGGCACTGGTTAGAATTACCTACACTAAGAAAAAATGTGAGAAATCCAAATGGTATGCTAACGATCCTTTTATGTAGTAACTTGGGTTTTTCTTATCTTAGTCGACATATGGTTGCACTTTGTTTTTTGGTTCAGTTTTTTGGCCAAATAGTGTCTGAATAGGTATTTTAATTTTACTTTTAATCAGTTTGGCAAATATGATTGAAAATTTCCTAGAATAGTAGGCATCATATGGTTGCCCTTCTGTCAAAACTTTAATTTTCTGGGCATTTGTTATTTTGGTTCAATTTTTTTTGCTAAATAGGGGCTGAATTGGTATTTACATTTTTATTAGTTGGTTAGGGAAATATGATTGAAAATTTCCTAGAGTACTAATAATGACATTTGTGTAGCCCTCCACTGGCGAATCAACAAATGATGTTGAAAATATGGATAATACATTGCAAGGAGCGGAAGATGGAATGTTTGGCAGCTTCTTTGATTCAAATGGTAATGATGCGATGGTGTTGCTGCTAGAACTTTCTCCCACCTTGTGATGATTACATACATTTTGAGATATCTCTCATCATGGTGAAGGAAGTGGTCTGAACTTTTTTTGTTGATTAATTGGAAGCAAATGGACAATTATCCTTTTGGCCATGCACTTGGTTATAGTTGTGATGTCTTGGATCAGTGAGTTATATGATGCATGTTGTATTATTCCAGGCTACTAATTGGCAATCCTAGGTAGATGACATTTTGTGAGTTCTAGGTACTGAGCTAGATGCCATCTTTTGTAAAGAGTTGTACTATTGTGTAAACTCTTTGATGTTGCCATGTATAATGATGGTGGTTGAAATACATAATTTATGTGATTGTTTTCTAATTTTTGGAGTGATTATATACAATTATTTGTAATAGTTTAATTTCTACAAAACAATATTAATTTTCCACAATAATGCAATATTTTGAAATAATGATTCCCTAGGGTTTGTAAACCCAAGGGATGTAAAATGGACTAACAGCAGCTACCGTTACATAATATTTCCCTAGGGAGTGAAACTAACCCAAAGGATGTCTACTTTACAGGTCAGCATGCTTGCCAGCCGTCGCTTGTTTCCCTAGGGTACAAAACCCAAGGGAAAAAGAACTATACCTAGGGTATTCTTTCCTTACCCTAGGGAAATCGAGATTCCCCCACCAATGGTTCCCTAGGGCGATTTCCCTAGGGGATACACTAGGGAAACCCTTTTCCCTAGCGTTTTTGCCCATTTGCTTAGGGTATCAGGCCCTAGGGCTATTTGCAAAATCTAGTAGTGAACCCAAGCGATCGATCGATGGTTGTTAACTGAACCCGATCAAGCGATTCCTTCGCTACTGCTGCTAACTGAGGCCGATCGATTGGATGAACAGTGAGCGTTGCGGGCGGGGGGGGGGGGGGTTGGATGAACAGTGAGCGGTGGCGTTGCCTCTGGATGAACAGGACCCCGTGGTGTGGTGGAGGGCTGGATGAACAGTAGACGATGGAGGGGTGCCCGTGGAGGGGTGGTTGAACAGGACCCCGTGGTGTGGAGGGCTGGATGAACAGTAGACGGTGGAGGGGTGCCCGTGGAGGGGTGGTTGAACAGGACCCGTGGTGTGGAGGGCTGGATGAACAATAGACGGTGGAGGGGTGGTTGAACAGTAGCTGGTGGAGTAGCGCGCGGTGGAGGCTGGATGAACCGGAGCCCGTGGAGGCTGGAGGAGGTCGACGGTAGTCCGTGGAAGTTGGAGGAGGTCGACGGTGGAGATGAACAGTGTCCCGTGGAGTCCCGTTTTGCGGTCCGATGAACAGGACACCCGTTTCGACCGTAGCGCTCCAACACAAATCCGTTTCCTCCGTTTTGCGGTACGCCACACCCCCCCGATCAACAGGACCCCCGTTTCGACCGTAGGAGGTCCGTTTCCTCCGTTTTGCGGTACGCCACACCCCTGCCGATCAACAGGACCCCCGTTTCGACCATAGGAGGTCCGTTTCGTCCGTTTTGCGGTACGCCAGACACCTCCCGATGAACAGGATCCCATTTCGAACGTGGTCGGTCGAAGACAAGGTCGTTTCCTCCGTTGTGCGGTACGCCAGGCCTCATTTCCATCGCCTGTTCCGTCCAAGCCCTCCCGATGAACACGACCACGCATTCCGTTCTGACCCAGCCGGTTGGCTCCCACGCGTTCTGTTGCCTCCCGATGAACACGACGCATTCCGATGCCTCCCCATGAACACGACGCATTCCGTTGCCTCCCCATGAACACGACGACGACGTTGTTTCTCCGTTCCGACCCAGCCATGTACACGAGCCATGGCCGTACGTTTGCGCGAGTAGGCGTTCGAGACCCCGCCTGTATGTACACATACGTGGCCGTATTTTCTTTCTTGCACCCTGGCCGCTGTACGTACGTGTACGTGCTACGTGCGCGCCTCTACTACGACACATGCGCACCTCTACTACGACACGTGCGCGCCTCTACATCCACCAGTATATATGTACGTACATGTTCGCGACCAGAATGACAACGCTACGTACGCTTCGACCAGGTGGGTCCCGACTGTCAGGCACTTCCTTGCCTGCGAAGATGTAGCTGGTGGGTCCCAGCAGTCAAGGGGCGAATCGTTTTTTTGCCCGGACGCACTTCCTTGCGTGCAAAGATGTAGCTGGTGGGTCCCAGCAGTCAGGGGCGGATCGTTTTTTTGCCCGGACGCACTTCCTTGCATGCGGAGATGTAGCTGGTGGGTCCCAGCAGTCAGGGGCAAATGTTTTTTTCGCGAAATACAGCGGCCCGTCCGGTGGGTCCTTGCTGTCAGGTGGAGGAATAATTATTTTGCACGTAATAAGGATGCACTTCCTTGCTGCGGCCGTGGACCCAGCTGTCAGCCTCTCCACGTATAGTCCACGTCCGATGGAAGCCGTTCCTTGACCACATTGACCACGCCGCGCCGAGAGCACCAGGGCAGTGGACGACGGCGAGGCCTAGGAAGGGGACGGCGCAGAGCCGGGGAAGACGCGGCAGTGGATGCCCACGCGTAGAGGAGTACGAGGGTTCACTGGTTCGCTGCGGTGTGAGGCTGCCATCGCTGCAGAAAAACAGGGGGTGTGGGTTTGTAGAGGGATGTCCCGGCCAGTGGTGGGAGTAGTAGGGGGCGGTGAGGCCTCCGCCGCATCGCAGCCGGCCACGGGAGGCAGGAGGACGAGCCACGACCGGCGCTGGTTTGGGCGGCTGGAGCAAGAAGACCGGAGGTTGAAGAAGCACTACGGCCGTTGGATGGACATCGTACGGTCACTGGAGCTAGAATCGTGCATATTGACTAAGTTGACAAAGCCCTCCGTCCCCGTCAACTTAGTAGGCCCACAAGTCAGCCTGCCACTATACTGGGTCCTAGCTAACAGGGGGAGTATTCATTTTTTTGTGCGTAATAAGGAGGCACTTCCTTGCATGCGAAGATATAGCTGGTGGGTCCGAGCTGTCAGCGGCGGTAACGTTTTTTCGTGAAATAAAGAGGCACTGTCGGTGGGTCCCTGATGTCAGGTGGATGAATCATTATTTTGCGCGTAATAAGGAGGCATTTCCTTGTGTGCGGCCGTGGACCCAGCTGTCGGTCTCTCCACGTACAGTCCACTTCAAATGCATGTCGGTCGTTGACCACGTTAACCAGACCGCGCCGAGAGCACCAGGGCGGTGGACGACGGCGAGGCCTAGGAAGGGAACGACATGGAGGCAGGGAAGACTCGGCAGTTGTTTCCCACGCGGAGGGGAGTACGACTGTACGAGGGTTTACTGGTTCGTCTTCCGTCGCCGGAGAATAACAGCAGGTGTGGGTGAGTAGAGGGATGGCTAGGCCAGCTATGGGAGTACGGTGGGGCGGTGAGGCCTGCGCGGCAGCAGAGCCGGCCGCGGGGAGGAGGGAGCAGGCAATCCCACTGGCACTTGTTTGAGCGACTGGAGCAGGAAGAGCAGAGATTGAAGAAGCACGACGGCCGTTCGATGGACATCCAACAGTCACTGCTTGTGCGTCAACCTTTTTTTTAGCAAAACGTTAAATCTGTGGAAAACAGCATACATCCCATCTGCCATTATTTCTAATAATTTACAGCCCATTTGCTAATTCTTAAGGTTTTTTTGGAGCCCATATTCTTTTTGTTAGCATTACAACCCATATTGTGGCCACGGTTAAAAAATTATACGAAATTTTGCATATTTCGGTGCGGTCCGAACTGTTTTTCATCCCGAAATTTTGACTCACATTCAAACTGATTTTAAAAATAAATGTATATCAATATAAAATCCAACAAATTCTCCATGCATAAAAATTAATGTAATTTAAAATCTCGAAATGAAAAAAAGATATTTGAAACTAATTGCCGGTTTGATGTGTTTTAAAAATGTACAGTCCATTTCTCATTACTGATGGGTCATTTTCTCGGCCAGCCGAATGAAGCTCCCCTCGTCTTGAAAGATTTGCAGCCCAACAGGCCTGACAAAGCGACTTACTTGGCAAATCACAAAAAAACTGGGCTATGGCTGTGGACCCAGCTGTGAGCCTCTCCACGTACAGTACTCTTCCAATGGAAGTCGGTCGTTGACCACATTGACCATGCCGCGCCGAGAGCACCACATCGGTGGACGACGACGAGGCCTAGGAAGGGGACGACGCGAAGCCGGGGAAGACGCGGAAGTGGATGCCCATGCGGAGAGGAGTACGAGGGTTCACTGGTTTGGCTGCGGTGTGAGGCTGCCGTCGCCGCAGAATAACAGGGGGAGTGGGTGAGTGGAGGAATAGCCTGGCCAGCGGTGGGAGTAGTATGGCGACGGTGAGGCCTTCGCGGAAGCACAGCCAGCCACGAGAGGCAGGAGCATGCGACACGACCGGCGCTGCTTTGGGCGGCTGGGGCAAGAAGACCAGAGGTTGAAGAAGCACTACGGCCGTTGGATGGACATCGTTGACCACGCCGCGCCGAGAGCACCAGGGCGGTGGACGAAGGCGAGGCCTACAAAGGGAACGACACGGAGCCGGGGAAGACACGGCAGTGGCTGCCCACGCGATGGAGAGTACGAGGGTTGACTGGTTTGGCTGCCATCGCCGGAAAATAACAGGAGGTGTGGGTGAGTAGAGGGATAGATGGGCCAGGGATGCGAGTATGATGGGGCCGTGAGGCCTGCTCCGCAGCACTGCCGGCAGAGAGCCACACGAGGCGGGAGCAGGCGGTTCCGACGGCGCTGGTTTGGGCGGCTGGGGCAGGAAGATCAGAGACTGAAGAAGCACGATTGCCGTTAGATTGACATCTAACGGTCTGACGCTGGTAGAGTCGATTGTTGACTAAGTTTCTTTTTTGAGAAACCTTTTATACGCATGAACTTAGTAGGCCCACAAGTCAGCCTCCAAATCTGTGGCAGACAACATAAATCCCATTTGCTATTTTTTATAATTTGCAGCCCGTTTGCTAATTCTTAAGTAATTTATTACAACCCATTTTCTGCCCAGGACCACGGTCAAAAAGTTCAACCTTATTTTGCATATTCCGGTGGAGTCCAAACTGTTGTAATACCGAAATGATAAACATTTTTTTAAGAACTTATTGATTTGCCAAAAACATCGTTTTGTTTTTGTAAGCAAATAAGACGTGGGACAATTGAGTTGGTTTAAGGGAAAACCAGTGGTAAAAAAATCAGCGTTGGGTGGGAAGAAACAACAAAAATAAGGATGTAAATATGAAAAGGTAATTTTATGTGTTTTCAATATAATGATACGTGTATATGAACTAGTAAAACTATAGGTAGAGATTAGAAAACGGATGTAGGACATGCGTTTCAATAGGAAAATAGAACTGGGTTGTGTGTTTGATTCAGTAAAAAAAACTAACTGCGGATGTTGAAAGACAAAATATAACTAACGCTGGCGGGCCAAAGGACAGTAGATACCTACTGGATCTTTGTGCCCCGTTGTCGTCATGGGCTGGGCCTGTTAAAAACAAAACCAACCCTGGGCAGTGATGAAGCTATGTACCTAGGGTAGGGGCATGGACCTGTCCTAAGTCCCCTACCCAAGGACATCCCTAGAAGAAGTCACCTTACAATCGACTTGGAGGTATCCCACTCGACGGATTCAAGACGCTCGACCACGGAGCTATCACTCGACCATGAAGCCAACCACTCGACTGCTAGGAGATCTAAAGTCACTCCGCATGCAAGCGGTCGGTCATTAAGTAGCTTTTATGGTCATCATAGCACTTTATTAGGGACGTTACCAGTAACGCCCAGCCTTAATGTACTTTAAACCCTGCATTACTGAGGGCTGGAGGGGCCTGGCGAACTCTATATAAGCGACCCCCCTCCTCTGTGTCAGGGGTTGGCACCCCTGTTACTCATACGCACATAATTCAATCGACCGCCTCCGGGCCCCGAGACGTAGGGTTGTTACTTCCTCCGAGAAGGGCCTGAACTCGTAAACCTCGTGTGCTTACAACTCCTCCATAGCTAAGATCTAGCCTCTCCATTCATACCCCCCTACATTACTCTCAGAGTTATAACCACGACAGTTGGCGCCCACCGTGGGTCAGGAGTCTTAGCGCCTAGTTGGAGAAGTTGCGATTTTTCCTATCTCTTTGATCATGGTTTCGGGCGGAGTTTTGGTTGAGGGCCGCGAGATCCGTCTCGGCGCGCTCATGTTCATCGCCGACGACTCCGCTTGGCTCCAGGAGGCTCCACTCGACGTCGACGCGCTCCTCGTTCGCGGGGCGACGCACTTTCGCGCATGCGTCCGCGGTGTCCTCCTGCGGCAGCCGTCGACCCAGTATCGGTCGGCTCCTGTGGCGTCCTCCCGCTCTGTCTCTCGATGGCGCAAGCGCTCTAGTCGGTCGAGGCTTCAGAGGTGGGTGAGACATGCGGTGGCTCGCCAGTCGGCCACCCCACAAGTCGCGACGATCGAGCCCGACGAATCACTCTACGGCCTGTTCGACTGGCTCCGCAGAGACCGCATCCGAATGCGACAGCAGTGACCCAGCGGCAGAGGTTTTGGTAATCGATGGGCCACGCAGTCCTCCCGGTTTTCCCCGCACCGACGGAGGCGCTGGTGGAGGCGACCCGTCGCATCCCCATGAGGAGTATCTCCCCGAGCCTCTCACGTCGCTGCAGAGAGAGGAACTTCGTCGCCGGAACATGGATGCACTTCACACTCCTATAGTTGGAGAAACCCCTGAGGCCCATGCCTTGGAGGACGCGCGCTTAGCTAACTTGGCTGAGCACACTCGACTGGAGAACCTCCAGTAAGCACTCGACGAGCGGGCGCGTCAACGGGTTCCAGAATCCAATCGACGTCAGCTCTTTCCGCCCCCGCAGGTATATCGAACTCTGATTCAGAATTTGGCAGCTGCAGCCCGTATAGCAGAGTCAATTCAGCCCTCCCAGTCAGAGGCTGGCAGAGGCTTGTTGCAAATCAGAGCGTTGCTCCGGGCAGCAGGAGACCAGAATTCCGCTGTTTCCCAGTCGCGGAAGAGGATCCATAGCCGATCCGTTGCAGCAGACACAGTCTAGTCGGCTCACAGCCCAAGATCGCCCCCGAGGCGTGAGGGACGTGGAGACCGGCGTGATCAGCACAGAAGGAATGAGCAGTATGATCACCGATTCGATCGTGACGATCGACGTCGAGTGCCCACCCCTCCCCCGAGGAGTGGATGGTATGTGCCTCGACAGCAAGATGACAGACGCCCTCATAGCGTTGGGCAAAGGATTCCAGTCGACCCCAGAGAACCAAGCTTTGATGCGAGATCTATTCTCGTTCAAGGTTTGGTCGACAATAATAGGACTCACCGAGAAGGTCACGATAGGGATGCACCTACCAGTAGCAGAGTACATGTCTCAGGGCCAGAGTGTTTCAGTCGAGCCATCAGAGCCGCTGTGATTCCTCCCAATTTCAGGTTGGCGACTGGGGTTAGTAAGTTCACTGGTGAGTCCAAGCCTGATACTTGGCTCAAAGACTACCGAGTGGCTGTCCAGATTGGCGGTGGCAATGATGAGGTGGCCATGAAGCACCTACCTCTCATGGTAGAGGGCTCGGCCAGAGCGTGGCTGAATCAGTTAGCACCCAGCAGCATTTACACCTGGGAGGATCTCTCCCGAGTGTTTGTCACAACATTTGAGGGAACATGCAAGCGGCCTGCAGGTCTCACGGAACTGCGGTCTTGCGTGCAGAAACCGAATGAAACTCTGAGGGATTACATCCAGAGGTGGATTACATTGCATCACACCGTTGAAAATGTGCCGGATCATCAAGCAGTTTGTGCCTTTAAAGAAGGCGTTAAGTACAGAGAATTGAATCTGAAGTTCGGTCGAACCGGAGAAATGTCTCTGAATCGGATGATGGAGATTTCCACCAAATACGCTAATGGTGAAGATGAGGATCGACTCCGGAGTGGCAAGCATTAGTCAGTCGCCTAGGAAACCGGAGGAAATTCCAGTCGTAAACAGAAGGAGAAAGCCGAGCCAGCTGCTCCTGGGGAGGCCCTGGCTGTAACCCAAGGAAAGTTGAAGGGAAAACCCAAAGGACCTTGGAACCCCAAGAAAGTTGAAGACCAAGATGGAAATGATGTTTTTGGATCTGCCGTGTCACATCCACACTAAGAAAGATGAAGAGGGTAAACTCATTTACCCAAAGCATACCACTCGACAGTGTCGGCTCCTGATCCATCAATTCCAGGGCAAACATTCCAAAGATAAAGAGAAGGAGTCAGATAAAGTTGAGGACAAGGAAGATAGTGATGGATACCCCCAGGTCAATTCCACCTTGATGATTTTTGCTGATGTCGAAAGCAAAAGTCGACTGAAAGTTATCAACCGTGAAGTGAATATGGTTGCTCCGGCGACACCCAGTTATCTGAAGTGGTCTCAGACTGCCATCACATTCGACCAGTCTGATCACCCTACGCATATTGCCACCCCTGGGAGGCAAGCTTTGGTGGTCGACCCAGTTGTCGAAGGCACTCGACTGACCAAGGTCCTGATGGATGGTGGTAGTGGTTTGAACATACTGTATGCAGAGACATTGAAAGGGATGGGCATTCCGATGTCTAGACTCAGTACCAGCAACATGAGTTTCCATGGGGTCATCCCTTGGAAGAAAGCCGAGTCACTCGGCCAAATTGCTCTTGATGTGGTTTTCGGTGATTCCAAGAATTACCGCAAGGAAAAGTTAACATTCGAAGTTGTGGATTTCCAGAGTGCTTATCACGCTATTTTGGGCAGGCCAGCTTATGCACGCTTCATGGCTCGACCATGTTATGTGTATCTCAAATTGAAGATGCCTGGTCCCAAAGGTGTGATCACTATTACGGGCAATCGGAAGAAGGCAGAAGAGTGTTTCCAGAAAGGCTCAAAGATTGCTGATGCTCAGATGGCAGTGGTCGACCTGCAAGAGTATTAGAAGACTGCAGATCTGAGTGAGTTGCTATGAGCCAAGAAGCCTGCTTCAGAATCAGCTTTTCAGTCGTCCGGTGAAACGAAGCCAGTTCACATTCACCCGACCGATCCCAATGCTGCTCCGACTCATATTTCAACGACACTCGACTCCAAATAGGAAGAAGCGCTCATCCAGTTCCTCCGTGAGAACTGGGACATCTTCGCATGGAAGCCTTCTGACATGCCTGGAGTTTCCAGGGGGCTGGCTGAGCACCGTCTATGAGTCGACCCAAAAGTTAAACCTGTCAAAGAACATCTTTGACGGTCCGCCGTCCAGAAGAGAAAGGCCATTGGCGAGGAGGTGGCTCGGCTCCTTGCAGCGGAGTTTATCCGAGAGATTTACCACTCCGAGTGGCTCACCAATGTTGTCATGGTCCCCAAGAAGGACAAGTCACTTCGCATGTGCATTGACTTTAAGCATATCAATCGGGCCTGCCCGAAAGATCATTTTCCTCTACCCCGCATCGACCAGATAGTCGACTCGACTGTGGGATGTGAGCGTTTGTCTTTTCTAGACGGCTATTCCGGGTACCATCACATCCGTCTGTACGGGCCCGACGAGATCAAAACAGTTTCATCACTCCATTCGGGTGCTTCTGTTATGTCACCATGCCATTCGGCCTCAAGAATGCCGGAGCCACGTTCATGAGGATGATTCAGAAGTGTTTGCTCACTCAAATCAGTCGAAATGTGGAAGCATACATGGATGATATTGTGGTCAAGTCATGGAAGGGTTCCGACCTGCTGACTGACCTTGCTGAAACCTTTGCCAACCTCAGGAGGTATGATATCAAGCTCAACCCATCAAAGTGCACATTCGGAGTTCCAGGTGGAAAGTTACTCGGTTTTCTCGTTTTCGAACGGGGAATCGACGCCAATCCAGAAAAGGTTGGAACTATACTCCGGATGAAGCATCCTGTGCGTGTGCACGACGTCCAGAAGCTTACAGGTTGCTTGGCCGCTTTAAGTCGATTCATCTCTCGTCTTGGTGAAAAGGCATTGCCTCTTTACCGACTTATGAAGAAGTCAGACAAGTTCGAGTGGACTCCAGAAGCTGATGCAGCGTTTGCAGAGCTCAAAGCCCTACTCTCCACCCAGCCGGTGCTTGCTGCCCCAATCAGCAAAGAGCCTTTGTTGCTGTACATTGCAGCCACAGGACAAGTGGTCAGTACAATACTTACGGTCGAGCGGGAAGAAGAAGGAAAGGCCTTCAAAGTTCAGCGCTGAGTATATTATGTTTCTGAAGTCTTGACTCCATCAAAGCAAAGATATCCTCATTACCAGAAGCTTGTATATGGGATTTATATGACCACAAAGAAGGTTGCACATTACTTCTCTGATCATTCCATTACAGTCGTCAGCGACGCTCCACTGTCGGAGATTTTGCACAACAGAGATGCAACTGGTCGAGTGGCAAAATGGGCGATTGAACTCCTTCCCCTAGAAATTAAGTTTGAGGCAAAGAAATCTATCAAGTCCCAAGCAATTGCAGATTTCGTGCCGAGTGGATTGAACAGCAACTTCTGACTCAAGTTCACTCAGAGCACTGGACCATGTTCTTCGATGGATCTAAGATGCTGAATAGTTCCGGTGCTGGGGTGGTATTGGTTTCCCCCCGAGGAGATAAGCTCAGATATGTTCTCCAGATTCACTTTGATTCCTCCAATAACGAAGCAGAATATGAAGCACTTCTATACGGGTTGCGCATGGCCATTTCACCCGGCGTCCGTCGGCTCATGGTCTATGGCGACTCAGATCTGGTGGTAAATCAGGTGATGAAGGAATGGGACGTCAGAAGCCCAACTATGACTGGTTATTGCAATGCAGTGAGAAAGTTAGAGAATAAATTCGAGGGGTTAGAGCTTCATCACATACCCCGACTGAAAAATGCGGTGGACGAAGGCGAGGCCTACGAAGGGAATGACACGGAGCCGGGGAAGACACGGCAGTGGCTGCCCACGCGGTGGAGAGTACGAGGGTTGACTGGTTCGGGTGCCATCGCCGGAAAATAACAGGAGGTGTGGGTGAGTAGAGGGATAGACAGGTCAGGGATGCAAGTATGATGGGGCCGTGAGGCCTGCCCGGCAGCACTGCCAGCAGAGAGCCACAGGAGGTGGGAGCAGGCGGTTCCGACGGCGCTGGTTTGGGCGGCTGGGGTAGGAAGATCAGAGACTGAAGAAGCACGATTGCCGTTAGATTGACATCTAACGGTCTGACGCTGGTAGAGTCGATTGTTGACTAAGTTTATTTTTTCAGAAACCTTTTGTACGCATGAACTTAGTATGCCCACAAGTCAGCCTCCAAATCTGTGGCAGACAACATAAAGCCCATTTGCTATTTTTTATAATTTGCAGCCCATTTGCTAATTCTTAAGTAATTTATTACAACCCATTTTCTGCCCAGGACCACGGTCAAAAAGTTCAACCTTATTTTGCATATTTCGGTGGAGTCCAAACTGTTGTAATACCGAAATGATAAACATTTTTTTAAGAACTTATTGATTTGCCAAAAAAATCGTTTTGTTTTTGTAAGCAAATAAGACGTGGGACAATTGCGTTGGTTTAAGGGAAAACCAGTGGTAAAAAAATCAGCGCTGGGTGGGAAAAAACAACAAAAATAAGGATGTAAATATGAAAAGGGAATTTTATGTGTTTTCAATATAATGATACGTGTATATGAACTAGTAAAACTATAGGAAGAGATTAGAAAACGGATGTAGGACATGCGTTTCAATAGGAAAATAGAACTGGGCTGTGTGTTTGATTCCGTAAAAAAACTGCCTGCGGATGTTGTAAGACAAAATATAACCAACGCTGGCGGGCCAGAGGACAGTAGATACCTGCTGGATCTTTGTGCCCCGTTGTCGTCATGGGCTGGGCCTGTTAAAAACAAAACCAAACCTGGGCAGTCTACAACCGAGTTGAAACTTTCTCGACCTGAAAAACCAATATACGTGCTTAATAAACGAGAGAATTTTGCAAGTACAGACTGATAGCTGGGATGCAGCACTGATGTTGTTTTTTTATTGTGATAATAAGTGCATGCACTTGTTTCGAAAAAATTGGAGAACTGGGAATTCGAACGGCGGGTGCTTATGCTACCCATCAAATAAATATTAGGTGCCTGAAAACAAATGATTCAGCTTTATATCCACGTCGACCCTCGGCATGATGGTTGGAAGCAAATGCAAGTTCATACCAAAAGATCGTTAACAACAATACCAACTTGCGGACGACAAGGTAGTACAACTAACAATACCAAACTAAGTTATAATCTTTTTACTCCTGGCCCTAGTGTTCGCTGGTAGAAAATCTTGTAGAGGACCAACTCCCGCTCCTTATCTTGCTCCAGGTCCCCGAGGTGGTACTGGTGCATCACCCAGTTGGTCCTCTGCTGGTCGAAGTTCTTGTTGGTGTGCAGCACTAGAACCTTTTTTGCTGCCCGTCTGCCGGTCGTTGACCATCATCGGCATGGTATTGCCAGTCTTGTGCCACATCGCGTGCATGCTGCACTCCGACTGTATCTTGCGACGCGTCCACATGCCCCTTTTGAATGCCCTGGAATTGCGCTAGAAGAAATGCTTCCTTAGGCCACTCAGTGTGATACCTGCAGTATTGTAGAATACATGTTTTAGTGTACCTAGTTGGCATTTTCATAACATCTTTGGCATGTTGCAGTCACTTGTTTCACTTTTTATTAACTGTCAAATTGTAATTGCTTCACCAGGTCTGCGTCTAAAAAGAAAAATAGAGCTATAAACAAAGGAATATGTTTGTGCAAGTAGACGGCCGATCGGTGTCTTACCTGGAAGTTTCTCAGGTTGGGTGTAGCATATATCGTGCTCGTTGTCGATGGTTGGTATGAAGAAATCGATGAGAGACTGAAATCTCGCGTTGTCAGCACTCACTTTGGCCTCAAGGTGCTCGATCAGCTCCTGATCCGTGGGATCGAACTTGACGCCAGCCGGCAGCACCGTCCAATCCTTCTTCGACTTGCATTGGTAATTCCAGTTATATGGTACTCAATGTATGATCAATCGACTGTTTTAAGTGAATGATGAAAGATTTCGACAGATAAGTGGTACTCCAAATCTGAAGTCCAGAATACCCGAACACACCGCCGGGATTCTTGTGTCACCTCACGCGCAGCGTGTTGTCACGTCAATTCAATGTGTGGACATCATGAATAATTTGATCGACGTATTCTAGTACTGCTAGTGTACTACTTACTAGTCGTATTTAGTGTCACAATTTATACATAGGTTTAACTAACAAGTACGCACTTGAAGCCTAACTGATATATATATACACGCCGTGTATTACATGAACTTCTAGCAGTTATCAACCTGAACTTCTCTCGGTTACATGAAAATATTTGAGTTTTTTTATGAATTTTTAATCTTATTTTTCTTAATCCTTTTTTATGAATTTTGAAGCGCTCTATTTTTAATAGTTGAACTTTTTGTTATTTTATTTTTGAACTTCTTGTTTCCATTCTTTAATAACGAGGAAAATATGAGTTTTCTATAATCATCGAACTTCTCCATCTTTTTAATATGGACTTCCTAGTTTTATTTATTAATCTTTTTTTATGAAATTTTGAAGCGCTCTATTTTTTTTAAAGTTGAACTTCTTGTTAATTTATTTTTGAACTTCTTGTGTCCATTCTTTAATAATGAGGAAAATCTGAGTTTTCTATAATCTTTGAACTTCTCCATCTTTTTAATATGGACTTCCTGGTTTTATTTCTTAATCTTTTTTATGAAATTTTGAAGCGCTCTATTTTTAGAAGTTGAACTTCTTGTTATTTTATTTTTGAACTTCTGGTTTCCATTCTTTAATAACGAGGAAAATCTGAGTTTTCTATAATCATGGAACTTCTCCATCTTTTTAATATGGACTTCCTGGTTTTATTTCTTAATCTTTTTTATGAAATTTTGAAGCGCTCTATTTTTAAAAGTTGAACTTCTTGTTATTTTATTTTTGAACTTCTTGTGTCCATTCTTTAATAACGAGGAAAATCTGAGTTTTCTATAATCATCAAACTTCTCAATCTTTTTCTTTAGTATGTGGTACACGTAAACTTATGAATTTCTGAAACACAAACTTCGCATGCTATTGAATTTCAAGAAAATTTACACACAACAATACACATACACTTCGTGTGCTACATGTATTTACACAAAAAAGAATGAACACATCTGAAAGAGCATAAAGTTCTCACAAAGAGTTCAAAAAGTAGAGTGAAATTTTTCCACAAGAAATGTTGGACATTTTGGTAGGGCGAACGTGTACAGTTCTTCAATTGGTTTGCACGTTGAACAGCGTCATTGTTACAAACTGAACTTCTGTTTTCTTTTCTTCTAATAAAAACACACACTATAAAGGAAATAGAAATTTCTTTTGCCATCCTTGGTGGAGCACATCTCTTTCCATATAGAAATCGAGATGCATGTCATCTCGTTTCCTATGATTTTTCTATTCTTATGATATTTCTATCATATAAACCAAATTTACTAATTGAAGTGATTGAGATTTACTAAATTTTTAGATAGCTGAAATTTAGCAAAACCATTCCTAATTTCGTCATGCAACAATTACGGTCGGAATTACTAGCGGTCAAATAGTACCATAAAAACGATGTAAATGTCCAGAAGGACGGATGTTTGCATCTGGGCAAGCATACAATGCGCGGATGGAGTGTCATCTCTCGCAGGCTAGTGCATTCAAAGGACATAAACATCACATATTTATGAGCAGCTGGTGAGGCGTGCATTAATAGGAAACCGGATCCAATCCATTGAACCCTATGGTGTCCGATCCATTGCATCACAAGGGGCAATGGTTTTTGACTCGCTTTTCCTCTGGACCAACTCAAGAAAGCTGGAGCCGCAGCTCTTGGCGCCAAAATTTTGTGAAGCAGCCACAGCTACTGACCGCCAGGAATATGTCCACACGCAGGCTAGCAACAGAGAGAGCACAGCAAGAAAATAAATAAATAAATAATATGCAATTATGGTCAATGAATCATCTCAGCAACAAATATACTACTCCCTCCGTTCCGAAATAATTGTCGCTGGGGCATCGTTCCGACCAGGTGAAACAGTGTGAAAGTACAATACTACCCCCGATTTGAAAACGATCGGGAGGCGTCCGTCGCTCCTCCCCTCCGCCAGGCTTCTCCGCCGTCGCTGCTCCCTTTCGCCGGGCTCCTCCATCGTCCGCATCTCCGGCGTCCTTCCTCGCCGCGGTCTGCAGCTCCCTCGCCGGCCGGCCGCCCTTCCCCGCCGTGGTCCGCAGCTCCCTCATCGGCCGCCCTTCCCCGCCGCGGTCCGCAGCTTCCTCGCCGGCCGCCCTTCCCGCCGGCTGCCTGCTCCGCCACAGCTTCAGATCCTTCGCTGCTGGCCACAGATCCTTCGCCGGCCGCCTCCCACCACTCCAAACAAGAGCTCGAGGTCAGCCGCTGCGCTGTCCACTTCTGCTGCTCCTCTCGTCTCTGCTCCTCTCCACTCCAATCAAGAGAATCTGCAATTGATTCAAAAAACAGGTCAATTTGATTAACTAAATCATCGAAAAACCAGAATGATAAGTCCATATGCTACGGTTGATCCCAATACAGGAATGACAAGTTCAGGTGTTCCTCAATTAAGGAATTTGATTAACTAAAAAATCCAAAAACTAGAATGATAAGGCCCCATGCTACTGTTGATCCCAATTTTGATGCATATCAATTGCTGTTTGAGTTCTCCAAATGAACAGGAATACTCCTCAATTTTGATATGAAATCACCATGATAGGTCCTTAAGCCCTCCTGTCAAACAAAATACTGTACTGAAATTGAAATACTCCTGTCAAACAAAATAATGTACTCCTCTGACAGGAAGATCTTTCATTGGCACAAAAGGGGTACCACGAAAACAAAATAAACATTTGAGCATTTCACCCTTCACGGCATAGATGGAAGCTGGATCTTTCATTGGCACAAAAGGGGTACCACGAAAACAAAATAAACATTTGAGCATTTCACCCTTCACGGCATAGATGGAAGCTGGATCTTTCATTGGCACAAAAGGGGTACCACGAAAACAAAATAAACATTTGAGCATTTCACCCTTCACGGCTAAAAGTATGTTACCTCTGATCTTTCAAAGTCTCCGGATAGCCAAAACCCAAATCCCCTGCCTTTAGGAGAGTGCGGTCAGACTTCACTTTGGGCACGCCATCTGTATTACGCGTATGTCAGAAAAATATTGAATAAACAAGCATGTGAGATAACTTTGGCTCAGAGATGCGAGTAGAACCTACAGGTACAAAATAAAGCTAAGAAAATGAGCAGGGATTTACTGGAAAATGACAGAGTGAGTAAGCACTAGGGACTTAGACTGATAGACTAGTAGACGGAACAATGATGGAGTAAGACACAAAGTGAAGAACTTAGGTGAGGAAGGATCACAATTGAAAAACTAAAAAGAAACCAAGAACTGAATCACTAGCTATGCAGACTTGACAAAATTTAGTGTGACTGAACAATGATGCAAGCTCACATACTAAGAAAATACTAGCACGGGTACTGATTAAAGAGAACGAGCTAAGGTCTGATTATTAGGTAATGAAAACTAAGACACTAATGACTGAAACAAAATTATACTCCTGCACTAAAAACACTAATGATTATTAGGAGTAGAAAGGTACTGAAAACTGAAGACTGGACTACAGAAACTAAAAAAAAAATCTAAAGACACAGAAAACTGAAGAACTAGAGATAGAGAGAAAAGAGGGCTGAATAAGCAAATGTTTATTTTCTTTTCGTGGTACCCCTTTTGTGCCAATGAAAGATCTTCCTGTCAGAGAGGGCTTAAGGGTCTTCATGCATTACACATACACTGTACTCCTCAAACAAAATAATGTAGATAATGTACTCCTGTCAAACAAAATAATGTACTGATCTTGAAGTACTGAACTGTTTCCCTACTAGGAAAGGGAAGCAACAAAAAATATTACTCGGAATTGCCTGCACGGTAAACTGCAGGGTGCAGAATATATAGCAGTTCATATGTTGATGCATCACTAATCAGACAAAAATCAGCTCAAGTGGCAAAATACAACTCACAAGATTGAGTATGTAAAATTCACAGAAACTCCGCTATATGCTACAGCCAGTTCACCCATCAACAAGGCATATTTCCTGTCGATGGGAATTCAGATGCAAAAAAGCACAAGATTGTTGTAAGAACTTGTTTCAGTGTACTCACCCATTGGTTCAGAATTTGAGTGGATCGCAGGAGCTTACCCACCCTTTGGTTCACAGTCTGAGACTTAATATCCATATTTCCCCAAAAAATATGAGTTGTAAGCTACCACCATCAGCTTCCTAATTGATTAAAGAGCAGCATCTGTTAGTTCTGAGAAACCTGAAAATAAAAATAAGAAATGTTAGGCATGGTAAAGAGAATGAGAGACACGGTAAAACAGCAAAACGAAGTTCAGTAACAAAAACACTAGACATAGTCCATCAATGTGTATTTCTGAAACTGAAATAAAATAGTGAAATGTCATCTGGACAACACATTTCTTTTCTCGGCTTGATTGTATTTGTAGCAGGAGTATCAAGATTCAGTTTCAGGCTTTTGTCAGTTGGTCATAACATTTCAGGCTAGATTTCCTACAGGTTTTAATACAGTGGTCAACAGATAAACATATAGCTTGATTCTCCGTTATTGACTCTGATGGTCTTGATTGCTTGGACCGGCAAGAATTAAACAGAGAGGGGGAGGGTGCACCTTGACCTTGAGTTACTCCATGGCTGGCTGGGCATCTCCAAGGAGAGCGTGGCGGCAGGGTGTAGGAGACGGAGCGCCGGACCAAGCACTCCTCTTCCTCCTCACGGTCGTCGGTGACCCTGACATGCTACGCCGCCTCGCGGGCAGCCCAGGTAGCGGCCACGACCAAGACGAGGGCGCGCGGGTCAACAGGCCAGGGCTGCTTGTCGACAGCAAGGAAGACCAAGCCCGCTGCACCGCTGTCCTCCTCCCGCTGCTCCAGCACGGATCGAGCACCGCCGCCCGTGTAAAAATATCACCTTTGACTGGATCGAGCACGGCTTCTGCTGGCGTGGGCGGGAGGCGGGCGCAGCTGCTGCCGCCTGTGCTGCTTCTGGTGGTGCGGGAGGAGCGGCCGGCCGGAGGAGGGGATTGGGACGGGGAGAGCTGGAAGCTCGGTGGTGGTGCGGCGGCGTCCTGGTGGCGCTGGGTGGCGTGGTCGCCGGAGGAAGAGGCGGTCTTGGTGGGGTCGTCCTCATCCGGCTGCTCCAGCTCGTGGATGGGCGCCAAGGTGGGGGTTGTCGGAGCTGGCGGTGGGCGGTGGGCGGTGGTGGGCGTGGTGAGGTCGACGGATCTGGGGTGGGGAGGAGGCGAGTGGTAGCCGGGGGCGTGTCGGGGAGAGAGCGAGTGCGAGGGCAAAAAGGGAAAGCGGAGAAATATTACAGCGTGACGAAAAATGAACTGGTTATCTCCAGCGACAATTATTTCGGAACAGAGGGTGTACACGTTAATGGAGTACTGGGTCAGCATCAATTAGTTTTGGCAACTGTACAATCATTCCATACTAACGGTAGGTGCAACAAGTTCAGAGTGTGCAAGCAAACAGAAAGAGGTTCAGATAAAAAGACTGACACTTGGTCATGCTGTGGAGGCGTCATGCAGTCCATACTTGTATGGAGCAGCAGTAACGAGGACGCAACTAGAGAAGGCCAACGGAAATTTTGCAAACAACACTCCTCGCCACAGCACACACTTTGATCTCCTCCAGTACCTGCTACTACTACAACTCCTCGTTGGATTTGGGCATGGCCAACCTGAGGACCAACAACAACAGTAGCACAGGTGGGTCTGGACTACTCATAGCTCGTGGTGTGCCGCTGCAATCCTTCCATGGAGATAGCTCTTGAACGGCTCAACCAGGGCATCATGAACTGCAGCGCGCAGGAGCCTAACGCGACAAGAGGAGAGGCATGGTGGGGCTGGGCCAGCCGTTGTGTTCGGCTGAGGTCCACGGCCGCCAGACAGCTTGTTGGCTGCCAGGACTCGGTGGCTGCGCGGAGATGGACGCCGGCGGCTGGAGAGCCGGAATGGGGCGGCGGCCGTGGTCGGGACGGCCGAGTCCTGCGTGCCCGTGCTTGGGTGGTGGCGTGGCCGTGGACGTGAGTCCAGGGAGTAAAGAGGCAGGAAGTCTACGGCTGTGCTCGACGGCGCTCCGGTGCTGCACCACCCGCCCGACGCGGGGAGGAAGGAGGAGGGGGTCTCTAGCGGGGACACCCGATGGCGCATTGTGGCCTCGGGAGGCCGCGACAACGCGTGGGATCCAGGGCCCGGCGGCGGCGCCGGGGAGGAGGCATCTCAGGCGGAGGTTCGGGAGGAGGCGCCCCGGTGGTGGTAGGGGAAAGAGGCGGCCCCGGAGGAGATTGGGGAAGGAGGCGCCCGAGCGGCAGTTGGGGGTGGAGAACGCCGCTGCGGCGGTTGCGGCAGGAAGCAGACGCGGTAAGTATTGCGGGAGGAGGCGGCCGGAAGGCGCGCTGGGCCGGGGGCGGTGGTTCGCCGGCGATCCGGGGGGTGGGGTTGCGCGGGATGGATTTGTGGTCGTGGGAGATGTGGGGATCGGGAGGTGGAAGCCGGTGGGGTGGGCTGGTTCTTCTTTGTTTTTTCAAGAGTTCCGGGAATAGCCGTTCGCCTCTATATAGGGCGTTGTGACATGTCGGGTTTGCAAAAGCCATCCATCGCATGGAGGCTTGGTGCCTTTCGCACACTGAAGATTATCTGGCAACAAGTTGTGTCGACGAATCTCTGGATATGGTGATTCATGAAACCCATGGTATGATGTGTAAACATAGCCCCCCTCGCGAATGGAAGTTGCATAGCACAGTAATTATCGCCGGTGATATAATCGATGATTGGTTGGATGATCGGATAATTGAGCCCGAGGAACAAGGAGTGGTTGTCGAGGCTGTAAACCCGCCTCTAGTTGAATACGCCTGGCACAACGGAGCTGGGATCTTTCTCGAACACGAAGCAGCCATAGCCATCAATGTCACGAACGCCCCACACATTGTACTGCATGTGGTTTGATGTAATGGTTTGGTCAATTTGATACGTGCGAATGAGCATCAAATGACCGCCGTCAGCTGAACGAGCGATAAACCACCACCCATCGGCTGGTATGATTCCAGATCCTGGAATCATGAAGGCCATCGCATTTGCGTGTGCTGCAACAATTCAAATTGGAGACCAAAAGGACAAAAATAAACAATCATGTTCAGAGTATGTGTGGAATTAAGATTATTATAACAGTGACACATATCATAGACAGAGAATTGCAACGTCGTGGTCATAATCATACCCCAAGTTAAAAAAAATAAGCCAATGACTCTCATATTCTAGCAAATATGTCATGGTTCAAACATCATGTAACAATGAGAGGAAAACAACTATGACATCACCTACCCATATTCTACCATAGCACTTACTACTACTGTTCTCATATCAACTCTAAGCAATAACATGCGTTGTTATAAAAATCTTGTAAACGAGAGTAACATATAGCAATCATGATGTTATGCTCATAATATGTATTCTAACAATCATTAGATGCCAATTGTTCTCATATCAACTCTAACAATAACATGTGTGGTCATAAAAATCTAGGAAATGAGAGGAACATATAGCAATGATGTGGTTATAGACATGCTATGCATTCTAAATTTGTAACAAATGAACAGGCAGTCGTATTCATAAGGTAAAGATGAGATGAGATAGAATAACTACACGACGATAGATTCCACCAGTATAGGCAAACAATCTGTGCGTCGACCACGTAAACGATGCCATCATGCACTATAGCATCAGACAGAAATGTTGCCTCAACAGGATTGATGATGAGCCATAACCATGTATGGCGACCGGATTCCAGATAGACTAATCCCATGTTGAACAAGGCAATGAGCTTGTAATCCATGTAGTCTTCTGGTGGTGTGGGCACTTCGCAGATTACAACTTTCTGCAAACAAAGGTCGAGCCAAAAGCTTGACGCGTCTCGTGCGTAGTAGGCAGGAGTGTCCGGCGGGCCGCGAGGCTAGATGGCGGCGGTATCCAATATGGAAGGGTGATCTCTCGCTGGGTGTAGATATCCACGAGACGCCACGGACTACCGGTGTGGTGGATGAGGACGATCCAGTTGGCCTTCATGCCCGCCCAGTAGTGGCCGCGCATGAAGGATAGGTGGACGGGTAGTGGTATCATGTCGAGGGACACCACGGCAACCTCCGTAGGATTGTCAAGTCGGTGTCTGGGCCACCTGCGAGGATCGGGCATCAGCAAGCAGGGTGTCTTGAAAAGAGTCGGCCGGTTGCAGGCGAGTAGATGGTACAAAGACACCGAGCATGCGGCCAGACGGACGGTGCTGAGTAGGTCCATACGACTACAGATCTGCTCCAAGAGAACATCGGGGAGGGAATTCCAATCGCGGCTCTGCGTGTCAGTCGGTTCTTCCATTGGGGTTTTCGGTTCCTGCGAGCCAGCGGGGAAGTGGATTCGGGCGGGCGAGCGAAGAAGCTTCTCCTCGTGTGGTCGAGCAGTGAGCGGGGCTATATGGTACGCGCGAGCTACCAAGGAAGATGGCGTGGGCGGGCGAGCAGTGAGCGGGGGTAAATGGTGTGCGACCGACGATGGGGAAGAGAGGAGGAAGAAGAAGAGAGGAGGAAGAAGAGTGGAAGACGGGGAAGAAAGTGCATTCAATCTCAATTCTACTAGTACTACTACTAGGATATACCGTCCTTCGGAGTGTAAATAGTTACACGGATGACATGTGGGTCTACCACAACCGGGCCCATATGTTAGTTAATGGAGGACAGAGGTGCGTAGGCGTATTTGCGGAAGCGTGCTCTACTGGCGAACATGATGGCAGTAATGGGTAAGGCTGATTTAGTAACACCAACACGTTGGTTTAGCTTATTAATTACGTGTCCCATGTGCTGCAGCGTGTATTGTCACTTCACTGCGAAGACTAGTTGAATAGTTCTCTCTGACCAAGATGGGGAATAATGGATCGCGAGGACTTCCTTTCTACAGTATCCCTATGCCTCTACGCTCACTTCACTCATTTTGCTTCGTACCTAGTCACTTGTTGAAATCTGTAGAAAGACAAATACACCGTATTTGGGAACAGAGGGAGGCTTTTACTCCGTACTATTTGGGAACAGAGGGAGTATCACCATATGGAGGGAATAGAGGAAGCTTGAAATATGAACATATCAATGGGAGGGAGTAAGCCCCATGCATGCATGCATGCATGCATGCATGAAACATGCAACACTCACACGCACACATGGACGCACGCAACACTCACGCACCCATGCGGCACACAACACACGACGCAACACACACGCTCACGCTCAAGTGCTCAACCTATTCCCTACGTCCGCGAAAGACTGTACATTTAGAGATTTACACATTGACCAGGGCATAATTAACACCCAAAAGTAGCAGACTTATGTGTGCACGCGACCATTGAGATAAGAAGATTAAATGAAGGCTGTTGCATGCTGTAATTAAGGATAGACTTGTAGCCTATACCTACAGCACAAGTTGGTGCATTAGTCAATCAATATTGATTTAGATTAAAGGCTAAATGCATTGGAAGTGTATATGTACACAATATAGTACACTCTTTGTTGGAAGACCGAGGGAGGACACGTGCATGCACTCACATACCCAGCCAGGGCGGTTCGCGCGCAAGGGTTGGACTCGTGTCGCGCCTGCTTAAGGTTTTGTTTAACTGATTTCTTTGCTCTGCCACCTGACAGGTGGGACCCAGAAACCAGGTGACAATTTAACCAGTCAACAAAGTGCCACATCGACTATGTGGCCGGTCAGTAGGGTGCAATATGGTGCTCTACAATGAGCTAGTGATCGTATAATCGCCGCAAAACTATATATAGTGACCGTAAAGAGCGTATTGTTACATACGTTGACCGCCAGTGTATTTTTCTCGTTTCAAATTAAGCCATATTAATCGGAAAGGACGCATTATGGACTACTACTAGTACTAGTACTGCTTTGATGTGTCCCGTCAACTCGCCGAACGAGGAGAAGCTTGCTTACTACGCCTCTCCCTCGCCCACGCGCGCGGTGGTTCGCAGGACGAGGAGAGGGTTTTGACTACAGCGCCCTCTCCCTCTCCCTCTCCCTTGCTCTCGCCCTCGCGGTGGACGTGCATCAGTTCAATCTGTGTAAAATTGCCAGAAGCATATTGTACTGTAGTATCATCATTGTTGGACCTTCCGAAGAGGTGAAGAGCCAAGTGCAAGGTTCACACGAGTACGAACTGTTGAACCTCCCGAAGAGGCAAAGAGCCAAGCGCAAGGTTTTATAGGAGTTGTTGTCCTAGTAGGAGTGTACTAGTACAACTATAGCGAAAGATGCTACTGTATGATGCCGCCACGTCATGTCTATCCAAAGTTGTGCCACCTTTTTTTCTCAAAGAGCGTGTTGGAGCCCGTGCAACAACCGCACAAGTTGCACGTACACATAACACATTTACTAGTAATAAATTCTAAAGGACAAATGCCAGTATGCCACACAAGTTCATCTCCAATTCATGTGATAAATTTATACACGACTAGTCTACATATATTCACAGCGCTACCGTTCACAATTACCACACTGCACTTACACATTATAAATGGGCTATATGTCCTCCTCTAGGTTCTAGTCCCAGGTGTTCTTCATGGATGGCACGATCCATAGCGGTGGGCAACTGTAGCGACCAGACCTCAAACAGTCTGATCTCTGTGCTCAGGTGTCATCCCTGGATCAGTAATGCTGACACCACACAGTACTTGAAGGATTTATAACAGAGTAGCAATCACACACTTATTACATCGAATGTCTCAAAGAGAACTTATTACAATAAATATGGCTTAAGGCCATCTAATAACGATAACAGCGGAAGGCTTGGAAGATAAGCGAGTCCATCAACTCCAACGACATCACTGAGTATAGAACCACGACCTAAAAGGCACCTTACTCGTTGTCTGAAAAGTCTGCAACATGAAACGTTGCAGCCCGAAAACGGGTCAACACATGGAATATGCTGGCAATGTAACACATAGAGAGTAATGAAAGATTAAGCCTATACTACATGCATATATGGCTGGTGGAAAAACTCTATGGTTAAAGTTTTTGCGTAAAGCCAATTTTTCCCTACTGCAAAGGAATAAATTTTATTTAACTATCTTGGTGGTTGTTAAACATTGACAATGGTTGACAGCATCCTCAATCCCAATTAAACATCATTAAAAACCCAACAATATTAATTTAGAGTAACATGATGAGATTCACATGATATCCAAGTACTAGATACTCAAAACGTCCATAACCGGGGACACGACTAACCATGATTAGTTTGTACACTCTGCAGAGGTTTGCGCACTTTTTCCCACAAGACTCGATCGCCTCCGTTGGATTTCTCGCACTACATGGTGTTTGAGAAACGGATAACCGAGACATAGTCTTTCAAAAGCGCTAGCACCTTACGATGGATAGACCGGTACACCTACTTTCCCCTACATCTGCTAGTCTACCCTATAAGAGTTCACACGACTTAATCAACTATGCCAGAGCCCATAATGGCTTGTGGCTGCACACGGAAGTTTCTAGTATGAATAATCTCATGATCCCTTTGGGCTTGGGTGGCGGTCCATAAAGAAAAACAACATGCAATCCTGGAATACCCAGGTACCTCAATCCACCCAGATGTGTGTTTAAGTTGCCATCTTAGATAAACCATTAATTAACAATCTCACATCTGTCATGGATATCACTCACCCAATCCGCGTCTACTAGCATAGCATGGCATAATAAGCAAACGTAGAAGTAACTCCCAAAGGTTTGATAATAAAACAGGTAATAGGTACTACCTCAACTACTTCCCATCCCACAATTTAATTAGATCCTAATCATGCAATGTTTGAGGATAGATCTAATGCAATAAAACTGGGTAGTAAAGAGGTATGATCAAAGTGTTACTTGCCTTTCTGATGATCCGCGAAACCTAGAGATTCGAAGTAACAGGCGGCGCACTCCGGGTATTCTATCGCAGACAAACAAACAAGCATACAATAAGTACTCAAACTAATGCACAGGTAAAACTCAAATAAGAGATCTAACCAGAAAGTTCAACTTAAGAACTCCGGTTTGCAAAAAGAATCAAATCAAACGAAGCAACGAAAGTCAAACGGCGAAAGAAAACAACTTCGTTCTACTAATCTAGATCTAAGTCAAATTTTACAGAAGCAACAACTTGTTTGAATTGGTTAAACGGATAGAGGGTTTCGGGACGAAACTCCAAGCGCTTGAATCGCCTGATTCCGATAAACGAGCGAAAAGTTATACTAAAACGAAAATCGGATCAGAAATTGCGATCAGAAATAATCATGGAAAATCCAAGAAAAAGAAAAACGACGAACAGATTAATGAACGAACGTTCGTTAACTGGACCTAAACGACGAATACATTCGTTAAAACGAACGAACGAGCGATACCTCGCTAATTAACCTAAACCGAAAAAAAACCTATCTAATAAAAGAACAAAAAAAAACCAATGAAAAACCGACGGAAAAACCGGATGGCTTTTCGAGAAAAAAACCGGCGGCACGGAAAACGAGGCACCTCGGGCGGCGAGTCGGCGGCTCCGGCGGGCGGCGGCGCGGGGCTCGAGGGGCGAGGCGCTAGGGTTTGGGTGGGGAGGCTCCCGGGCTGGGCTCTTGGCTTATAAAGCCCGATCGGGCCTAGTGTCCGGGTCGGACACGGCCCGTAGGTCGGTTTGCGTTCTTTTAAATAATAACGCGCAGAAAAATAAATAAAAGAAATACTAAACGGACTCCAAAAATACCGAAGTAAATTTTTTCCGACTTCTAAAATCAAGCCGGACAAAGTGAACATTTATTTGGGGCCTAAAATACAATTTTGAAAAACACATATTTTTCCTAAATTCAAATAAAAATATTGAAAAACTCCGAAATAAAATCTCGTTTGATTTTTTTAAATCCTCAATATTTCTTTGGGAAAGTCATTTTTCCCTCTCTCATATTTTGGTAATAGAAATTATTGATGATAAAATAAATAAAATCAAATGACCCTATTCTCAAAATTTGAAAAAAAAAACTCAAATATGAAAATAACGAAATCCCCAACTCTCTCTGTGGGTCCTTGAGTTACGTAGAATTTCTAGGATCAAACCCAAAAGAAGATAAAATATGATATGCATGATGATCTAATGTATAACATTCCAAATTGAAAATTTGGAATGTTACAAACCTACCTCCCTTAAGATGAATCTCGCCCTCGAGATTCGGGTTGGCTAGAAAATAGGTGAGGGTGGTCCTTGAGCAAATCTTCCTCTCGTTCCCAGGTGGCTTCATCCTCGGTGTGGTGGCTCCACTGAACTTTGCAAAACTTGATAACCTTGCTGCGGGTGACTCGGCTGGCAAACTTGACAATCTTAACTGGTTTCTCCTCATAGGTTAAATTGTTATCCAACTGAATTGCTTCCAACGGCACTGTGTCTCTCAAGGGTATGTCAGCCATCTCCGCGTGGCACTTCTTCAACTGAGAAACGTGGAACACGTCATGAACTCCTGACAATCCTTCGGGCAATTCCAACTTGTAGGCCACTTCTCCCATACTCTCCAAAACTCGGTATGGTCCTACAAAACGTGGCGCTAACTTTCCCTTAACTCCAAAATGCTTAATTCCTCGCAGTGGAGATACTTGAAGATAAACTCTGTCTCCGACTTTGTAAACTGTCTCCTTGCGTTTAGCATCTGCGTAGCTCTTCTGCATGGACTGGGCTACCTTGAGCCTATCGCGAATCAACTTCACCTTCTGTTCAGACACTTTAATCAAATCAGGTCCAAACAACTGGCGGTCTCCAACTTCGTCCCATGACAATGGTGTCCTACACCTCCTTCCATACAAGGCTTCGAAAGGGGCCATTTTCAAACTGGCTTGGTAACTGTTGTCATAAGAGAACCCTGTATATGGCAAATTGTCGTCCCAACTAGATCCATAATCTAGCGCACAAGCTCTCAGCATATCCTCCAAAATCTGATTGACTCTCTCGATCTGTCCATCCGTCTGTGGATGAAAAGTTTTACTGAACTCTAGCCTGGTACCCAAGGTTTCATGCAACTGATTCCAGAACTTTGAGGTAAACTGGGTTCCTCTATCTGATACGATACTCCTCGGAACTCCATGCAGACATACTATCCTGGTCATGTATATCTTTGCCAACTTAGCACTGGTGTAAGTGGTCTTTACTGGGATGAAATGAGCTACCTTTGTCAATCGATCAACTACAACCCAAATCGAGTCATAGCCTGAACGAGTCCTTGGTAATCCCGTGATAAAATCCATGCCTAGCTTATCCCACTTCCATTCGGGTATCGACAATGGCTGTAGCAATCCTGCTGGCTTCTGATGCTCCGCCTTCACTCTCTGACATACATCACAAACTGCTACGTACTCCGCAATATCTATCTTCATTCCGGTCCACCAGAAAGTATCCTTCAAATCCAAATAAATCTTGGTATTTCCGGGGTGAATCGAATACGGTGAATCATGCGCCTCTTGCAGAATCAACTTCCTGATCTCCGGGTCATTGGGCACATAAACACGGTCTTCAAACCATAGGCTATCGTGCTCATCCTCACGAAAACCTTTAGCCTTTCCTTCGCTCATTTTCTCCTTTATAGAGGCAATCTCCTTGTCAGTCTTCTGAGCTTCTCTGATTCTATCCATCAAAGTTGACTGAATCTCCAATGCTGCTACATAGCCTCTCGGAACTATTTCCAAACATAGCTCACGAATATCCTCGGCTAACTCCTTTGGCATTTCTCCCATCATTAGTGTATTGACATGGCTCTTACGGCTCAATGCGTCAGCTACTACATTAGCCTTTCCGGGATGGTAATGCAATCTCATATCATAATCCTTTATGAGCTCCAACCATCTCCTTTGTCTGAGGTTCAACTCCTTCTGCGTGAAAATGTACTTCAAACTCTTGTGATCCGTGTACACCTCGCAATGGTTTCCAATGAGGAAATGTCTCCATGTTTTCAATGCATGCACTACGGCTGCTAACTCCAGATCTGCATGGCATAATTTAATTCATGAGGTTTCAGTTGTCGTGAAGCGTACGAAACAAGTCTTCCCTCCTGCATAAGCACTGCTCCATGTCCTCGACGTGAAGCGTCGCAATACACCTCATAATATTTGGTCTGATCTGGTAGAATCAACACTGGTGAGGTAACCAAACATTTCTTCAACTCCTGGAAACTTGCCTCACACTCCTCAGTCCATATGAACTTAGTATCCTTCTTCAGCAACTCCGTCATAGGCTTTGCAATCTTTGAGAAGTTCTCAATAAATCTCCAGTAGTATCCTGCGAGTCCAAGGAAACTCCGGATCTCTCCAACTGTTGTTGGTGCTTCCGAATTGGTCACAGTGATAACATTTGTGGGATCAACTGCTATTCCTTCTCCGGATATAACGTGTCCGAGGAATCCTACTTCCTTCAACCAAAACTCACATTTGCTGAACTTGGCATATAACTGATGTTCTCTGAGTTTCTCAAGTACCAACCGCAAATGTTCCTTATGTTCCTCTTCATTCCTCGAGTAAACCAGAATATCATCAATGAACACCACGACGAACTTATCCAAAAACTCCATAAACACTTTGTTCATCATGTTCATAAAATAGGCAGGTGCGTTAGTCAGACCAAATGACATAACAGTATACTCATACAGTCCATATCTTGTGGTGAAAGCTGTCTTAGGTATGTCCTGCTCTCGAATCTTCAATTGATGGTACCCTGATCGCAAATCGATCTTGGAAAACACTTTAGCTCCTTGCAAACGATCAAACAGATCATTGATCATTGGTAGTGGGTACTTGTTCTTGATCGTTACTTCATTCAATCCACGGTAATCAACAACCATCCTTAACGATCCATCCTTTTTCTCCACTAGAAGTACTGGTGATCCCCAAGGTGACGAACTTGGGCGAATGTAACCTTTATCCAATAACTCCTTAATCTGCTTCTTAATCTCCACCAAATCCTTTGCGGGCATCCTGTATGGTCGCTTCGATATTGGCCCTGTGCCTGGCAAAAGCTCAATCAAAAACTCAATATCTCTATCCGGTGGCATGCCTGGCAACTCCTCTGGAAATACATCAGGGAAATCCTTTACCACTGGTACTTCCTCCTGCACAACTCCTGATAAGGAATTTACTTGTGTCCTGTTTGGCGCATGCCGGGATACATACTTGATCCTTCTTCCTTCTGGCGTTGTGTCGGTGTACTAAAATAGGGGTACCTTAGTACCCCGAACTTGTGCACGGGCAGTCGTAGCACCCCGCGGCAAGGCCTGCCAGGTGATCGCCAAGACCCTCCATGGTCCCCTCTTGGTCCATTCAAGAACAAAGTATTTGAGACAAGGCCCCGGCAAGAGGAGCTTGCCGGGAAGGCCACCCGAAGAGAGCGAGGCCCTGGAAAGAGGAGCTTGCTGGGACTGCCGCTCGAAGCACAAGACCCCGGCAAGAGGAGCTTGCCGGGAAGGCCATCCTTGGCACGACAAGGACCCTGCCACGGCGCGCCCCGCGCCCCGGCAAGGCCCGGTGAGCGACAAGCTCCCGGGCGCGACAAGACATCCACCGCGGCAAGGCGCTTGCCGCGGCAAGTTACCACCCCGTGCCTGCGCTCCAGCTCACCCACCAACGTGTCGCTCTGGGGGCGTCCCAGACGCACGTGGCAGGAGGCTGCGTAGCCAGGGGCATGCGGTGGCGAAGCGAAGCTGACAGAGTAGCCATCGTGGCGAACGGTGGCGCTCCTGACGGTCCTGTTCCTGCACCGTCTGGGCGACGCGGACGGGCATTTAATGCCCTTGTCCCCCGCCGTCAGAGTTAGGTATGATAGCACTGTACAGCCACTGTGCAGGTAGCTGTACCCACTACAGCATTCTACCATTTTTGCCCCCACCTACGCTGCCACCTGTGGGTAACCCCTTGAGCATATAAAAGGAGGCCCCATGCGCACGTAGGGGAGGAGGGCACCCATTTTCAGGCTCGGCCTCGCCATCGGCTCATGTGTACTGTAGCACCACGCGCCTCCGAGCAAGAACACAATACAAACCACAAAGCAGCAGTAGGGTTTTACGCATCCTTGCGGCCCGAAGCTGGGTAAAATCCCTTGTGTGCATCGCCTCGATCCGCTCTTTGTGCAACTTCCGCCCCCCGCGGAACCAGTAAGGGGCTCGGTCCCCATAGGTGTTCGGGGAAGCCGATTCCCCCCGACATCTTTGGCGCGCCAGGTAGGGGGCGTCGAAGTTGTGCGAACCTGATCCGGCACCTGCACCAGCTAGATCTCCTTCACCTTCATCGACATGCCACCGAAGAAGAAGGCTCCGGAGGTGGCCGGTCCGTCCGCGTCGAACCTGCCGCCCTTGGAGCAAACGGGTGGTGGGGACGGCACCGGCGGCAGGACGGGCGTCGTCGAGCCAGCTCATGGCGCCACGGCGTCCGAACATGCACCGCGCCCCTCTCAGGAGGCACGGGACCAGCAGCGTCTTGGCGCCCACGGTACCATACGCTCGCTGGACCCAAATCGAGCTGGCGGATCCCAGGGCGCTCAAGGCCAGCACTCACACCAACGTGCTGGCGCGAGCGTGGCGCGGCTGCCTGGTCCGGGTGTTGCTCCTTCTAACGTAGTTAGAAGTTCGAGCACATCCCGCTCCACGCGCCGTTCGCCACCGCTGCCCGCCACTCCAGCAGAAGCTCTGGCGCGAGCTCAACTGCTCTTGGACTACCCTCCAACGGCGGACAAGCTTGACGACTGGAGGGCCACGATACAGAGCCTCATCGGTTTCGCCAACGGCGACACCCCGCGGCAGCACAGCGCGTCGCAGCCGCGGCGGGGCGGCCAGGCGAGGACCGACGGCGCCAGGACCGGCGGGGGTGCAACCACCGTGCACTCCCCGCCCCAGAGGCCAAGATCGCCGACTCGCCGGAATCATCATGACAACGACTCCACCGCGTCGTCGAATCTGCGAGCTCGTCGCGATCAACGCCAAGTTCTTCACGAGCGAGAGCAAGAGGACGCTCGTACTCGCATCGAGCGTCGGAGAGAAGCGCGGTGTCAGTCAGACCACCGCGCTGGGCCCTCTGCCGACATGCATGCACCAGGGGAACCAGGCGACCTGCCATACACGGTGGGCTGCCCTGCGTTCACCCATGAGCTGCGGCAAGTCCAGTGGCCCAGCACAAAGAATTTCAAGCCAGACGTACCAGAGAAGTACGACGGCAAGTCGCATCCATCGGAGTTCCTCAGCATCTACACCATCGCGGTGCAGGCTGCTGGAGGGCGAGACGACAAGATCCTTGCCAACTACTTCCCGCTGGTACTCAAATCCAACGTCAGATCCTGGCTCATGCACTTGCCGGATAACTCCATAACCTCCTGGACAGACTTGTGCCATTAGTTTGTTGGCGCCTTTACGGGCGGCCACAAACCCCATGGCCAAGCGAGCGACCTTCATCTGCTCGTCCAGAAGGAAGGGGAACCCTTGCGCAAGTTCATCCAGAGATTCAGCCGTGTACACTACAACATCCCAGACGTCCACCCCGCCATGGTCATCAGCGCGTTCCATCAGAACGTGCGTAACCGCAGGATGCGGGAGGAGATGACGATGTGCAAGATCAAAGACGTAAGCGAGCTATATGCCCTAGCCGACAAGTGTGCCCGTGCTGAGGAAGGGAGGAAAGTCCCCGGAGAGAACACTGGAGCAGGAGAATCTGACAGTGAGGATACCGCCCCGGCAAGGAAGGGCCGGCGGCGGAGCAACAGAAAGAAAAAGAGCCAAGAAGTACTGGTTGTTGAGCAGTCCGGCGATGAAGGCGCCGCCAAGAAGGCCCAGGCTAGTAGCTCTGGCAAGGAGATTGCCGGATGCGTCCACTGCCAGGCCGTGGCGGCCGCCGACAAGCGGGACGGCACCAACAAACAGTACTGCAAGATCCACCGCACCAAGGGCCATGACCTCCAGAGCTGCAAGCAGGTCGAGCGGCTCGTCGAGCTGCAATAGGCCGAGTACGAGCGGCGCGACAAGGAGAGAGCCCGGGGAGGTGGCGGAGGATCGGGCACGAAGCGCCCCGGCCAGGGAGGACGCCGCGACAAGGACAAGCAGCGGCAAGCGGAGCGGCCTCCCCGCGGCCGCGACAAGAATGAAGACGACGACGAAGACGAAGACATGGATGACGTCGAGACCAGTGAGCAGGAGTTTCAGAAAGCCACAGAGGTCTTGTGCGTAGACGGCGGCGCCTCCCTGCATACTTCTCACCGCCAGCTCAAGCAGTGGGCGCGGGAAGTCAATGCAGCGGAACCACCCGTCGAGTCGCGCAAGCCTCTGAAATGGTCTGGCACGCCTATCATCTTTGATATTGAGGACCACCCTGATCGCACAACTGCGATCGGGTGCTTGCCGATGTTGGTCTCACCAACAGTCCGCAACCTCAAGGTCACTAAGATGCTAGTTGACGGCGGGGCCGGCTTGAACCTGATCTCCTCCGCTGTGCTCCGGAAACTCCAAGTCCCCGACAGCGAGCTCGAAGAGACTGGCACGTTCCAAGGAATCAACCCGGGAAGGAGCAAGCCGAAGGGGAAGATAACGTTGCCAGTAACATTTGGCAGCGAGCTGAACTTCAGGACGAAGAGGATCACTTTCGACGTCGCCGATTTTCCATTGCCCTACAGTGGAATTCTCGGCCGTCCAGCGCTCGCCAAGTTCATGGCGGCCTCTCACTACGCCTACAACATGCTCAAGATGCCAGGCCCGATAAGCGTCATCTTTGTCCCCGGCGACAAAAAGGATGCCCTTATCTATGCCGACAAGATCTACCGCGAAGCAGCAGCCGCTGCGGATCACAAGCCGCTTGCCGCTGAAGCTCCCGGAGGAAAGAAGAGGACCAAGCCCGGCAAGTGTTCTGGCGCCCACTCCGGCAAGCGCACCTCTTCGGAGTGCTGCGCTACCGTCGAGGACGCGCCATCGAGCTCCACCGGCAAGAGTAAGAAGACAATGGCAGCTCCGCCAACGACCAAGAAGGTGCCCGCCAAGGAGGACGGCACTGGTGGTACCTTCACCATCAGTGCCACGCTCGACCCCACATAGGAAAGCGCGCTCGTTACTTTCCTGCGGGCGAATGTCGATGTGTTTGCCTGGCAACCATCCGACATCCCTGGCGTTCCTAGGAAAGTGATTGAGCACCACCTCGCCGTCTGTCCTCACGCGCGGCCCGTCAAGCAGAGAGTCAGGAAGCAAGCAGTGGAGCGCCAAGAGTTCATCGCAGAAGAGATCAAGAAGTTGGAAGCGGCAGGCCTCGTCAGAGGTGTGCTCCATCCGACGTGGTTGGCCAATCCTGTTGTCGTGCGCAAAGCAAATGGGAAATGGAGGCTTTGCATCGACTTCACTGATGTTAACAAAGCTTGTCCCAAAGATCCCTTTCCCTTGCTGCGCATTGACCAGATTGTTGACTCCACGGCCGGATGTGACCTACTTTCATTTCTTGACGCCTACTCTGGATATCATCAGATCTTCATGGCTGAAGAAGATGAAGAGAAGACCGCGTTCATCACTCCATGTGGCACGTACTGCTTCGTACGGATGCCTTTCGGACTGAAGAACGCCGGTTCGACATTTGCGAGGGTTGTCCACACTGCTTTTGAGCCACAAATCAACAGGAATGTGGAGGCCTACATGGATGACATAGTGGTCAAGAGCAGAGACAGGGCAACCCTGATTCAAGACTTAGAAGAGACCTTTGCGAACCTGTGCAGGATCAGCCTCAAGCTCAACCCCGAGAAGTGCGTGTTTGGAGTCCCTTCCGGCAAGCTTCTCGGGTTCTTCGTGTCTCAGCGAGGAATAGAAGCCAACCTAGACAAGATCAAGGCCATCGAGCAGATTGAAGCACCAACCCGTGTCAAGGACGTACGAAGGCTTGCCGGCTGCGTCGCGGCAATAATAAAAGCATTATTATTATATTTCCTTATTCATGATAATTGTCTTTATTCGTGCTATAATTGTGTTATCCGGAAATCGTAATACATGTGTGAATAACAGACAACAATATGTCCCTAGTGAGCCTCTAGTTGACTAGCTCGTTGATCGACAGATAGTCATGGTTTCCTGACTATGGACATTGGATGTCATCGATAATGGGATCACATCATTAGGAGAATGATGTGATGGACAAGACCCAATCCTAAACATAGCATAAGATCACATAGTTCGTTTGCTAGAGTTTTCCAATGTCAAGTATCCTTTCCTTAGACCATGAGATCGTGTAACTCCCGGATACCGTAGGAGTGCTTTGGGTGTGCCAAACGTCACAACGTAACTGGGTGACTATAAAGGTATGCTACGGGTATCTCTGAAAGTGTCTGTTGGGTTGACATGGATCGAGACTGGGATTTGTCACTCCGCTTGACGGAGAGGTATCACCGGGCCCTCTCGGTAATGCATCATCATATGAGCTCAAGGTGATCAAAGTGTTTGATCACAAGGATCATGCATTACGGTACGAGAAAAGTGACTTGCCGATAACGAGATTGAACGAGGTATTGGGATACCGACGATCGAATCTCGGGCAAGTAAAATACCGATTGACGAAGGGAATCGTATATGGGATTAATTGAATCCTTGACATCGTGGTTCATCCGATGAAATCATCGTGGAGCATGTGGGAGCCAACATGGGTATCCAGATCCCGCTGTTGGTTATTGCCCGAGAGCCGTCTCGGTCATGTCTGCATGTCTCCCGAACCCGTAGGGTCTACACACTTAAGGTTCGGTGACGCTAGGGTTGTGAAGATATGTATATGCAGTAACCCGAATGTTGTTCGGAGTCTCGGATGAGATCCCGGACGTCACGAGGAGTTCCGGAATGGTCCGGAGGTAAAGAATTATATATAGGAAGTGCTGTTTCGGCCATCGGGACAAGTTTCGGGGTTATCGGTATTGTACCGGGACCACCGGAGGGGTCCCGGGGGTCCACCAGGTGGGGCCACCTGCCTTGGTGGGCCACATGGGCCTTAGGGGGTGCGCCTTGGCCTGCTTGGGCCAAGGGGAACCAGCCCCAAAGGGCCCATGCGCCTAGGGTTCCATCTAGGAGGAGTCCTAGTGATGGAAGGCACCTCCTAGATGGCTTGGGGGGGGGGGGGAGGGAAACCTCCCTGGCCGCCGCCCCCTTGGGAGATCAGATCTCCCAGGGCCGCCCCCCCCAAGAGGCCTATATAAAAGGGGGCAGGGGAGGGGGGCTGTGCACCCTATGCCCTGGCGCCTCCCTCTCCCTCTCCAACACCTCCTCCTCCTCCTCCGTAAGTGCACGGCGAAGCCCTGCCGGAGTACTGCAGTTCCACCATCACCATGCCGTCGTGCTGCTGCTGGAGCCTTCTTCCCCAACCTCTCCTTTGCCTTGCTGGATCAAGAAGGAGGAGACGTCACGCTTTCCGTACGTGTGTTGAACGCGGAGGTGCTGTCCGTTCGGCACTAGATCATCGGTGAATTGGATCACGGCGAGTACGACTACCTCATCCACGTTCACTTGAACGCTTCCGTTGCGATCTACAAAGTGGTATGTAGATGCTATCTAATCTGAATACTCGTTGCTAGATGAACTCATAGATGGATCTTGGTGAAACCGTAGGAAAATTTTTAATTTTCTGCAACGTTCCCCAACAGTGGCATCATGAGCTAGGTCTATGCGTAGTTCTTCTTGCGCGAGTAGAACACAATTTGTTGTGGGCGTAGATGTTGTCAACTCTTCTTGCCGCTACTAGTCTTATCTTGCTTCAGCGGTATTGTGGGATGAAGCGGCCCGGACCAACCTTACACGTACGCTTACGTGAGACCGGTTCCACCGACTAACATGCACTAGTTGCATAAGGTGGCTGGCAGGTGTCTGTCTCTCCTACTTTAGTTGGAGCGGATTCGATGAAAAGGGTCCTTATGAAGGGTAAATAGAAGTTGACAAATCATGTTGTGGCTTTTACGTAGGTAAGAAAACGTTCTTGCTAGAACCCTAATTCAGCCACGTAAAACTTGCAACAACAATTAGAGGACGTCTAACTTGTGTTTGCAGCAAGTGCTTTGTGATATGATATGGCCAAAGTTGTGATGAATGATGAATGATCTATATGTGATGTATGAGATGTTCATGCTATTGTAATAGGAATCACGACTTGCATGTCGATGAGTATGACAACCGGCAGGAGCCATAGGAGTTGTCTTTATTTTTTGTATGACCCGCGTGTCATTGAGAATCGCCATGTAATTTACTTTACTTTATTGCTAAACGCGTTAGCCATAGTAGTAGAAGTAATAGTTGGCGAGCAACTTCATGGAGACACGATGATGAAGATCATGATGATGAAGATCATGGTGTCAAGCCGGTGACAAGATGATCATGGAGCCCCAAGATGGAGATCGAAGGAGCTATGTGATATTGGCCATATCATGTCACGTTTATTATTTGATTGCATGTGATGTTTATCATGTTTTGCATCTTGTTTACTTAGGACGACGGTAGTAAATAAGATGATCCCTCATAATAATTTCAAGAAAGTGTTCTCCCTAACTGTGCACCGTTGCTAAGGTTCATCGTTCCGAAGCACCACGTGATGATCGGGTGTGATAGGTCCTTACGTTCGCATACAACGGGTGTAAGACAGATTTACACACGCAAAACACTTAGGTTGACTTGACGATCCTAGCATGTACAGACATGGACTCGAAACACAGAAGACCGAAAGGTCGAGCATGAGTCGTATAGAAGATACGATCAACATGAAGATGTTCACCGATGTTGACTAGTCCGTCTCACGTGATGATCGGACACGGCCTAGTTGACTCGGATCATGTAATACTTAGATGACTAGAAGAGGGATGTCTATCTAAGTGGGAGTTCATTAAATAATTTGATTAAATGAACTTTATTATCATGAACTTAGTCTAAAAATTTTACAATATGTCTTGTAGATCAAATGGCCAACGTAGTCCTCAACTTCAACGCGTTCCTAGAGAAAACCAAGCTGAAAGACGATGGTAGCAACTATACGGACTGGGTCCGGAACCTGAGGATTATCCTCATAGCTGCCAAGAAAGATTATGTCCTAAGAGCACCGCTGGGTGACGCACCTATTCTCCCTGCAGAACAAGATGTTATGAACGCTTGGCAGTCACGCTGCGATGATTACTCCCTCGTTCAGTGCGGCATGCTTTACAGCTTAGAGCCGGGGCTCCAAAAACGTTTTGAGAGACATGGAGCATATGAGATGTTCGAAGAGCTGAAAATGGTTTTCCAAGATCATGCCCGGGTCGAGAGATATGAAGTCTCCGATAAATTCTTTAGTTGTAAGATGGAGGAAAATGGCTCTGTCAGTGAGCACATACTCAAAATGTCTGGGTTGCACAACCGCTTGAATCAACTGGAAGTTAATCTCCCGGATGAAGCGGTCATTGACAGAATCCTCCAGTCGCTTCCACCTAGCTACAAGAGCTTTGTGATGAACTACAATATGCAGGGGATGGTAAAGACCATTCCTGAAGTATATGCTATGCTGAAATCAGCAGAGGTAGAAATCAAGAAGGAGCATCAAGTGTTGATGGTGAATAAAACCACTAAATTCAAGAAGGGCAAGGGTAAAAAGAACTTCAAGAAGGACGGCAAGGAAGTTGCCGCGCCCGGTAAGCAAGTTGCCGGGAAGAAGCCAAAGAATGGACCCAAGCCCGAGACTGAGTGTTTTTATTGCAAGGGAAGTGGTCACTGGAAGCGGAACTGCCCCAAATACTTAGCGGACAAGAAGGCCGGCAAAACCAAAGGTATATGTGATATACATGTAATTGATGTGTACCTTACCAGTACTCGTAGTAGCTCTTGGGTATTTGATACCGGTGCAGTTGCTCACATTTGTAACTCAAAGCAGGAGCTGCGGAATAAACGGAGACTGGCAAAGGACGAGGTGACGATGCGCGTCGGGAATGGTTCCAAGGTCGATGTGATCGCCGTCGGCACGCTGCCTCTACATTTACCTACGGGATTAGTTTTAAACCTCAATAATTGTTATTTAGTGCCAAGTTTGAGCATGAACATTGTATCTGGATCTCGCTTAATTCGAGATGGCTACTCATTTAAATCAGAGAATAATGGTTGTTCCATTTATATGAGAGATATGTTTTATGGTCATGCTCCGATGGTTAATGGTTTATTCTTAATGAATCTCGTACGTGATGATACACATATTCATAGTGTGAATACCAAAAGAGTTAAAGTTGATAACAATAGTCCCACATATTTGTGGCACTGCCGCCTTGGTCACATAGGTGTCAAACGCATGAAGAAGCTCCATGCAGATGGACTTTTAGAGTCTCTTGATTATGAATCATTTGACACGTGCGAACTATGCCTCATGGGTAAAATGACCAAGACTCCGTTCTCAGGAACAATGGAGCGAGCAACCAACTTATTGGAAATCATACATACCGATGTGTGCAGTCCAATGAGTGTTGAGGCTCGCGGTGGCTATCGTTATGTTCTCACCCTCACTGATGACTTGAGTAGATATGGGTATATCTACTTAATGAAACACAAGTCTGAAACCTTTGAAAAGTTCAAGGAATTTCAGAGTGAGGTTGAAAATCAACGTGATAAAAAGATCAAGTTTCTACGATCAGATCGTGGAGGAGAATACTTGAGTCATGAATTTGGCACACACTTAAGAAAATGTGGAATAGTTTCACAACTCACGCCGCCTGGAACACCTCAGCGTAATGGTGTGTCCGAACGTCGTAATCGCACTCTATTAGATATGGTGCGATCTATGATGTCTCTTACCAACTTACCGCTATCTTTTTGGGGCTATGCTTTAGAGACTGCCGCATTCACTTTAAATAGGGCTCCGTCGAAATCCGTTGAGATGACACCGTATGAATTATGGTTTGGGAAGAAACCTAAGCTGTCGTTTCTAAAAGTTTGGGGATGCGATGCTTATGTCAAGAAACTTCAACCTGAGAAGCTCGAACCCAAGTCGGAAAAATGCGTCTTCATAGGATACCCGAAAGAAACTGTTGGGTATACCTTCTACCTCAGATCCGAAGGCAAGATCTTTGTTGCCAAGAATGGATCCTTTCTGGAGAAAGAGTTTCTCTCGAAAGAAGTAAGTGGGAGGAAAGTAGAACTTGATGAAGTGTTACCTCTTGAACCGGAAAATGGCGAAACTCAAGAAAACGTTTCTGAGGTGCCTGCACCGACTAGAGTGGAAAATAATGATGATGATCAAGATGCTTCTGATCAAGCTCCTACTGAAATTCGAAGGTCCACAAGGACACGTTCCGCACCAGAGTGGTACGGCAACCCTTTCTTGGAAATCATGTTGTTGGACAACGGTGAACCTTCGAACTATGAGGAAGCAATGGCGGGCCCGGATTCCAACAAATGGCTGGAAGCCATGAAATCCGAGATAGGATCCATGTATGAAAACGAAGTATGGACTTTGACTGACTTGCCCGTTGAACGGCGAGCCATAGAAAATAAATGGATCTTTAAGAAGAAGACAGACGCGGATGGTAATGTGACCATCTATAAAGCTCGGCTTGTCGCTAAGGGTTATCGACAAGTTCAAGGAATTGACTACGATGAAACTTTCTCACCGGTAGCGAAGCTGAAGTCCGTCCGAATCATGTTAGCAATTGCCGCATACTATGATTATGAGATATGGCAAATGGACGTCAAAACGGCATTCCTTAATGGTTTCCTTAAGGAAGAATTGTATATGATGCAGACGGAAGGTTTTGTCGATCCTAAGAATGCTGACAAGGTGTGCAAGCTCCAACGCTCGATTTATGGGCTGGTGCAAGCATCTCGGAGTTGGAACATTCGCTTTGATGAGATGATCAAAGCGTTTGGGTTAACACAGACTTATGGAGAAGCCTGTGTTTACAAGAAAGTGAGTGGGAGCTCTGTAGCATTTCTCATATTATATGTAGACGACATACTTTTGATGGGAAATGATATAGAACTCTTGGACAGCATTAAGGCCTACTTGAATAAAAGTTTTTCAATGAAGGACCTTGGAGAAGCCGCTTATATATTAGGCATCAAGATCTATAGAGATAGATCGAGACGCCTCATAGGTCTTTCACAAAGCACATACCTTGATAAGATATTGAAGAAGTTCAATATGGATCAATCTAAGAAGGGGTTCTTACCTGTGTTGCAAGGTGTGAAATTGAGCTCAGCTCAATGTCCGACCACGGCAGAAGATATAGAAGAGATGAGCGTCATCCCCTATGCCTCAGCCATAGGTTCTATTATGTATGCCATGCTGTGTACCAGACCTGATGTAAACCTTGCCGTAAGTTTGGTAGGTAGGTACCAAAGTAATCCCGGCAAGGAACACTGGACAGCGGTCAAGAATATCCTGAAGTACCTGAAAAGGACTAAGGAAAAGTTTCTCGTTTATGGAGGTGACGAAGAGCTCGTCGTAAAAGGTTACGTCGACGCTAGCTTCGACACAGATCTGGATGACTCTAAGTCACAAACCGGATACGTGTATATTTTGAATGGTGGGGCAGTAAGCTGGTGCAGTTGCAAGCAAAGCGTCGTGGCGGGATCTACATGTGAAGCGGAGTACATGGCAGCCTCGGAGGCAGCACATGAAGCAATATGGGTGAAGGAGTTCATCACCGACCTCGGAGTCATACCCAATGCGTCGGGGCCAATCAAGCTCTTCTGTGACAACACTGGAGCTATTGCACTTGCAAAGGAGCCCAGGTTTCACAAGAAGACCAGGCACATCAAGCGTCGCTTCAACTCCATTCGTGAAAATGTTCAAGATGGAGACATAGAAATTTGTAAAGTGCACACGGATCTGAATGTCGCAGATCCGTTGACTAAACCTCTCCCTAAGGCAAAACATGATCAGCACCAGAACTCTATGGGTGTTCGATTCATCACAATGTAACTAGATTATTGACTCTAGTGCAAGTGGGAGACTGTTGGAAATATGCCCTAGAGGCAATAATAAAAGCATTATTATTATATTTCCTTATTCATGATAATTGTCTTTATTCGTGCTATAATTGTGTTATCCGGAAATCGTAATACATGTGTGAATAACAGACAACAATATGTCCCTAGTGAGCCTCTAGTTGACTAGCTCGTTGATCAACAGATAGTCATGGTTTCCTCACTATGGACATTGGATGTCATCGATAATGGGATCACATCATTAGGAGAATGATGTGATGGACAAGACCCAATCCTAAACATAGCATAAGATCACATAGTTCGTTTGCTAGAGTTTTCCAATGTCAAGTATCCTTTCCTTAGACCATGAGATCGTGTAACTCCCGGATACCGTAGGAGTGCTTTGGGTGTGCCAAATGTCACAACGTAACGGGGTGACTATAAAGGTATGCTACGGGTATCTCTGAAAGTGTCTGTTGGGTTGACATGGATCGAGACTGGGATTTGTCACTCCGCTTGACGGAGAGGTATCACCGGGCCCTCTCGGTAATGCATCATCATATGAGCTCAAGGTGATCAAAGTGTTTGATCACAAGGATCATGCATTACGGTACGAGAAAAGTGACTTGCCGATAACGAGATTGAACGAGGTATTGGGATACCGACGATCGAATCTCGGGCAAGTAAAATACCGATTGACGAAGGGAATCGTATACGGGATTAATTGAATCCTTGACATCGTGGTTCATCCGATGAAATCATCGTGGAGCATGTGGGATCCAACATGGGTATCCAGATCCCGCTGTTGGTTATTGCCCGAGAGCCGTCTCGGTCATGTCTGCATGTCTCCCGAACCCGTAGGGTCTACACACTTAAGGTTCGGTGACGCTAGGGTTGTGAAGATATGTATATGCAGTAACCCGAATGTTGTTCGGAGTCCCGGATGAGATCCCGGACGTCACGAGGAGTTCCGGAATGGTCCGGAGGTAAAGAATTATATATAGGAAGTGCTGTTTCGGCCATCGGGACAAGTTTCGGGGTTATCGGTATTGTACCGGGACCACCGGAGGGGTCCCGGGGGTCCACCAGGTGGGGCCACCTGCCTTGGTGGGCCACATGGGCCTTAGGGGGTGCGCCTTGGCCTGCTTGGGCCAAGGGGAACCAGCCCCAAAGGGCCCATGCGCCTAGGGTTCCATCTAGGAGGAGTCCTTGTGATGGAAGGCACCTCCTAGATGGCTTGGGGGGGAGGGAAACCTCCCTGGCCGCCGCCCCCTTGGGAGATCAGATCTCCCAGGGCCGGCGCCCCCCCAAGAGGCCTATATAAAAGGGGGCAGGGGAGGGGGGCTGCGCACCCTATGCCCTGGCGCCTCCCTCTCCCTCTCCAACACCTCCTCCTCCTCCGTAAGTGCACGGCGAAGCCCTGCCGGAGTACTGCAGTTCCACCATCACCACGCCGTTGTGCTGCTGCTGGAGCCTTCTTCCCCAACCTCTCCTTTGCCTTGCTGGATCAAGAAGGAGGATACGTCACGCTTTCCGTACGTGTGTTGAACGCGGAGGTGCTGTCCGTTCGGCACTAGATCATCGGTGAATTGGATCACGGCGAGTACGACTACCTCATCCACGTTCACTTGAACGCTTCCGTTGCGATCTACAAAGTGGTATGTAGATGCTATCTAATCTGAATACTCGTTGCTAGATGAACTCATAGATGGATCTTGGTGAAACCGTAGGAAAAATGTTAATTTTCTGCAACGTTCCCCAACAGTTGCTGCTATACCTGGCGGCAACCAATCAAGTGGTTAGTGCTGCGTTAGTAGCAGAGAGGGAGGCAGATGATGAGCCAGCAACCGCGGCAAGCACATCCAGCGACAAGCAGGGGGCTTCCCCGACAAGCTCTGGCCCCGACAAGGATGAATCTGCGCAGGAGCAAGTGGAGGTGCGGAAGAAGAAAATGGTGCAGCGCCCAGTTTACTTTGTCAGCTCCCTTTTGCAGGGGGCTATGTCAAGGTACTCTGGTGTGCAGAAATTGCTTTTCGGCCTCCTCATGGCCTCGAGAAAGCTGCGCCATTACTTCCAAGCACACGAGATTACGGTTGTCACCCGCTTTCCGCTGAAGAGGATACTGCAGAATCCAGAAGCAACAGGCAGGATTGTCGAGTGGGCACTAGAACTGTCGAGCTTCGGTCTCCAGTTCGAGAGCACCTCGACTATCCAAAGCAGAGCATTGGCGGAGTTCATAGCGGAGTGGACGCCGACACCAGACGAAGATATCCCAGAGACGAGCATCCCCGCCAAAGAAGCAAGCAAAGAGTGGCTGATGTACTTTGATGGTGCCTTCTCGCTGCAAGGCGCCGGTGCTGGCGCGTTACTTGTCGTGCCCACCGGAGAGCACCTCAAGTACGTAGTCCAGATGCACTTCCCCAAGGAACAAGCAACCAACAATACTGCTCAGTATGAAGGTTTGCTTGCCGGTCTCAGGATCGCGGCAGAACTTGGGATCAAGAAGCTCATTGTCAGGGGTGACTCGCAGCTTGTCGTCCGCCAAGTGAACAAGGATTACCAGAGTCCGTTGATGGAAGCATACGTTGATGAAGTGAGGAAGCTGGAAGAGCACTTTGACGGCCTGCAGATGGAACACATTCCAAGAGCTGAGAATGACATCGCTGATGGCCTGTCAAAGTGCGCAACATTTAAGTTACCTGTGGAACCAGGGACCTTTGTGCTCAAGCTGACTCAACCATCCGTAACGCCATCAACCAGACAGAACAAGAAGAGGAAGTTGGTCTCCGGCGACTATCTTCCGGCAGAGCTCCCCAGAGCCGCCGCCAAGAAGGTCCCCAAGATCGACGCCAAGAGCTCTGAGGAACCGTCTGCTCCGGAAAACCCCAAGGTTTGTTCCGTAGAAGCAGGCGCTCCCGACAAGTTTCCTCCGGCAAGCTTGCCGGGGAACGTCAAGCTCCGGCTGAGCCCCAGATCCTCGCCGTAGAAGCGGACGTTCCCGCAGCAGCAGAAGTGCCTTCAGTCCTTGTTGTCGAGCCGCAGGCTCCAGCATGGGCGCAGCAGACTGTCCATTTCCTCCAGCACGGAGAACTTCCCGAAGAGCAAGAAGAAGCGGAAAGAGTAGCCCGGCGCTCGAGTATGTACCAGTTCGTCGACAACACACTGTACAGAAGAGGGCGCAACAGTGTGAAATTGAAGTGTATTTCCCGGGAAGACGGACATCAGCTGTTGGCAGAGATACATGGAGGCATATGTGGTCACCACATTGGCGCAAGAGCACTTGCCGGCAAAGCGTTCCGGCAAGGTTTCTTCTGGCCGACAGCCCTCCAGGATGCAACTGCACAAGTAACCAAGTGTGAAGCGTGCCAGTTCCATTCCAAGCAGATACACCAGCCAGCTCAAGCTCTCGAGACGATCCCTTTATCCTGGCCATTTTCGGTCTGGGTGCTCGACATCCTCGGCCCCTTCCCCCGAGCTGTCGGGGGCTTTGAGTACTTGTACGTCGCAATCGACAAGTTCACAAAGTGGCCGGAAGTGGAACCAGTGAGGAAGGTGACAGCACAGTCAGCCATCAAGTTCTTCAGGTCGATTGTCTGCCGCTTCAGGATCCCCAACAGGATCATCACCGACAATGGTACACAATTCACGAGCCATGCCTTCATGCAATACGTCCAAGATCTCGGTGCCAAGGTCTGCTTCGCTTCTGTTGCTCATCCCAGGAGCAACGGTCAAGCTGAAAGGGCCAACGCCGAAGTACTGCGCGGGCTCAAGACCAGAACTTTCGACAGGCTGCACAAGTGCGGAAGAAACTGGATCGAGGAGCTGCCAGTGGCTCTTTGGTCGATCAGAACGACGCCAAATCGAGCCACTGGCCTGACACCATTTGCTCTAGTCTATGGAGCAGAAGCAATTACCCCCACGGAACTCGTATACGGGTCACCTCGAGTGCTCGCTTATGATGAGCTTGAGCAAGAGCGGCTGCGTGAAGATGACGCGCTGCTCCTTGAGGAAGATTGTCTTCAGGCTGTTGTGCGAGCCTCTCGCTACCAGCAAGCTTTGCGTCGCTACCATAGCTGCAAAGTTAAAGCCAGAAGCTTCGAGGAAGGCGACCTTGTTCTTTGGCGCACCCCGTCCGCCAATAATCATAACAAGTTGACGCCGAAGTGGGAAGGCCCTTACCGGGTGAGACGAGTCACGAGGCCCGGCGCTGTCCGCCTCGAGACCGAAGATGGCACTCCGGTGAGCAACTCCTGGAATATTGAGCATCTTCGTAAGTTTTACCCGTAAGGCGCGGTTGTCGGGCCCCGCCCGGCAACCAACCTTTTGTACAAGTCTTGCCGCAGTTGCATGTAATCCTTTGTACAAAGCGGGGCGCAGACCCTGAGCAGCAGAAATGAAGCGCTGGCGCCCTAAGTTTTAGCATGCATGCTGAGTCGAGTCTCGTCCTTGGTTAGGGTTGATAGTGCCTAACAGCTGCTAACCCCTAGCTTAGAGGTCGAGTCTGCGTCCTTTTTCCTGTTCCTTCGTTTCCTTTGGTTCGCAGGGCTTTGTGCATCCTGGCCAGACCGCTTAAGGGCGAAGAAGAGAAGAAGGGCGGGCCAGCATCTGGTCCCCGGCAAGCTAGTATTGCCGGGGGCTGCAAGTACGAAGATTCGCCCGCGGCAAGTCAAAGTTGCCGGGGGCTGCAATCGCAGATAAGTTTTCGCATCCCTTGTCATGCATTCTCTTATGGACTGTGGAATACGAAAACCTTGTTCCCTCCTAAAAGCTGCCGTTCTCCCTTAACGGCAGGCCCCCGAGCGCGTTCCTGGGGCCCGTTTCGGTAGTAGTCGCGGCGGCAAAGGGGCGGAACGAGGGGCCCGAACTCGCTTCATCCCTTCCTCCGCCAAAGGCGTGAGAGAGGTCGAGTGGCGCAAGAAGACGGCAGGGCCTGTTGCCGGGCAAAGGAGTGTCTATCTTAACGATATAAAGGATTTGTTCCTTGGCGTGGGTTTTACCCACGAGACAAGTGGCCCGGCAAACCTCCCCTTTTCATTAAAAACATTCCGCTCAGGTACAGTTCAGAGAGAATGAAAAACATGAAAAGATGGGATTACAAGTTTTAAACACAGCTAAGGCCCGAGGGCTTACAAATTGAAAAAAGATAAGATGCCCGTAATCCCTTTCTTGTCTCTCTCCTCAGGAGGTAGGACACGGAGGCGAAAAGGGCAAAAGGGGCGCCTAGGCGAGCTACGGGTGGCAGAAGACACCAACAGAACGCCCCGGGGGCTCCGGAGGCTGGATGGTGGCGGTGGCGCCGGAGATGGAGCTCGAAGATGAGGCAGCGGGACGTCAACACGCTGTCGGGGGCACCTAGCCCTCGTACTCCGAGTTGACGGCCTTGCCGCCAGTCCTCCTCCTCTTCCGCAGCCTCGCCACTCCAGCCGCCCGGGAAGACGACCCCGAGAAGCTCAAGGAGCTGGCGACCCAGATGATGGGGTCACCGGTGCCACACGGAGCTGCGACCGGCGCCTAGTCGGACCCGTCATCCCGACGACCGCTGCCCTCGTCGTCGCTGTCGCTCCCCTCCTCGTCACTCTCGCTCGAGGAGGAGCTTTCGCTGTCGGAGGAGCTATCCACGCAGCACCGGGCCCGGGTCCCGAAGTCCTCGAAGGCCTTGACGGAGAGGAGATCGCCCTCCATCAACGTGAAATGGAGGGTGAACCCCTCCGTCAAGGTGTGGATACGGGCGAATGTCTTCCACCCTCGGCCAAGATACACTACGCCGGGGGCTGGGAACTCGACGTGGACCCGCGTGCCGCTGATCCCGCAGCCCTTCATGCGCAGCCTTAGCGTCTCGGGTTGCTCCATCTCCATCACGCTCGCGAAGGGAGCCGGGAGGCGGCGGCGGCGGCGAGGCGCTCGGCGCAGCCTGACGAAGAACTCGCAAGGATCGTCCCCGAGATGGACCGCCATGGGAAGAGGGGCCGCTGGCGGAGGCGAGGCCGGTGCGTCGCCCCACCCGCCTCTTCCCTGAGCGCCGCGGCCTCGTCCACGCCCTCGTCCACGACCTTCCCCCTCCCCCTTCCCCTTACGGCTTGCTCCGCCACCGTGGGTGCAAGGGGAGGAGGGGCGCGCTGCCTGGCGTCAACCCTCGCCGCCACCGATGAAGGACCCGGATTCCCTTTCTCCATGACTAATGGAGAGAGGGGGTCAGAGGATGAAGAGAGGAAGAGATGGAGGAGAGTGGGTTCCCGTCGCCCCCCTCTCGCTCCTTATAAACGAGCAGGGTGGGGACTCGACCGCCCCGCTCAGCCAATCAAGGCGCAGGGAGGCCAGGCGACCGGGGCCGGCCTGCTGCCTCGACCCGCGACGGCCCGGTTTCCTGCCTCCACCGCCCGCAACTCCAGGTGCATGGAGGCCGCGTGGCTTACGTGCAGGACCGAGGCGACGGGTGAGGCGACCTTCCCCCACCCCGTGATCGTGGGGAGCGGACGCCTTGGAGATCGTGCCTCGACTCCGTCCAGCGAAGGAGCCACGCCTCCACGCCTCCCTCCACTTATGAAGATGGCACGAACCGTCCCCATTTATTGCGACGTGACGCATGCATGCAGGGCTCAGCCTCGCGCACGCCGCCCACGTCACGCACGCCTCTCCCCATGATGCCGCGTTCGGCGCGTGCCCGGGAGGACGTGGGGGGGGCGCAGAAGCAGATACAGCGTGACCCAGGCCGCGCGTGCCCGTGCACTGTTTTGGGCCTGGCCCAATAGCGCTCGGCACCGTGTATGGCCCAGGCCCGGGGGCTCCTGTCGGTGTACTAAAATAGGGGTACCTTAGTACCCCGAACTTGTGCACGGGCAGTCGTAGCACCCCGCGGCAAGGCCTGCCAGGTGATCGCCAAGACCCTCCACGGTCCCCTCTTGGGCCATTCAAGAACAAAGTATTTGAGCCAAGGCCCCGGCAAGAGGAGCTTGCCGGGAAGGCCACCCGAAGAGAGCGAGGCCCTGGCAAGAGGAGCTTACCGGGACTGCCGCTCGAAGCACAAGACCCCGGCAAGAGGAGCTTGCCGGGAAGGCCATCCTCGGCACGACAAGGACCCTGCCACGGCGCGCCCCGCGCCCCGGCAAGGCCTGGTGAGCGACAAGCTCCCGGGCGCGACAAGACATCCACCACGGCAAGGCGCTTGCCGCGGCAAGTTACCACCCCGTGCCTGCGCTCCAGCTCACCCACCAACGTGTCGCTCTGGGGGCGTCCCAGACGCACGTGGCAGGAGGCTGCGTAGCCAGGGGCATGCGGTGGCGAAGCGAAGCTGACAGAGTAGCCATCGTGGCGAACGGTGGCGCTCCTGACGGTCCTGTTCCTGCACCGTCTGGGCGATGCGGACGGGCATTTAATGCCCTTGTCCCCCGCCATCAGAGTTAGGTATGATAGCACTGTACAGCCACTATGCAGGCAGCTGTACCCACTACATCATTCTACCATTTTTGCCCCCACCTACGCTGCCACCTGTGGGTAACCCCTTGAGCATATAAAAGGAGGCCCCATGCGCACGTAGGGGAGGAGGACACCCATTTTCAGGCTCGGCCTCGCCATCGGCTCGTGTGTACTGTAGCACCACGCGCCTCCAAGCAAGAACACAATACAAACCACAAAGCAGCAGTAGGGTTTTACGCATCCTTGCGGCCCGAAGCTAGGTAAAATCCCTTGTGTGCACCGCCTCGATCCGCTCTTTGTGCAACTTCCGCCCCCCGCCGAACCAGTAAGGGGCTCGGTCCCCATAGGTGTTCGGGGAAGCCGATTCCCCCCGACACGTTGTGAGCAAAATTGTCTTACTGGCACAATCGATGTTTCCCCCATACATCGACAGCCAATCCATACCGAGAATTACATCCAAACCTTGGGATTCCAGAACAATTAAATCCGTTGGGAAAACATGCCTTCCTATACTTAATGGCACTTGGAAACATCCTTGACTGGCCATATACTCCACTCCTGGTGAGCTTACTAGCATAGGTGTTTTAAGAACCTTAGTGGGCAGGTTATACTTATCCACAAATCCCCTTGATATGTATGAATGCGATGCACCAGTATCAAAAAGAACGAGTGCAGTAAATGACTTAACCAAAAAATTATCGATTACTGCATCAGGCTGGGCTTCAACCTCCTCCACATTAACATGGTTCACTTGTCCCCTACTGAAAGGGTTCGGCTTCTTCCCAGAGCTTCCATTGCCATTCTGGCCTTCAGGACATTCATTGGCATAATGTCCGGTCTTCTGACACTTAAAGCAGGTGATTTGACTCAGGTCTCTCTTGGCTGGGGTTGATGGGGTGGTACGGTTCTGGCCGTTGCTTCCTCCATTCACATTACCATTCTTGGGGCCATTATGGTTGTGCGAGCTACCTCCTCCATGGGTATGCTGAAAATGAACTCCCGGTCTAGGGGTAAGACGGGGTTTCTGCTGAGCTCCAGAATTGTACTTCCCTTGTCCATACTTCCTCTTGCGGTTTTCAATCTGCTGCTGCTTCCCCTCAATCATAAGAGCACGATCTACCAACTCCTGGTAGTTGTTGAAGCTTGCTACCATCAACTGCATACTCAGCTCATCATTCAGTCCTTCCAGAAACTTCTCCTGCTTAGCTGCATCCGTAGCAACGTCATCTGGGGCATAACGTGCTAGTTTACTAAAGTCATCCACATACTGGCCAACTGTCCGTCCTCCTTGGCGCAAGTTGCTAAACTCACGCTTCTTCATGGCCATAGCTCCTGCTGAAACATGGGCAGTACGGAAAGCTTGCTGAAACTGATCCCATGTGACAGTGTCTACAGGGTAAGTGGCTGTAAAATTCTCCCACCATGCTGCTGCGGGTCCTTCAAGATGATGTGCGGCAAATTTCACCTTTTCCCCATCTGTACATCCTGCAGTGGTCAACTCCCTCCCTGTCTTGCGGAGCCAATCATCTGCTACTATCGGCTCGGTGCTATTGGAAAACACCGGCGGATTCAACCTAAGAAAACGGGTTAAGTGATCAACTAGTGGTGGCGGCGGTGGGTTGTTGTTGTTGTTGTTGTTGTTGTGGACTAACAACTGCATCAAAGCATTCTGCTACTGGATCAACTGAGTGAGCTCCGGTGGGAAATCAAATCCATTGTCATGTCTCGGAGGCATCTGAGGGTTTAGAAAAGATGAGAATTAAGAATAGAATGAGGTCTAAAGATAAAACACTACCCAAATGCACATGAGGCAAATGCACACAAAATCACTTCATTCAATCAAACAAGGGCATACAATCGGTCTAGAACTATCGCAAAAGTGCGTGGACTATACTATGTACATGGTGGAACACTACTACTGGTATGGTAGTCTACTAGAAAAACTGCTCCGATGAAGACTCCATGATATCTGCTCCAGCTTCGTCTTCGAAATTATCATCACTAGGATCGGAATCGGTGTCGTCAATGATGATGTAATTCTCTGGACAGGTGCAATCTTCATCTTCTCCTCCGGGTGCTGAATTCCCCATGAGTTCTTCAATCTTCTCCTTAAGATCGCCGTTTTGTCTCACTAGAGCTACTATCTCATCCATGTAGTCCTTACGAGTGGCCTTCAGTTCTCCTTCTAGCTCAATAATCCTGGCTTTTGCTTTCTTCAACTCCATCATGTCTACGCACATCTGGTTCTCTTGGCGTCGAATGTGCTGATTTAACTCTTGGATGAAAGCTGCAATGGATCTATCCTTCTTGGTGCTAACTATCTCCCATTGTTCATCTCGGCGTCGGCAAATCTGGTAGATAGTATCCTTGAGGTCTTCTTGGTAGACTTCTCCAATGTGTCCCATGGTTATGTGAGCTGCCATGCTCTTTCCCAGACTCCAGGTTGGTGCATTAAAAACACACTCTATGGGCTCCGTGACTGGCGCAAACGTCCTTCCTGGAACTTGAGCTTGAATCTTCCAACGCTCCTCTTCGGGTAAAGTGGCGTTGTAGGTTCCGGTGAAGCTTGGTATTCCGATGTTCAGATACTTAGTGACTTCCTTCAGGTGTCGTCCAAAAGGTGTATCTTCATCCGGCTGGGTGAACTTGATCCTCGCTTCCATCATCCTAAAAGAGTAGAAAAGATGAGGAGTCAGAAATGAGAAGAGAGTAGTGATCTAGGGCTTTAGCTTAGTGGTCGTGTCCTACAGTCAGCGTGTGCTCTGATACCATCTTTGTAGCGACCAGACCTCAAACAATCTGATCTCTATGCTCAGGTGTCATCCCTGGATCAGTAATGCTGACACCACACAATACTTGAAGGATTTATAACAGAGTAGCAATCACACACTTATTACATCGAATGTCTCAAAGAGAACTTATTACAATAAATATGGCTTAAGGCCATCTAATAACGATAACAGCGGAAGGCTTGGAAGATAAGTGAGTCCATCAACTCCAACGGCATCACTGAGTATAGAACCACGACCTAAAAGGCACCTTACTCGTCGTTTGAAAAGTCTGCAACATGAAATGTTGCATCCCGAAAACGGGTCAGCACATGGAATATGCTGGCAATGTAACACATAGAGAGTAATAAAAGATTAAGCCTATACTACATGCATATATGACTGGTGGAAAAACTATATGGTTACAGTTTTTGCGTAAAGCCAATTTTTCCCTATTGCAAAGGAATAAATTTTATTTAACTATCTTGGTGGTTGTTAAACATTGAGAATGGTTGACAGCATCCTCAAACCCAATTGAACATCATTAAAAACCCAACAATATTAATTTAGAGTAACATGATGAGATTCACAACAATATTAATCTAGATGCTCCAAATGTCCATAACCGGGGACACGGCTAACCATGATTAGTTTGTACACTCTGCAAAGGTTTGCGCACTTTTCCCCACAAGATTCGATCGCCTCCGTTGGATTTCTCGCTCTACATGGTATTTGAGAAACGGATGACCGAGACATAGTCTTTCAGAAGCGCTAGCACCTTACGATGGATAGACTGGTACACCTACTTTCCCCTACATCTGCTAGTCTACCCTGTAAGAGTTCGCACGACTTAATCAACTATGCAAGAGCCCATAATGGCTTGTGGCTGCACGCGGAAGTTTCTAGTATGAATAATCTCATGATCCCTTTGGGCCTGGGTGGCGGTCCATAAAGAAAAACAACAGGCAATCCTGGAATACCCAGGTACCTCAATCCACCCAGATGTGTGTTTAAGTTGCCACCTTAGATAAACTATTAATTAACAATCTCACATCTATCATGGATATCACTCACCCAATCAACGTCTACTAGCATAGCATGGCATAATAAGAAAACGTAGAAGTAACTCCCAAAGGTTTGATAATAAAACAGGTAATAGGTACTACCTCAACCACTTCCCATCCCACAATTTAATTAGATCCTAATCATGCAATGTTTGAGGATAGATCTAATGCAATAAAACTGGATAGTAAAGAGGTATGATCAAAGTGTTACTTGCCTTGCTGATGATCCGCGGAACCTAGAGATTCGAAGTAACAGGCGGCGCACTCCGGGTATTCTATCGCAGACAAACAAACAAGCATACAATAAGTACTCAAACTAATGCACAGGTAAAACTCAAATAAGAGATCTAACCAGAAAGTTCAACTTAAGAACTCCGGTTTGCAAAAAGAATCAAATCAAACGAAGCAACGAAAGTCAAACGGCGAAAGAAAACAACTTCGTTCTACTAATCTGTATCTAAGTCAAATTTTACAGAAGCAACAACTTGTTTAAGTTGGTTAAACGGATAGAGGGTTTCGAGACGAAACTCCAGGCGCTTGAATCGCCTGATTCCGATAAACGAGCGAAAAGTTATACTAAAACGAAAATCGGATCAGAAATCGCGATCAGAAATAATCATGGAAAATCCAAGAAAAAGAAAAATGACGACAGATTAACGAACGAATGTTCGTTAACTGGACCTAAACGACGAATACGTTCGTTAAAACGAACGAACGAGCGAACGCTCGCTAATTAACCTAATCCGGAAAAAAACCGATCTAATATAAAAACGGAAAATAAAAAAAAACCGACGGAAAAACCGGACGGCTTTTCGAGAAAAAAACCAGCGGCGCGGAAAACGAGGCACCTTGGGCGGCGAGTCCGCGAGGCGGCGGCTCGGGCGGCGGCGGCGGGCGGCGGCTCGGGCGGTGGCGGCAGCGGGCAGCGGCGGCGGCGGCGCGGGGCTCGAGGGGCGGGGCGCTAGGGTTTGGGTGGGGAGGCTCCCGGGTTGGGCTCCCGGCTTATGAAGCCCGATCGGGCCTAGTGTCCGGGTCGGACACGGCCCGTAGGTCGGTTGCGTTTTTTTAATAATAACGCGCTGAAAAATAAATAAAAGAAATACTAAACTGTCTCCAAAAATCCCGAAATAAATTTTACCCGACTTCTAAAATCAAGCCGGACAAAGTGAACTTTTTTTGGGGCCTAAATGCAATTTTTAAAAACACATATTTTTCCTAAATTCAAATAAAAATATTGAAAGACTCCGAAATAAAATCTCGTTTGATTTTATTTTTAAATCCTCAAGATTTCTTTATTTTGGGAAAGTCATTTTATTCCCTCTCTCATATTTTTGTAATAGAAATTATTGATGATAAAATAAATAAAATCAAATGACCCTATTCTCAAAATTTGAAAACAAAACTCAAATATGAAAATAACGAAGTCCCCAACTCTCTCCGTGGGTCCTTGAGTTGCGTAGAATTTCTATGATCAAACCCAAAAGCAGATAAAATATGATATGCATGATGATCTAATGTATAACATTCCAAATTGAAAATTTGGGATGTTACAGCAACGGGAATCATTGTCGCAGCTTTCTAGTACGGTTCCACACGATGGAGACTCATCCAAGCTGAAGCGGCATAAATCAGGGATAGTGTGTCCCAGCATGTTGTTCATCCGGCGGTGCGCACTGAAGACATAACCGTGCTTCATGAACGGCAGGCCTTCCGTGTCGTGCACGGAAAGTGGCATCCGCTTCACAATGGGGTAGTTGTCCCTGATGAAAAGCGAGTACTCTCCAAGAGTGTTCCTCGGCACCCACGCAGCATCACGGGGGTCGAACTCGGCGCCGTTCATCTGGTACATGCGGCGTCCCAGATCTGGACACATGGTGACGTACATAGTCAAGGTCCATGCATAATAATGTTGTGCTCAAATATGGTGGTCAGTAATACTGTGCAGCAAATAGTACTACTCCTGTATAGAGGAAGTAAAATAAACGGATTATTATATATAGGCACTCTTGGCTACATGGATGAGATAGTAAGACATGGAAAAACAAAAATGGTGGTAGCTAGTGGGTTCAAGTCTTCAAGGGCCTAGCTAGCTATACGCGTCCTCCAAGGTAAAAAGTACTCCTACTAGTACTACAAAGTATAGTACTAGTACAACAATGAAAAAGAAGGCGAGAGGGTTAAAAATGGAATACCTGGGTAGATGGTGACGGTCTGATCGTGGTAGATTGTGTGACCATGTTGCACATCAGTGGTAACATGGGTAACGACTGCTAAGATAGTTGATCCCAATATGCCAAAGTCAGCTACAAGGTTCCAGGTTAGACCGAATCGCGGATGCAAATGCACATCCAGGATCGGCGATCTTATTTTGATTAGGGGATGACTGGTCCCTGCAAAATAATGGAGTACCGTTAGGGATGCAAATGATGGTTTGTGCATTCCGTTTGTAATCTCCCGTACCGTAGGATGTCAACCGGATGAAACAAGTCCCCTGGCTTGTCACCGCGAAGATGCGGCCTAGATGGCGCACGGCGTCTTCGAACATGTAGGGGTAGAAATCTGCCGCCGCCAACATGCGCCAGCCTCTGCCGTTATTGCCTCCTGCATTGATGGCAATCCTTATGTCGAACACCGCGATGAGGTAGTAATCGTCGTAGCCGCGTCTCTTTGTCGGCGGGTCCGCAATTGCTATCTTCTTCAATCTCATGTAGGCATCATCATACGTATTCTTGCCCAGCCAGTACGGAAGGCCGATCCCAATGGTGGAGAAGGGGTCTACCGGAACGGCCACACTACTGTGGATGTTGTGCAAAATCATGGTGATATCCGGCCGGAGGTATGCAAGCCAATCTTTGTTGGCACCGACCCAGACCTATATATAAGACGGTGGGCAGCGGAGAAACTACGGGATGGAAATGGAATAACTAAGTACTACATGATCAAACTCCATTACTGACCTGCTCATCGGACAAAATCCGACTACCTCTCAACGTCGTCAACTCTAGCGGAGTCAACATGCAACCATGGCCAGGGAGCGGTGGACTGTTCGAAGAATTGTCCCATAGAAGAACCTTCTCCTCGAGGACGCATGGAAGACCAACAAGCATGGCCTTTTCCCAAGCCTGTTTAAGCAACGTCTGTAAAAAGTTGGTGCAGGAAGCACCGAGTCTTGCGGCGGTGAGGACGTCGGAGCGGCGTGCGATTTCTCCCAGAGAATCGTCGTCCAAGGTCTCCCAGCCCCGACGAGGAGGAGAACCGCCTGGCGAATCCATGGGAGCAGCGACGAACTGCCTTCTCTTCGGGGGGAGGGGAACTGGTGAGGAGGAGATAAGAGCGTAGTAACCGCAGGGCCTCATCCCTTCCAACTGTAGATCGTTCCTCAGTGAAGGGGTGAGGCTATTATTTACTACTAGTACTAGCATTATGGAATGTTATGGGATTGCATTATACTGTAAATAATAGCACTAGTAAGAAATTTTTGGCACTAGGTAGTAGTTTTTGGCATGGATCAAGAAATTTTGGGTATGCTTTTGCCATTTTTTGTACACGCCAACTAGTGTCAAAAAACGTGTTACATTATGTTGATGGAGGAGTACGTACTCGTACTGTAGCAGTACTAGTACTACTTTTCTCAACTAGTAGTGCTATGTACTGTACTTCTAGTCTAGTCTAGTCTAGTGCACCAGTTTTGAACTCTTGAATCTCAGGGCCAAGGAGCTACAGTTGGAAGTTGGAGGGTACTACTGTTCTCTAGAACCATCGCTGTACTATCAATGCAGGGGAAGTACACCTGTGTAGTGGCCTAGTGGGTACTCTTGGTGCTCTATTCAGCCGCTCCTCTCATGTAGCTGGCCTACTCAGCCGCTCCTCTCACGCACACACTAGCAGCCTATTTTTCAACGACGGTTACTGCGGGGGCAGAACATTTGAGTTATTTGATACAGCGAGACTAGGCTTTTCGCTTCCATTTGTGGAGGTGTAATGGATCTCGTCGAACTTTGTTAGTAGTTCCTTCTTTATGAATGAGATGAAGCAAAGCTTTTGCCTCCGTTTAAAAAGCAAACACGTCAAGATGAATTTCTTTTATAGTAGAGCTGATAATGGAGTGAAATCCATGCGTTCAACGCCACAAGCTACAGAGTAGTAGTAGAGCACTTTACGTACAGAGCCATATTGCACAGTTCCCAATGCCCCGCCAGGCTTTTCCGGCTCCTCGGGGTTAATTGCGAGGCGCTAGTTTAAATATGCTACTAGCTGGAAGCTGCAAGCGACGTGCGGCTAGGGCGAGCACGCGAGCCACGGGATGCTGGGAAGGAAAACCCGTTCACATGGCTAGGCTATCCAGTGCACCCAAATTGTGGGGCCGCACGTCCGTTTGACTTCAAAACTCAAACTACCCGTGTAAAATATTGGCTCGCAGCGAAGTGTAGTAGTACTATTTAAAAAAAAAGCCGTCGTGCGTTCGGCCGGGATCGAACCCACAAAACGAGGTATACACTCCCGCGACCACTAGTAGTACTCGTTGGAGTACAACGCAACCTAGAATCGCCTTTTGTCACTAGTAGTATGTACATTGTTCCTTACAAGAAACCCCTAAGAGCATGGTTAATAGTATAGCCAGCTGCTGGCTATAAGCCAGTGCCATGTCATCAACAACCCATCTTATAGCCAACATGTACAATAATAGATCAAAAGAGTGTACTACTTTTTTATTATGTGGCCCACTTCTCATTCTCACAAAGTGCCCAGGAGCACGTGCTAGAGCTGGCTCTTCACGAAGAGCCCACTTACCTTCTCTCTCCTTTCTCTTTCCTTCAACTAAGCAGACATATACTAGTTTATTTCTTATAGCCCGCTGAATCAACTCTATTGTACTTGCTCTAATAATGCAAGAAACCACTAAAATGCCAAGAAACTACTACCACTTGCATAGGTGGCAGACTTAAGATAAGACTACCTTATCAACCATTGCACATGCTCTTACCAACAAAAATCCTCGAGTGACCTCCTACCTCCGGCCCGTCCACCTAGTCATCCTCGGCCATGGGATGCATCTACCGCCGCCGGCAGAAGGCGAGGTCAAAACCGCCGGCGGTGCGGAGCCCATGTTGCGGCAGCCCGGATGCCAGCTCCGTCCGGCGCTCGCGGCCGCTAGCTAGCCAAGATAGCTCCGTCCAGTTGCTTGTCTGCAAGATTTGCTAGCTAGATTGGCACGGCAGCGCGGCGGCTTGCTCACGCGCGCCGCGCTAAGGCCAGCCATCTGGCTCGAGCGAAGGCCAGCGCGGCGTCTTGCTCGCTCGTGAGTCACGCTCGGGCCATCCTACCAACCCGTGCGGAGGCCAGCGCAGCGTCCGGCCCATCCGGCGAAGCGGCGGCCAACTCGCTCATCACCGGCGCCACCGACGAACACGCATCAGTACTGTTTGAAGTAATGTTCAGGAAAATAATGATTTGAGGGGGAATAACAGGATAGAAGGTCGGATGTGGGTCCCTCGTGTCAACGGTGAAACAAAATGTGTTGGTTTAAGCTGCCTCGTCAGCACAGACGTGTGGGCCAACCCTGTCATAAATGGGTTTAAACAAACCTAATCGGTAGGAGTACTAGGTAGTTTTTGGCATGGATTAAGAAATTTTGGGTATGTTTTTGCTATTTTTTGTACAATAGAGTCTTCCTAGGGCTGGTTGAAAGTGGTAGTTTTTTGTTAAATACTCTACATATTGTAAGTAGGAGTGAAAGTTAAGCTTTGGAAGCCAATAAGCAAGGCTAGTTACATAGTGCATATGTGTACATGATTGAAAGTAAATATCAACCATGAGTGACTAATATCTTAATGGAAAACTCAAAACTATGGAATACTAGAAAAAAATGCATGGTTGGAAATACTAGCAATGTTCATGTCCGTTGCAACGAATCATAATTAGAATAATACTTATTCACAAACTTGGTACAAAACACTCTAATTTTGATATACATATGTCACTAGAGATATATTATGTTTCAATTGGAATATATTCCTTGGGCTGTTTTGGTGAGGTCAAGGAGGGATGTGGTTGGTTTTAAGATACTAATTATGGGTTTTTCTGCAAATTGGTAGACAAGTGGGATGTTGGTGAGAAAAGGCAACAACTTACCTCACAATCGTTAGATGTAGATCTAATGGTCAGAAACGACGGATGGTAGACACACCAGCATCACCAACTTAGTCTTGTGTAGGAGTACTAGCAAGATCAGTGCATTGCACGGAACATCAAGATGCATTTTTTTATAAAACACTTGTTGTGATTGACCCTTGCGGGAGTAATCCCATGTGTAAAAACTAATGATATCTCGAGAAATATGAGATAAGGTGAAGATGAGTGGGGTGTGGTGGTGGTTGGTGGTCGGACTGAGCGGAGGCATGGGGGTTGACGACGCCGGCAGCGACCACCAGGCCAGTTTGTTCCAGAGGCTTCCTTTCTTAATTGCTCAACGATGAGGTTTGTTGGAGATAAGGATGAACGAGGGAAGGCCTTGTCTGCAAATGTGGAGAGGGGTGCGGGTATCTTTTAGTTTAATTTCCATCCATCAGATATAGATCAGACGGTCTATATTGCAAGATGGCACACGTACCATCATCACCAACTCGGTTTTTTATAAGAGAAGAAATATAAGTATGGAGATACAAACGTATTATCGATACTTGCTTTCATAAACTAGCATCTACATTCTATTCAACGCCTCGGCATGTGGGGCCATAGCACAATGACTTCTCGATTGTGTAAAACAAAGATTTTCCCGTCGCCGACAAGGAGGGGGTGACGGCGGTGATTTTTGGCTTGCTCTAGTCCTAGTAGTCATACTAGGTGGTCTAAGCACGTGTAGATTTATTCTTTTTCATGTCTCGTGTTCGTCGTACTGCCATGACTGTTGATGAATAGACGGTAAGTTATTCACGGGGAAACCCTTGTTGAGCGTGTTTGCGAGAGAGAGAGAGAGAGAGAGAGAGAGAGAGAGAGTGTGTGTGTGTGTGTGTGTGATATGTTAGAGACTGAGGCAATGATATCAAATTCTTTGTGTCTATGTGTGTGGAGGATAGAGAGAGACATGTACATGGGGCTTTGTGTTGTGTAACGTGGAGACACATATACATAATTAGAGAGTGAGTGTGTGAGATACACATGCGGACATGAGGAGAGATGAGGATCCAGATAAATGGGTGTTTGTGCGTGTCTGTGTGTGTTTGTGCACGCGTTTGTGTGTGAGAGGGAGAGAGTGTATGTAGAGTAGAGAGACCACTGATGATGTAAACCTAGTATAAGGGAAGGGGGAATGGTGTGACATGTGTAGTAGCGAGATACCATGGGTGCGGGCGGGGGGAGCAGACTATTTGGAAAAGACATCGAGTGTGTGTGTGGGAGAGGGGTGTGAGAGTGAGAGAAAGAGAGAGCTAGCGACAGAGAGAGAGAGAGAGAGAGGAAGAGAGGGGGCGAGAGGGGTCGTTTGTGTCCATAAATGGCGTATAGATAGGGAGACAATGTTGATGTTGTCCGAAATTGGCCTATGAACGGAGACGCAAGGGAAGCGAGTCATCGTGTGTGTGATAGGGACTTCATGAGAGATCTAGAATAGATGGTGTAGAGAACACTGTGGGAAATCGAGAACGATTATACATTAGGGAGCTATGCAAAGAGTCACGACATATATGTATACAGGGAAGGAGCTGGGGCAGGTCCGCATGTGGGAGAGATAGAAAGAGGAGAGTGGTGCACAAGGAGACAAAGTGTGCTTGTTTGCAGTGGGGTTGGTGTGTGAGGTGAGTGCGCGAGAACAACATAACTAGGGAGGTAGACGTTTGGGGGCGACGTTTTGTGTGTATGGGAAATGTACACTCTACATAGTGCGTGTGCTTGGGTAAGAGAGATAGCTGGAGACCTAGAGAGTGAGGGAAGAGATGTGTGCATGCCCGAGAGACAAAGTGATAGAGACCTATGTTGGGGTCCTGACTTTACAAGAGAGAGGGGTGTTAATGTGCTCGTGTGTTGGTGTTTGGGGGAGAGAACGACATCTCTATGTGTGTGTGTGGTGGTGGTGGGGGTGGGGGGGGGGGTTGACTTCAGATAAAGAGTGAGGTGTCTATATTTGAGGGACTTTAGCGTAATTGAGATATTGTGCACTCATGGTTGATCAATTTGTTTCACAGTTTGTACTATGAGATAATGATACTTTTGAACATGCGTGATATATCTTGATGTACCAGAATTACAAACCTAAGATTGGAATTTTGGAATTCGACTCCATCATTAGCTTTTGTAATTCATTTAAACGGAGGTACATTTTTTAAGCCGGGATTTCATGATTTCAAATTCATATATCAAACCTAGAGATATACACATACGGTCATGTTCAAACTTTATAATCATCCACTTTATTCATACACATACACATTTTTGCTTTTGTCATCATATTTAGGATAAACACATTTGGAATTTCATTTGAATTGGACCATATGATGGTATTTGCTTGTAGCAGCTCAATGATCCATATTTGAATTGAATGGACAATCTAAGTTTCGAGTTGGAGACATTGATTTTCAAAACATGCACATTTTCTTGCGTGCAAAACAAACAAATTGTCGGCCGTACGAGAGCAGAATACTTATAATTTTAGGCGCCAAAAGCTTTCAAACTTCCCGCTCACATCGAAATATCACGCGCCCGAAAGTTTAGCCCTGCGATATTCCTGTTTTACCCCTGCCACATGAACGGAAAAGGGCTGCTTTGGTAACTCCATTGTTTTCCCCTCTTTGCCCCCAACATTCTTCCCCAGAGCCCCTCCCCTTCCCCTCCCCGACCCCCCAACCACGGCAAGCCGCCGAATCTAGTCCTCCGCCACAACGGTGGACCTCACACCCTGCCGGATCTACCTTCCGCACCTTGGAACCCCCAACTGCCAACTCACCACTTCACTGGATCCGCTTCAGCGACTGGCTTGTCCACCGCTCCAGATCTCCTTGACCGCCATCATGGTCCACCGCACCGGATCTGCTTAACCAGTGCCCTTGTCCACCACAGCGTAGGCCCTTCACTGACTCCCTCGTCCGCCCCTTCACTGGCCCTTCATACAAGCCCTCGTCCGCCGCAACAGATCCGCCTCACCGAAAGCACTGTACAACGCACCCGTCGAAGCCTTCGTCCACTGCACTGGACCCGCTCCACGGACGCCATATTCAACTCCATCGGCCTTGCTTTACCGACACCGTGGCCTCATCAGGTTATTTCGATTTGTACTCCTTCGGTTTTTCTCTTTATCGTGCAAATGTTCACTTACCACAGATGAGCTTTCTTGTATGTCGAAAGGCGCCGCAACCGTAGCACCGGAGCCGCTTCAGCGATGGCGACAGCCGGCCCATACTCAACCGCAACACGAGCACCATCGACGATCCTTAGCTATCAAGTATGACAACGATACCCATACGCCGCCGAGAATCAGGTACTATTATCCAACGGCCGGCGCCTACGTTCACTTTCCTAGCATAAGCACCGCACCTTTGAATTTCTTCAGGGCATCATTCAGTTTTTCATGAGACGCGTTATTCTGCTTGCACCTGTAGGGCCATACTTCTGGCAGTGAACATGTTACATGTGCTAAATTACATACCAGTGCACATATAGTTAATATGTTTTAGTTTTGTTCTGATGCCACCTGTTGGTTCCATCAAACTGCTTAATGTTCTCTATGCTTAATTACACATCAGCAAACTAGCATGTGGTTCCGCTGCTGTTTGTTTGTTTTACCCTACATTTTCTGATGCTAGCTATTACATCACTGCTCCGAGCCTCTGTTCATTACTTGTTTGTGTGTTCTTGATCTTCCCAAGTTGCGTGACTAATTTGATGCTTCTATTAGTTATGGAGTTGCCAACCCCATCAAGCAAAATATTTGTTCTTTTGGGGCTGGCACCTCGAACAAGCATAAAAATAGAGGGAAGCAGATATACTGTCGTGTATGCACACACCCTTCTTTCATTAGTTTATATGAACCATTGATGATCAACTCGGACTAGTGCATGCGATTAAGATTAATTTTACCTAAATAGATGGTGCAGAATAAACTACAACAACTAGATTTGTAACCACGGGATGCTGACAATATCTTCAAAGAACATTGCAACAGCAGCTAGGCTTCACAGCAACATATGGTAAGCCAGTGTGTTTTAGTACATGTGAAATGTAATGCGAGTGGGCTACTTTCTTGGCTTGTGCCCTCAATTTGTAATCCTACCGAATTACAAATAGTTCAGTTGTCTGCTTTGCTGTATTGCTTGATTCGAATGCTTATTTGTTGTTACGCTATACCTGAGTTGGCCAATATGTCAGCAGTGCCTGCTGTACTATCGTAAAGAAATGCATGCCTATTTCATTTGAGTCCATAACTTTTCCTCTCAACTTCATCACAAGACTGTCTTCGTAGTTTATATGAGGCAACACTGTTAAGTGCTTTCTCAGATTATTTCAACTGCTTAGATGCCTTGGCAACTTAAATATAGCGGTTGTACACTCCCTTTCAACTAGGGATGTCAACTGGGTCCGGTTTAATCCCGATTAAAGTCCACTAGTGGTATGATAGTTCAAAAGAGTTTTTGTTTTTTGAGGAAAATGAACTAGGGAGGTATCAAAAACTAACTAGATGGGACTGGCGGATGTCGTTTATTTGCCACTTACATACCTAGTTTCATCTTACCATTTTAATTTCTTTTCGGCTGATGCTGCTTCGAACCATTTAAATATAGTTTTCCATGCTCGGCAATAATTCGTCCGTCGTTTACCATGTAAGCTTACTGCCTAGATCATACGATAACTATCTCTTACTCATGTCCAGCGGAAACCATTCAGGATGCCGTTCACACTAGGACACAATGTACAACCCCAGAATCTATTTGTGGAAGCAGTGCGCCATCCATGTTACCAGATGGTAGCAGTTTAGAGGCAACACCGCCGGAGAGTAGTCTGAGCACATATATTATAGTGCTTGAGGCTCTACTAGAGGCAGAAAGAGATGGTGTGGCTGCCATGAATGAGGTAATCTTTATCTTGAGGCTGGAAATTACGGAATTAGCGGCACGCATTATGCAAGCAACCCAAGAATTGGAGGAAGTAAGAATGTTGCATTTGAAGACGAAGGAGGTCCTGCTGTTTCTGCTATCTGAAGCCCAAGGTAATCCCGGTTCTTCTTTAGATACCAGTTGAAATTGTCATTAGATTTTTGTACTTGCATGTTGTGTCATGTCTCTGAATGGATTATGTTGCAAGACCCCCTATGTTGCCCATGTGTTGTAATGATCCGAATTTTTTAGGCGAGGTAATACTTAGTACTTGTATGATTGACATAAGGTGAACTGTTTTTCGTGTGAGCATATTGTATTGGATGAAATAACTGTTTGACTCAGAGTGTATCCAACCTACTGAATTCAAAGATCACGGAATTTCTAAATCATAATCATATATAAAGGTGGAATAAATCTTTGTTGTGGGTTTGAAGAAATAAATAACAAAACGTATAATTATCTATGGATATTCATAATCGAATACAAATTGTATTTGAATTTAGTTCGCCAGGTCCCAGGGCAAACGTGAATGCTAATTCTCCCAAATTTTGAACGAAGCGGCTAAACACCCACTATAATTTGTGGGCTGACCAAAGAAAGTGTTTGCTAGATGGAAATTACTGTCTACCCCTGACACTTGACATCCTTATCGACCGGATTTACAGTGCTGTCGATAGGGGTAGACTAGTAACTTCAATCAGATGTGACATGATGGCCTCTGAGCCCATTCAGACATGGTGGGCGCCAAACGTGGGCAGCAAAACACATTTGATTCAAGCTAGTCCGAAAGACATGTGTCTCTTCCTCCATTTCCCCATTCATACATGGTGGGCGGCAAAACAAACTCTCCTTGTCCGAAATCGATGTAGGCTAATATTTTAAATAGGGACAGAGTGTAACTTCCATCAGACGTGACACAACCGCCCTACCTGTCAACCCCGTTCATACACCGTGGGCGCCAACCGTGGGCGGAAAAACACCCTTTCCTCGCCCGAAATAGTTACCGGCAAATATTTGGGAGATGTAAGATTACCGTCCTATCCCCAACCAACGCGATGTCCGAAATTTTAAACGGGGGGTAAGTTCGTAACTTTCCCCCATTTCAGAGAAGCGCGTCCCAAAGTTTGAGATCCCCCCTCCCCTCCATTTCCCCATTCATACACCATCGGCGGCACGACAACCTCCGCACTGCGGCCAGCCTCCTCCGTCCGCCACCCCATCCTCCACCTTGCCGGAGCCGCTACCCCTACCCCGTCGTCCACTGCAAGAGATGGACGTCTCTCATCCACGGTGCTGGACCAGGATCCTTTCATTGCCTCCTCTCGCTTCATTGGTGTCGTCGTCCACCTTGCCGTTGCCACTCCTACGACCGTGAAAGTGCGTTATATCGACTAGAGGGGGGGTGAATAGGCGATTTTTATGAAATTCTTCACTGAGGAATTTGCTAGTGAGGAAATTCCTTAGCGAAGAACTACTTGCAGCGGAATAAGTACTCAGAAGTAAACATAGCAGAATACATGGATGGTAATCATGATGAAACGAAAAACAAACACAGAGTACAGAAAGCGTAAGCACAGGATAACACAAGATGAAGACAAACAGACTGAAGAAATTGAACTAAAGGAATTGAGAAAGTCTTCAGTCAAAGTCTTCAAACACAGATATGAACAAACACACAACACAGAAATGAGGAAATGAAAGTGTTGAGGAAATAGAACCAGTTGGCTTGGTGAAGACAATGATTTGGTAGACTAGTTCCAACTGCTGTCTTAGTTGTACATCTGGTTGGAGCCGCTAGGTATTTAAACCTGAGGACACACAGTCCTCACCGTATTCTCCTTGAGCTAAGGACCACAGTCCTCGCCCGATCACTCGTGGTAAGTCTTCAGGTGACTTCCGAACCTTCACAAACTCGGTCACTCAGCGATCCACAATTCCCCTTGGATGCTCTAGACCATGACGCCTAACTGTTTGGAAGAAGCACAGCCTTCAAAGGTAACAAGCATCAGATCCACGCAGGATCAATCTCTTCAGTGATGCTCAATCACTTTGGGTTTGTAGGTGTTTGGGTTTGGGTCTGGATTTTCCTCACTTGATGATTTTTGCTCAAAGTCCTCAGAGGATGGGATGCTCTCAAATGACAAGTGTCAGTTTCTCGCGGGGCAACCAACCAGCTACTGGTTGTAGGGGGCGACTATTTATAGCCTAGGGAGCTGCCCGACATGATAAGACATAAATGCCCTTCAATGATATGACCGTTAGGTGGATAAGATATTTTGGGACAGCTGGCGCGTAGCACAGCAACGGTCGGAAATTTGAGGTTCAAATTCCTCAGGGCTATCATGTTCCTCACAGTGTAGGAAATCCGCACTGGCGAATTCCTAACTCCTCAGTCAGAACAAAATCCTCAGTGACCAGAAGAACTGCGTCTCTGTCACTGAAGAAATTGACTGAATTGTATGAGATTTCCAATGGCTTCACTCGAAGGGATTGGTAGGTGTAGGATTTTGAGTTGAGCATCACATGGAAATTTTTCCTTGGTACTTCCTCGACCCCCTTTAACAGTACGGTGTTTCCTATGACTCAAGAAAGGGAAAATGAACCTACGAAAACAAAAGTCTTCACGTTTCATGTTCCTCGAATGAATACCAAGTCTTCAAGGTTACACCAATTTCTTCACTTTCAAAGTCTTCAGAAAGTCTTCAGAATATCAAAGTCTTCAATCGAAGAACTTCATTTTTAGGGGTCAACTTTCTCTATGAATATCAAACTCCTCATAGACTTATAGACCTGCATACACTCATAAACACATTAGATCCTTAACCTATAAGTCTTCAATACACCAAAAGCATAAAGGGGCACTAGATGCACCTACAATCTCTCCCTTTTTGGTGATTGATGACAATATAGGTTAAGTTTTCAACGGGGATAAACATATGAAGTGTAAATGCTGATATTGAGGAATTTGATTGCAAGATATAGAGGAACTCCCCCTAAAGATGTGCATAGTGAGGAATTTGCGTTTGTAGCAATGCACACTTGAAGAGTTGAATCATGGAGATCTCCCCCTATATCTTGTAATCCATACAGGCATTTGACATATAATATGAAGAATTTGAAATGCATGATGAAATATGGTGACTGATGTAATTCAGCATGCGTGCTATAATATTAACGAGGAATAATCATGCAAAATAACGTAGCAGAAGTATCAGACCACCATCGGGTTTAAGTTTACAACTCGATCCAATAAAGTTTCGAAAGAATGAGAGTTGTAACTTAGCAAAAAAAACGATGTATATGGGCGACAAAATAAACCCGCTTGAAGACTAACTCAAATCTCTCCCCCTTTGTCATCGAATGACCAAAAGGATCGAAACTAAGGACTAATGCCCCTGAAGATAATCAAGTTGATGAAGGAGCGCCAGCGTTGTCAGGGTCGGTTGTTGAAGTAGGGCCTGCCACAGTGTCGTCCAAGTCTTCATTTTCATCAGTTTCACGCGACGGAGAATAGGAGCTGGCCACCAAAGAAGGAACCTTGACCTTCTTGTATTTCTTCGGAGGTGGTGCAGACCAGTCAAACTCTTCTTTGAGACCCATTTTCTTAAGATCTTCAGCGCTGTAAACTTGAGACAGAACAGCCCAGGTGTGGTTGAGGGTTTCATGGAGGTAGTAGTGGTTTTTCTTCACTGCATTGTGTGTTGAAGTCATGTTGTGAAGGATTGAACCAAACTGACGCTTGAACCATTTGTGATTGCGATCAACCTTCTGATGAAGACTGAGGAGTAACTCACGATCAGTCATCACCCTGGGTGCTGTGGCTTGAGGATTTTGCTTGGCATTGTTGGCGGCAGAGTCATGTGTGGCAGAGTCATCATTGGTGGAATAGGATGCAGCCTTGCGAAATTGACTATCCAATGGACGAATGCCTTCATCGATCACAACAGTTGCCTTGCCTTTTTCATCAGCTGAGGAAAATGTCCTTTTGAGGACTTCAATAGGAGGCAAGTAGCTGCAGTGGTTCAGAGTGTCAGCTTTGTATGTCGGATTTCGGGTTCCGGTAGACCCTTAAGGTTCGAACTCTGGTGTGCGCGCGGAGATTATGCCCTCTACCTCTCCGTCTCGCAAAGATCTAAACTACCAAAAAGAACAACACAAGAGACACAGAGTTTATACTAGTTCGGGCCACCGATGTGGTGTAATACCCTACTCCAGTGTGGTGTGGTGGATTGCCTCTTGGGCTGGTGATGATGAACAATACAGGGAAGAACAACCTCGCGAGGGTCTGTTCTTGGCTAGGGGGATGAACTACTAGGAGGAGTTCAACCAGTGGCTGATGGATGATCTCTAGATGCCTCTACCCTGGGGGGTGGCTAGTCCTATTTATAGGCAAAGGCCCTGGGCCTCTTCCCAAATATTGAGCGGGAAGGGCGCCAACAATTGGCCAATTCGAAGGGGGACATCTGGTACACTTATCCTGACTAAAGTTGGTCCTCGCCTGCCAAAGGCCATGTGGTGACGCCGTTCTTGGCTCCACGATGACCTCCTTCCCACCGTTGGACTGGTCTTGGTCTCGTTGCACCGAAGTGGGTGCCTTTGCTTGATCCTCTCGCCTGCGCTTGCCCCCTTTGCACCAAAGAGGAAAGGGAGGACACTGCGTGGGCTGGCGCCCGCCTGGCGCCCTTGGTCGTCATGGCTTGCGTCATGGGCACCTCGCGAGGTACCCCGCCTTGATCTCTCCGCCTCCTCGTGAGCCAGCCTAACGGGGCCGTGCCTGAGGAAGCGTTGTGTCATCCGCCCCGCGAGGCTTGGCCCCTCGCGAGGGTCTTGGGTCTTGTGTTGATGAAGATGGGCCGTGCTGGGCCCCCTTTGAGCCACGCGCAGGCTGCAGGCAGGCAAGTCTGGGGACCCCCGTTCCCAGAACGCCGACAGTAGCCCCCGGGCCCAAGGCGCGCACGGACTTGGCCATGCCGAGGAGCGAAAGGGCAAGGGCGAAGCGCCCGTGGGCCCTAATAGCCTGCGGCCTTGGGCGCTGCGTGGTGGTTGATTGGACATGGGCGTCTCCGCTTCCCCACGACGCCTTGGCAACTGCGTGACTTGACTAGTCCCTGCATGTATAGATACATGTCATTATTACCTAAGATCGCGGTGCTCGGCGGTTGGTCTTCTCCGGCTATAAGTACGGGGCCGTGCGAGCCCTGCCAGTCCGCCCCTTCCTGCTTCTCTTCTTCTTCTCCTTGGCCACTCGCCGCTCTCATGGCTCCGAAGAGGTTCTCAGCCGCAGAGAAGGGAAAGGCCTGCCGGGCAGAACCCGACTCCCCACCGGCCAAGCGCGGCCGGGGTCGTCCCCGCAAGCATCCCGCGGTCCCCATTGCGGCTTCCCGTGGCCACAGGGGTGGTTCCCCGCGTGGTGGTGAGCGCTCGGCTGCCAAGGGGAGGCAGGCCATGACTGCGCCCCCCCAGGCCGTGCTTTCGCTCGGCGGAGGTGCTGCCGGAGTTCGTCGTGTGGTCGGCGGACCCGACCAACACCTGGCTCCAGCTCCCCCGCTTCTTCATCGGCGAGCTGCTGGCCAGCGCCCGGTGCGGCTTCTGGCTCCAGGCTGATGGTTGTTGCAGCAGGGCCTCCTGGGTTTCGCTTGAGGTCCCCCCTTCTGGAAACGGGGCCCTGACTCGTGGCTGGCAAACGTTTGCCCACGCGCGCGGCCTGAGTCAACGGTGCACCCTGCACTTCAAGTTCGACGGCGACGCCACCCTCTATGTGAGGGTGTTTGGGGAAGATGGTCGCCGCGCTGGATGCTGCCCCGAGGGCGACGACCGCGGCCAGGGGCCCCGCCCCGACGATGATGGAGGAGACAGTGCCCACGCGGATGGCGGCGCTCAATGCTCCCCAAGCTTCACCAACTCTTATTCAGGCGACTCCTCCAGCGGTGGCCGCAGCCAGCCCCCACGCCGTCGCGCTTGCTTGGGTGGCGGCAATTCGTCCGGCCGTCGCCGCGCCCCACTGAAGCGTGAGAGGGAGTCCGCCTGAGCCCTAGAGGCATCCCAGGTCGCCTCGGCTGGCCGGAGCGAGGCGAGCCGCGCCGGGCTCGTCCTTTCTTTTCCCTTTGCTTCGTGCGTAAAAGAGAACAGCTGCATGGAGCTCCGTGGGGGCGTGTTGGAGGTTATTGCTGTTAACAACTACCTTGATTTAGCTTTCGCGCTTTTCAGCTGTGTGTCTGCACGTAAATAGTTCCCGGCCCCAGCCGTGGGGGGCGACCGACCCAGGCCCTGTGCGTGTGTCGCGGTGCCCGAGGGGCACGGACTGGAGGGGTGCTCCCGTAATGGACCCGGGTCGCGAAACCTTAGAACGATTAGAACAGGAACCCTCACGAGGGCGTTTGGCTGCCCCCCTCGCGAGACTTTTTGCAAGAGGAATCAAAATGGGGGAGTGAAAATCAACGAAATATAAACCAATGACGGCAATAGTTTCAATAAAACTTCAACTGCGAACAAAGCGAACCAACTGCGGAAAGCAAATGAAAAAGCCGCGCCCGGCACCTAATCTAGTCTTCGACGTCTTCTCACCAGCGCGGAGCTAGGTGCTGCCACTGGGCGTGGGAGGGAGCCCCAGGGCCTGAGGCAGGCGCTCCTGAGACTCCGGGGCGTGTACAGCCCCACTCATTATTATGTGAGAGTGTCACGGGCGGCGAGCTTCACAGGCGTTGGCCTTCTTCACAGGCTCCGGGCCTTTCTTCTTGGGGTAATGAGCTTCACAGGCACTTGCCTTCTTCACAGGCTCAGGGCCTTTTCCAAAAAGGGTTAATCTTCACAGGCGTTTGCCTTCTTCACAGGCTCAGGGCCTTTTCCAAAAAGGGTTAATCTTCACAGGCGTTTGCCTTCTTCACAGGCTCAGGGCCTTTTCCAAAAAGGGTTGATCTTCACAGGCGTTTGCCTTCTTCACAGGCTCAGGGCCTTTTCCAAAAAGGGTTTATCTTCACACGCGTTCGCCTTCTTCACAGGCTCAGGGCCATTTCCAAAAAGGGTTGATCTTCACAGGCTTTTGCCTTCTTCACAGGCTTAGGGCCTTTTAGGGGTAGAACCTCCGGAGGTGTTGGATGTTCCACGCGTTCTGGATCGGCTCCCCTTCCTGGGTCTCCAAGCGCACGGAGCCTGGCCTGGAAACATGAACAACCTTGAATGGGCCCTCCCACATGGGAGAGAGCTTGTGTAGCCCTTCCCTGGAGAGAACCCATCTGAGCACAAGATCTCGTACCTCGAGGGTCCTGGGGCGGATGTTGCGGCAGTGACATCATCGCAGCGCCTGCTGGTACCTCGCCGCTCGCAGCGCGGCTTCTCGGCGGCGTTCCTCCCCTAGCACGAGGTCCATCCCCCGCATGGCGTCCTGTTGCGCCTCATCGAATGCTAGGACCCGCGCGGAGCGATGCCTGACCTCGTGAGGGAGGACTGCTTCGGCTCCATAGACCAGGAAAAACGGGGTCTCCCCGGTTGGCTTGGTCGCGGTCGTGCGGATGGACCACAACACGGACTGGAGCTCATCGTACCAACCTCTGCCGCAGGCCTCCAGCTTCTTCTTGAATGTCCTTGTCTTGAGGCCCCTCAGGACCTCCGCGTTGGCTCGTTCGGCCTGGCCGTTGCTTCACGGGTGCGCCACCGAAGCGTAGCATATCTGCGTTCCAAGGTTAGCACAGTATGTTTTGAAGAGGTTACTGGTGAACTGCGAACCGTTGTCTGTGATGATGCGGTTCGGCACCCCGAACCGGCTCACGATGCCCCTGATGAACCTGACCGCGGAACCCGCGGGGATGGTGCGGACAACCTCCACTTCTGCCCACTTGGTGAATTTGTCAATGGCGACGTAGAGGTAGCGGTAGCCCCGTGGCGCCCGAGGGAACAGGCCCAGAATGTCCAGCCCCCAAACTGCAAATGGCCATGAAAGGGGTATAGTCTGCAAGCCCCCCGCCGGCTGATGGATCTGTTTGGCGTGAAATTGGCAGGCCTCACAAGCCTTCACCAGCTCGACAGCGTCGTTGAGTGCGGTGGGCCAATATAACCCGCTGCGGAATGCTTTGCCGATGAAGGTCCGTGATGACGAGTGATGCCCACAGTCCCCGCCGTGTATGTCCTCCAACAGTTCCTTCCCTTGCTCCCTAAAAATGCAGCACAGGGATACGTCGGTCGGCCGCTTCCGGTAGAGCTCTCCGTCCCTGATGCAGTATGCTGTGGCTTGCCGCGCCACACGCTCCGCTTCTTCCTCCTGTTCCGGCAGGGCCCATTGTGTTAAATAGCTCCGGAGTTCCGTGATCCAGCATTCCTCCTGAGGTTCCATAGTCAGGAGCAGGCGTGCCCCTGAGGCAGGGCCGCAGGCCAGGGCTCCCGAGGCAGGTGGCTGGGGGAGTTCCTCCCAAGGCTGAGTAGTGTTTGACAACGACGGCTGGGCTGAGGGCTTGAAGAGCCATTCTTCAAAGACGCCAGGCTCCTGAGGCAACCGCTTGGACGCCCATCTGGCGATGTCATCGGCTTCTTGATTGGTGCCACGGGGCACATTCCTCAATTCCAACCCCCAGAACTGCTTCTCCATCCTGCGGACCTCCGCTAGATAGGCCTCCATGTGCTCATCCCTTGGCTCATACACCTTGTTGGATAAGTTGACAAGGATCTGCGAATCGCCCTTGACGGTGAGGCGCTTCACCCCCAGAGCTGCTGCGGCCTTCAACCCCGCTATCAGACCCTCATATTCCGCTATGTTGTTGGAGACCTTTTCGCCTTGCTGGAAACAGAGTTGTACGGCATAGTAGAGCTTGTCCTGAGTGGGCGATATCAGCACCGCACCAGCCCCAGCGCCGTGCCTGGAGAACGCCCCATCGAAGTACATGACCCAGCCTTCTGGCGCCTCACTCCCTGGGGAGAGGGATCGATCCTCGTTGTCCTTGAGGCCTGGCGCCTCCGTCCATTCCGCCACGAAATCCGCTAACGCTGCTCCTTTGATGATACGGGTCGTGCTGAACTCGAGTTGAAACACCTGCAGTTCTATGTTCCACTCGGCGACCCTTCCGGCTGAGTTGGGGCTCCTGAGCACTCTCTCCAAGGGGTATGACGAGACGACCTTGATGGGGTGACCCTGGAAGTAGTGACGCAGCTTGCGCGAGGCCACCAGTAGCGCGAGGACGAGCTTCTGAGGCATAGGGTACCGTGCCCTCGCGTCCCGTAACACCGTGCTGACAAAGTAGACTGGATGCTCAACCAAGCTAAGAGCATCAGTGTCCATGGCACCCTCCTGAGGCAAGGGCACCTCGCGAGGTGACATGACTTCGGGAGGCGGCCCATCCAGGCAAGTGGCCTCTCCTGCTTCTGGTGCGCTCTTCAGCGGCTGATCTTCCTCAGCCACGGTTAGTCTCTTGTGGGCCTTCCCTGTTTCTGCTTCGTCTTGTCCCGAGCTGCTGATATGGCTCTGACTTGGCGCTCCTCCCTAACCACCACCAGGGCTGCGCTGGCAGAGTAGGGTGTGACAGTGAGGTAAAGTAGCAGGGGCTCTCGAGGGCGCGGAGCCACCATGACCGGGGGACTGGTTAGGTACCTCTTGAGATCTTGAAACGCCTTATCTGCCTCTTCAGTCCATTCAAAAGGGCCCTTCTTCTTCATTAGCTGGAAGAAAGGCAGTGCTTGCTCCCCTAGTTTGGAGATGAAGCGCCCTAGCGTGGTCACGCGTCCGGTGAGCTTCTGCATTTCTCTAAGGGTTTTTGGCGGGCTCATGTCCTCGACCGCCTTGACCTTCTCCGGGTTAGCCTCGATGCCTCGATGGGACACGAGAAAGCCCAGGAGCTTGCCTGAGGGGACCCCGAGCTCACACTTCTCTGGGTTGATCCACAGGTTCACTGCGTCGAGGCTCGCGAAGGTCTCCTCCAGATCTTGTATCAGGGTCTTGGCCTCCCGAGATTTCACCACAATGTCGTCAACATAAGCTTCGACATTCTTCCCGAGCTGCGGGCCCAAGGTGACGTGCATCAGCCGCTGAAAGTTCGCCCCTGCATTACGCAACCCAAATGGCATGCAGGTATAGCAGTACACCCCGCATGGGGTTAAGAAGGCAGTCTTCTCGACGTCTTCTACCGCCATCTTGATCTGGTGATACCCATAGAAGGCGTCCAGGAAGCAGAGCAGGTCGCACTCCGTGGTGGAATCGACGATCTGGTCGATGCGGGGGAGCGGGAACGGATCTTGCGGGCACGCCTTGTTGAGGTTGGTGAAGTCGACACACATGCGCTCCTTTCCTCCCTTCTTGGGCACAACGACAGGGTTGGCCAACCAATCCGGGTATCGGACCTCGCGAATGACCCCAGCGGCCTCTAACTTGCGGGTTTCTTGGACGATGAAGGCCTGCTTCTCTACGGACTGCCGCGTGGCTTTCTGCTTCACGGGGCGCACGTTTGGGCACACGTTGAGGTGATGCTCGATGACGCTCCGGGGGATCCCTACCAACTGATCAGGCTCCCAAGCGAATACCTTCTTATTTGCGCGCAGGAACCTGATCAGGGCCTCCTCCTGCTCAGGCTCGAGGTTGGCGCCTATGGTGAAAGTGGCACTGGAGGACCCGTCCTCGTTGACAGGTATCTGCTTGGTTCCTGCCTTGTCCTGGGTGAACAACTGCTTCTTCTTGGCCGGCGCAGCCCCCTTGGGCTCAGGGGTCCCTGCGTCGGCGGGCTGTGCCGATGCCGCCGTCTTGAAGGCGAGCTTGAGTACTTGCAGGGCGTCCCCGGTGTCCCCGTGCACGGTGAGGACACCGCTACTTCCGGGCATCTTCATGAGGTTATACGTTGGGTGCGTGGCGGCCATGAACTGAGCGAGCGCCGGGTAACCAAGGATGGCGTTGTAAGGAAGGCCGATGGGAGCGATGTCGAAGTCGACCATCTCCGTGCGGAAGTTGTCGTAGGTGCCGAAGGTTACTGGGAGCCAGATCTGTCCCAAGGAGCTGGATGACCCGCCCCCAACGCCCGAGAAAGACCGACTGGGTTGCAGCCGTTCCAGGGGTATGCGGAGGAGATTGAAGGTCTCGACCGAAAGCACGCTAAGGCCCGCGCCGCCGTCGACGAGGGTTCTGGTGACGGCTACCTGGCAGATGGTGGGGGTGCACAACATGGGGAGCGCGCCCGAGCCGGCCAAGTTGGCAGGGTGGTCCTCCGAGCTGAAGGTCAGACCAACCTCGTGCGCCACCTGGTCCAAGGGAGCCCCCTGCCATGCGGAAACGGCACTGACCCGGCGGACAAACGGCTTGACGTGGCGACTTGTGGGCGGCGCCTGCGAGCCGCCCAGGAGGGCCGCAACGACCGGAGGTGTTGATGTAGCGGTGCGGTCACCTCGTCGCACAGGCAGATGCTGGGGTGGCGCTTGTAGCTCGTTCCCCGCCGGGCCAGTGGCGGTGTTGACGGCGGGCGACAGGGAACGACGAGGATGCCCACCGACGGGAGCCGTCTGGGCAACGCGGGAAGCGATGGCGGCCCGGCGCTCGGCGCGGGCCTGACGAGCGTCAGACATGGACACGATGGTCGGCGGAGAGCGGAGCGGTGGAAGACAAATTCCGGCGCACCCCTACCTGGCGTGCCAAATGTCGGATTTCGGGTTCCTGCAGACCCTTAAGGTTCGAACTCTGGGGTGCGCGCGGAGATTATGCCCTCTACCTCTCCGTCTCGCAAAGATCTAAACTACCAAAAAGAACAACACAAGAGACACAGAGTTTATACTGGTTCGGGCCACCGATGTGGTGTAATACCCTACTCCAGTGTGGTGTGGTGGATTGCCTCTTGGCCTGGTGATGATGAACAATACAGGGAAGAACAACCTCGCGAGGGTCTGTTCTTGGCTAGGGGATGAATTACTAGGAGGAGTTCAACCAGTGACTGATGGATGATCTCTAGATGCCTCTACCCTGGGGGGTGGCTAGTCCTATTTATAGGCAAAGGCCCTGGGCCTCTTCCCAAATATTGAGCGGGAAGGGCGCCAACAATTGGCCAATTCGAAGGGGAACATCTGGTACACTTATCCTGACTAAAGTTGGTCCTCGCCTGCCAAAGGCCCTGTGGTGACGCCGTTCTGGGCTCCACGATGGCCTCCTTCCCACCGTTGGACTGGTCTTGGTCTCGTTGCACCGAAATGGGTGCCTTTGCTTGATCCTCTCGCCTGCGCTTGCCCTCTTTGCACCAAAGAGGAAAGGGAGGACACTGCGCGGGCTGACGCCCGCCTGGCGCTCTTGGTCATCATGGCTTGCGTCATGGGCACCTCGCAAGGTACCCCGCCTTGATCTCTCCGCCTCCTCGTGAGCCAGCCTGACGCGGCCGTGCCTGAGGAAGCGCTGTGTCGTCCGCCCCGCGAGGCTTGGCCCCTCGCGAGGGTCTTGGGTCTTGTGTTGATGAAGATGGGCCGTGCTGGGCCCCCTTTGAGCCACGCCGCAGGCCGCAGGCAGGCAAGTCTGAGGACCCCCGTTCCCAGAACGCCGACATTGTAGTTGAGTGAAGACCTTGTCCTGATGAATCTCATAATCCATGGCGCATAAGGCTTCAGCTCAAATGGTGACATAGCAATGTTGCCCAGAGTCCTCATGAAGAAATCATGGAAGTTCACGGGAACGCCATGACAGATGTTGAAAAGCATATTATTCATGATGCCAATGACTTCTTCATCATTTGAGTCATGGCCTTTGATAGGACTCATTGTCTTCGACAGAATGCGATAGACAGTCCAAGGCACATACAGTAATTCCTTGATGAGGAAATTGGTTCGAGGGGCCTGCCCTGGCTTCAAAGGCTTCATCAAAAGTTGCATGTAGTGATTTGAAAGCTCAGGTTCATTGTAAACACAACGTGCATCTTCAAGTGGAGGACTGAGTGGTAGGGCGCGAAGAAATTCAGACGCTGGTGCCTTGTGATGAGTATTTTTAGACATCTAGTCGAGCACCCATGAATTCACATCTTCAGAGTCACCTGTGATGTGCAGCGTTGCGTAGAACTGAAGAATGAGTTCTTCATTCCAATCACAGATGTCAGTGCAGAAGTTTAGCAGCCCAGCGTCGTGAAGAACACTGAGGACTGGCTCGAAGCACAGCAGAGACTCCATGTCCACGTGAGGAATATGTGCATGATCCAAGACTTTGTCTTTGTTGAACAGCACCGAGGAATAGAAATTGGCTAGACTAGCAGTCCAGAAACGCCTCTTCCTTATGCGAGCAGAGTCATATGGATTGTAATCAGTGAAGAACACGTGCTCGCCAAAGAAGTCTTCAGCCTTGAACTTTTGCTTCCTTGAGAACGGATCCTTTGGCTTTGGCAGAGGAGTGTCAGTGAGTTGCATCACAACCTCAGGAATCGCGATCTCAGGTTCATCAGTCTGAGGAATTTCTGGTTCCTCCTCAGGTGCAGTCACTTTTTCAGCAGCAGCAGTTTCTTCAGCACTAGTGGCTAGAATGTCTTCACGGACAGGTGAGGTGGGATGAGTTTCATCAGAGCCCAATTGAACTGTTGGTGCAGGGGAGTGAGGAATTTGCTGTAGTGGGGTGAAGAGTGGAGAATTGGGATGCTGACTATCCCAAAAGTCATCATTCATCACTGGCGTTGTGCTTCCAATGTCCACATCTTCATCATCAATTTCTTCAACACCAGACTCTTCAGCAGTGAACTGAGGCATTGGTGAGGAGACCACTGGGGTTGAAGGGATCGTATCCACTTCCATTTCCTCATCAATTTGCTCTGACGAAGCAGTAGATTGAGTTTCTTCATTAGATCCGCTTGGGATCTCATATTCTTCACCAAAAGGAACAAGGTCCTTTGATGGCATGGTGGAAATCGGAACAGCATCGATCGGATTTTCATAAGAGCTGGTCATAGGCTTCATCTTCTTTTGAGCTGAAGATTCTGAAGCACTTGATGCTTTCCTTTTCTTCACTGCAGCTCGCTCTGCAGCCTTGGTCTTCTTCACATCTGATGCAGATGGAAGGATTGGAGTTGGTGTAGGCGCGGGAGGAGCTGAGGAATCTGTTTGAATTTCCTCAGGCGCAACTGATGCAGTTGCCCTAACTTCTTCAGTTTCTTCAGGCACACCACTAGTGGATGCCCTGGCAATTTCTTCAGCAGCTGGAATGGAGTCATCAGCCCTGGAACTAGCATTTTCTTCAGCAGCTTGAAAGTCATCAGCGGTGCTGGCATGTTCTTTAGTGGGCTGAGCAGAAGCTTCAGCTTGAGGAACTTCTTGTTGCGATGGGGCTGCGACATTGGTGAACTTCTCAGTCAGTTTCACAAACCTGACTTTGGCTCCTTTCCTGTCAGCACAGTATGAGTCAAATTTGTCGCTGAGGGTTTTGATGTCAGATTGAATTTTGATGAGTTCATTAGTCGACATTTTGACCACGTTGGTCTTCAGAAACTTCTCTTTCTTATACTGGGCCTTCTTGATTTGCCTGGCCTGGTCATACTTCCACTTCTCCTCTTGGATGAAGTGAGTCAGCATGTGATTTTGACCAGGTGTCAACTTGAAGTCAGGCATAGGAGTATTTGGTTCCTTATGCCAGAGATCAATGTAATCGAGGATCGCCCTTGGATCCAAAAGTAGTGGCACAGGTGTGCCTTTGGCTCTAGCGGCCCTTTGTTGTCTATCTCTGATGATTTCTGCAAGTTCATCATCATCAGCCTCATCATCTTCAGGTGGCTCTTGGAAGGCGACATGTTTCATCTTGGGACTTGGCCGAGGACCTCGTCCAGCAGTTGCTTTAGTCTTCAGCAGAGTGGGGCCAGATGAAGAATTTGGTGCAGCTGAGGAACTTGCTGAGACACCAGAGGCAATTGAGATGCTTGTAGTCCTTTGGCATGAGGCCAGATGCACGGGTGTTGAGGACTTTGTCGGAACAACTGAAGACTGTGGAGGAGGTGCTGAGGACTTTGGTGGAGCAGGAGCAGCATGAGGAATTGGTCTTGAAGATTTTGATGTTCCTGGCCGAGAGGGCGCAGCTGAGGAACTTGGCCGTGAGGGCAATGTTGGTGAAGCACTTGGCTTACGAGCAGGCTTCTTTGCCATTGATTTCCTCGGCTTGACAGAGGCCTCAGTGGCAGCAGCAGTAGCAGAATCTTCGTTAAATTTCCTCACTGCTTCTCTGGCTTGTCTTGCCAAATTGGCTTGGCGTCTGGCCCATTCTTCAGGGAAGTCCTCACCGCGTTTGACGCTAGTGGGATCAGCCACTTGGCTAGGTGCCAGTGGTAGTCTTGGGCATGGAGGGTTGAGAGCGAATTTCTTCATGTACTTTGGAGTAACATATCTGTACTCCCTCCATTCGTGTGCCCATCTCCGTTCTATCCTCTGAATGCGCACCTTGCGCTGATTTTTGTTCTCTTTGCCAAACTTGGCTTCATCAGGTGTGCAGTATTCCTTATAAATGTCCTCAGGGATTTCAAACGCAGTCATAACCTCAGGTTTGTTTCCTCCTTTCTATGGCTTCTTACCATCTGCCATATTCTTCAGCTGAGGAATTTGAACAATCGAATTCTCTGAAGAAGTGTGCAGTTTTTCTTCGAGAAACACTGCAAATGAGTTAAGTTGATGAGAACCTAGTGATTCAGCAGCGGACATGAGTACTTGTGAACAGAGTATAGTTGCGAGGAATTTGGAGAGGTCATATGCGTTCTCGGAAGGTTTTTCAAAAAGAACAAGTTTGAGGAATTTGACCAGATGTGTCTTGAAGAATTTCACTAAGCGTGCTTTGTCTTAGGTTCCAGAGTTGTATAGATCGAAGATCCACACAATTGAGGAATCTTTGAAGAAAATAAGGCTTAGAGAAATGAATCAAGAACAGAAGATTTGTGAGGTGTTTTGTGTGTGAGGATTTGAGGAATAAAACACCTTTGAAGATTTTGTAGAGAAACTTCGAATCAAAGAGGGCTGTAAAAGTAACTTTTAATTACCCTGAATGAAGAATACGACAAACACAGAGATGGAGAAGTGAAGTTCGTCGGTGTAGATCTTCCACGCCCTAACTCGGCGGAGGAAGACGTCTACGGCGGCGGCGGAGGTGAAGATTTCCGCGGTCGGCGCGAGTACGACGGCGACGAGGTCGAGGCAGTGAAGCTCTTCCTCACCAGCGACGATGGAGTAGTGGCGGCGCTAGGGTTTGGGAAGCTCGAGCGGGAGAGAGAGTTCGAGCGAAGTAAAGGAAGTGAGGAAGGGAACGGGGGTATTTATAGCCACGGTGAATAACTGTTCGCCCGAAGATTTTGGGACGAATGTGCCCCTGACCCTTCTCCTTCGCACGACATGTGTCACCCACGTACAGTGTAGTGGAGATCGTGTAAGATCGTGGGTGAGTAGAATAATGTATCGTGGGATGCGGAATGGTTTGAGCGGCAAAAACCAAAAATTTGGATAAGATTAGTTTTAAAGTTCCGTTCGCAATTTCTTCAGCTGGCAAGGACACAGTGAAGATTTTGAACGAGTTTCAAATAGAACGCACATGAAGAATTTGTGAATAGATTGGGTTGAGTATAGCACAGAGGGGGAAGGGTCCGATCACATTCACTTAGCAGAAAAAAAACAACTTGAAGAAATAGCCATAAGTGAATGTTGTAGAGGACTTAAACTCACACACACACACACACACACACACACACACACACACAGATATATATATATATATATATATATATATATATATATATATATATATATATATATATATATTTATATAGCCAATGAAGAAAAACAACGAAAACAGTGATGATTTTGAGAAATTGAAGAATTTGAACATCTGAGGAATTTCAAAAATGAGAAAAAACTCAAATAGAAGATTATCAACTTTTGTGGTGGCATGGCCCACCGTATAAGGATGCTGATTTCAGACACTGCGTACAATTGTCATAGGGTTCTGAGAATCAAATTCTTCATTGATTTATTCACACTTAGAGTGTTATTCTTCATTGATTGAAGAAAAACGTTTCTTCATGTGTTGCACATCCAAGTCATCTATTTTGCATAAGTGTTAGGATGAGCGCCTGTTCAAAGTACATTCGAAGATTCTAAGATATTTGGCTCACACCGCAACTTGCTAAATCTGTTCTCATCCAAGGGCTTTGTGAAGATATCGGCTAGCTGTTCTTCAGTCTTCACATGCTCAATAGAAATGTCGCCCTTCAACACATGATCGCGAAGAAAATGATGACGAATCTGAATGTGCTTTGTCTTTGAGTGCTGAACTGGTTGTGAGCAATCTTGATGGCACTCTCATTGTCACAGAGGGGAGGCATATTCTTCACGTTGACGCCATAGTCCTTGAGTGTTTTCTTCATCCATAGCAGTTGAGCACAGCAAGAACCAGCAGCAATGTACTCAGCTTCAGTAGTAGATAGTGATACGCAGTTCTGTTTCTTCGAGGACCAACAGACCAAGGATCGTCCGAGGAAATGACAAGTACCAGATGTTGACTTGCGGTCCACACGATCACCAGCATAGTCAGAGTCAGAATATCCAATGAGATCAAAATCCGAGCCCTTGGGATACCATAATCCTAGTGTTGGTGTGTGAGCTAGATATCGAATAATATGCTTCACAGCCTTATGGTCTGATTCCTTCGGTGCAGCTTGAAATCGAGCACACATGCAAACACTAAGCATTATATCTGGCCTAGATGCACATATGTACAATAAAGAGCCAATCATGGAGCGGTATACCTTATGATCGAAGTCAATACCATTTTCATCAGTGCCTAGTTGACCATTTGTGGGCATAGGAATTTTGATGCCTTTGCAATCATGCATGCCGAATTTCTTCAGGACATCCTTGAGGTATTTCTCCTGAGATATGAATATGCCATTGCGCTGTTGACGAATTTGAAGACCGGGTGTGAAGCCTTTCTTCATGAAGAATTCCTTCAAAGTATCATACCACGCCCGTGGGGCTTGCTTGAGGCCATAGAGGGCCTTATTGAGTCTGAAGACTTTGTCAGGATTCTTTGGATCTTCAAAACCTGGGGGTTGAGCAACATATACTTCTTCCTCAAGCTTACCATTGAGGAATGCACTTTTCACATCCATTTGATATAAGATGATATCATTATGGTTAGCATAAGCAAGTAATATGCGAATGGCTTCAAGTCTAGCAACAGGTGCAAAAGTCTCATCGAAATCTACTCCTTCAACCTGTTTGTAGCCTTGAGCTACTAGACGTGCCTTATTCCTCAGCACAATGCCGTTTTCATCTTGCCTGTTGCGGTAGATCCACTTTGTGCCAATGATATTATGCTTGCGAGGATCTGGACGATTGACCAGTTCCCAGACGTTGTTGAGCTTGAACTGATGTAATTCTTCTTGCATGGCCTGAATCCACTCGGGCTCCAGAAATGCTTCATCTACCTTAGTGGGCTCTGTGATAGAGACAAAAGCAAAGTGCCCACAAAAGTTAGATAGATGTGAAGCTTTTGAGCGTGTGAGAGGACCCGGTGCTCTAATGTCACCGATGATCTTCTCCACTTACACTTCTTTTGCAACACGAGGATGAGCTGGTTGTCGTTGAGGAATTTGATCAGCATTTTCTTTAGCATCAATTTCCTCAGCATTTTCTTCAGGTACATCATCTCGACGTTCTTCACGTTCTGGAATGAATCCTTCAGCAGATTCTTCAGTAGGAATGACATCTTCAGTGGCCTTGTGCTTGATAGAGTCCTCAGGTGCTGGTTCATCTAACACAGAAGGTAGGTGCTCTCTTTGCGAGCCATTAGTTTCATCGAACCGCACATCTACAGTTTCAACAATCTTGTGAAGAACATTGTTGAAGACTCTGTAGGTATGCGAGTCCTTTCCGTAACCAAGCATAAACCCTTCATGTGCTTTCGGTGCAAATTTAGAGTTGTGATGAGGATCTCTAATCCAGCATTTAGCACCGAAGACTTTGAAATAACTCACATTGGGTTTATTGTCAGTGAGGAGTTCATAGAAAGTCTTCTTGAAAAATTTGTGAAGATATACTCTGTTGATGATATGGCATGCAGTATCAATTGCATCAATCCAGAAACGACGAGGGGTTTTGTATTCATCGAGCATAGTGCGAGCCATCTCAGCAAGAGTCCTGTTCTTGCAGTCCACGAAGTCATTCTGTTGAGGAATATAAGGAGCAGATAACTCATGAGTTCATCGAGATAATCATCGAGACCCGAATTCTTGAACTCAGTGCCATTGCCACTTCTGATGTGCTTGATCTTCACACCAAAGTTGGTTGAAGCCCTCGAGGAGAATCATTTGAAGACTTCCTGCACTTCATGCTTGTAAGAGAAAAGGTGTACCCATGTATAACGAGAGTAATCATCAACAATAACAAAGCCATATTGAGATGCTTCATTTGAAATAGAAGAATAATGATTAGGACCGAAGAGATCCATGTGAAGCAATTCGAATGGACGAGTGGTGATCATGATAGTCTTTGCTGGATGCTTGGCCTTGGTCATCTTTACAGCTTCATAGGCACCGCATAAGTGATCCTTGAGGAATTTGACATTCTCAATGCCAATGACATGCTTCTTCTTCGCAAGCGTGTGTAAATTCCTCATGCCTGCATGACCAAGTCGTCGATGCCATAGCCATCCTTCTGAAGCTTTTGCAAGTAGGCACACGGCTGGTTGTGAATCTGCAGAGAAATCAACAATATACAAGTCTCCTCTCCTAAAGCCTTCGAAGACTTTGGATTTTTCATCTTCCATAATCACAACACAATGATACTTGCCAAAGACAACAACCATATCAAGATCACAAAGCATTGATACAGACATAAGGTTGTATCCTAAGGACTCAACAAGCATGACTTTGTCCATGTGTCGATCCTTTGTGGTAGCAACCTTACCTAGACCCAATACCTGACTTTTGCTCTTGTCAGCGAAGATGATATGCTTCAGATGTGATGACGATAAGGGAGCATCCATCAATAGATTCTTGTCACCAGTCATGTGATTTGTACATCCACTATCGAGGACCCACTCAGTGGCTTTGGGTTGATCATCCTGCAGTTGAATTAGTGCAACTTACGAACCTCATATACTTCAGAAGTGAAGTATATGATATCACAATTCATCAGATCAATTTCATCAAGCAGTAAGACAGATAAAGCAGTGTGAGGACGTGAGAAATGAAAATTCATTTCTTCATGATTAGCATGCGTCCTTTCAGGAAATTTGTCAGGTCCCCAGCAAATTCTTTCAGACGTTACAGTACGTCTGGAGACCTGACCCTGCAGAAGAGATTAGTTCTTTTTCTTCACCACCCACATCTGAAGGGGTGGCAAAGAGTTCATCATTCTGCGAGCTCCATATGAGAATGGTGGCATAGAGGCCAAACCATTACGTTTCACATAAGAGGGGTTAGGGTAAGCATATGAATAAGCAGAGAAATTCTTCGAGGACTTATGAACATAATGATTAGTAGAATAATGCTCATATTCATAGCCCTTGGCTCTTCCCTGCGAAACAGAGTTGTTATCACGATGATGATCATATGAGGACTTTGATCCTTTTGTTGAATTTGATCCACGTGAGGAATTTGGTCCGTATGAGGACTTGGATTCATATATAGAGTTTGGTCCATATGAAGAATTTGATCTGGGGTTCCTATTCTTCACAGGTGGTGTCATAAGGACATTCACCTGAAGACTTTCAAGGCATCTTTTGGGAACCCAGATTTTCTTCATAGGGGAACCATTCCTGCAGTTAGTGCCAACATATCTAGCAAATACTTCACCATTCTGATTTTTTAACAGTTTATAGTTGGAGTCAAATGACTCATCAGAAGAATGAGAAGATTCACATGTATAGCCAGATAAATTAGATGGATCAACTGGAGGTCCCTTTGCAGCAACCCATGAGGTTTTGGGGTACTACTCAGGCTTCCAATATGTACCATCAGCATTGAGTTTCCTCTCAAAGGCAATACCCTCTTTCTTAGGGTTCCTTTTGAGGATCTGCTTTTTAAGAACATCACAAAGAGTCTAATGCCCTTTGAGGCTTTTGTACATGCCTGTCATGTACAATTCCTTCAGCCCTGCATCGTTAGTGATACTAGCAATGCCCTCAGATGAGGAATTAGTGATAGCAGAGGCAGGTGAAGAATTTGTAACATTAGAAGCATTTGAACATTCAGGTGAAGAATTAGCAGATTCTCGTTCAATGCATTTCAAACATGGAGGAATAAATTCTTCCTGAGCAGCGCTGATTTGTTGAGCAAGTAATGAATCGCGCTCCTTCTGAAGATCTTCGTAACTCACTCTTAGCTTCTCAAGATCGTGCTTTCTTTGAAGAAATTCATAAGAAAGCTTCTCATGATCAGACAAGAGAGTGTTATGATGACCTTGAAGGTTGTCAAACCTGGTCTGAAGTCTCTGAAGATTTTCAGTCAAGGCTTTAGTGCGATCCATTTCTTCACCCAACATATCATCACTTTTGTCTAGCATGTTTTGAACCTTTTCAAAAGCCTTTTGTTGTTTTACAACAATCTTAGCAAGTTTAGAGTAGCTAGGCTTAAGATTGTCATCAGATTCATCTTCACTAGACTCAGAGGAGGTATATCTAGGTACCTTGGCACCCTTTGCCATGAAGCAATAGGTGGGAGCGTAGTCATCGTTGCCTTCATCAGCCTTGTTAGTGAGGTCATTTTCTTCAGAGTTGAAGATAGACTTGCTAACGAATGCAGTAGCGAGGGATAGGCTCGCCACACCAGATTCAGAGTCCTTAGAAGTCTCCTCTTCCTCTTGTTCCTCAGATTCAGCTTCAGAGTCCATTTCCTTGCAAACGAATGCTCGAGCCTTCTTGGAGCTGCTCTTCTTGTGAGACGAAGACTTTGAGGATTTTGATGATGAAGATTTTGAGGACTTCTTCTTTTTCTTCGCATCATCAGAACTGTAATCGTTATATTTCTTCTTCTTTGATTCCTTTTCCTACTGAGGACAATCTTGAATGTAATGTCCAGGTTTCTTGCACTTGTGACAAAGCCTCTTCTTGTAGTCACTGGATGAGGCATCATTGCTCCTTGAGGGTCTTCCAAAGCGACCACGTCTTGAGAACTTCTGGAATTTCTTCACAAGCAGTGCTAGGTCATGACTCAGTTCTTCAGGGTCACCAAGGCTGCTACCAGAGTCTTCATCTTCGGACTCAGATACTGCCTTGGCCTTCAGTGCACGTGATCTGCCATAGCTCGAACCATAGAGATCTCTCTTTTCAGCAAGCTGGAACTCATGAGTATTTAGCCTCTCAAGGATATCAGCGGGGTCAAGTGACTTGTAATCAGCACGCTCTTGTATCATCAGTGCCAGAGTATCAAATGAGGAATCAAGCGATATCAACAATTTCTACACCACCTCATGGTCGGTGATGTCAGTGGCACCAAGTGCTTGAAGCTCATTTGAAATGTCAGTGAGGCGATTGAAGGTTTGCTGAACATTTTCATTGTCGAGTCTTTTGAAGCGGTTGAAGAGATTGCGAAGAACAACAACTCGAGAGTCACGCTGAGTTGAAACTCCTTCATTGACTTTGGACAGCCTGTCACAGATAAGCTTAGCAGTTTCCAAAGCACTCACTCTACAATACTGTCCTTTGCTTAGATGGCCACATATGATATTCTTCGCTTGAGAGTCGAGTTGCTTGAATCTCTTCACGTCGGTAGCGTTCAGTGAGGGTGAGACAGAAGGAACACCATCTCCCACAACGTACCAGAGATCATTATCAATTGCCTCAAGATGCATGCGCATTTTGTTCTTCCAGTAGGGGTAGTCCGTCCCATCAAAGGTAGGACACCCAGCAGAGACCTTGATCATACCTGCGGTCAACATAACTAAAACTCCAGGCGGTTAAACCAAAATCACACAGAACAAGGGAGTACCTCGCTCTGATACCAACTGAAAGTGCGTTATATCGACTAGAGGGGGGTGAATAGGCGATTTTTATGAAATTCTTCACTAAGGAATTTGCTAGTGAGGAAATTCCTTAGCGAAGAACTACTTGCAGCGGAATAAGTACTCAGAAGTAAACATAGCAGAATACATGCATGGTCATCATGATGAAACGAAAAACAAACACAGAGTACAGAAAGCATAAGCACAGGATAGCACAAGATGAAGACAAACAGACTGAAGAAAATGAACTGAGGGAATTGAGAAAGTCTTCAGTCAAAGTCTTCAAACACAGATATGAACAAACACACAACACATAAATGAGGAAATGAAAGTGTTGAGCAAATAGAACTAGTTGGCTTGGTGAAGACAATGATTTGGTAGACCAGTTCCAACTGCTGTCTCAGTTGTACATCTGGTTGGAGCAGCTAGGTATTTAAACCTGAGGACACACAGTCCTGGACACACAGTCCTCACCGTATTCTCCTTGAGCTAAGGACACACAGTCCTCGCCCAATCACTCGTGGTAAGTCTTTAGGTGACTTCCGAACCTTCACAAACTCGGTCACTCAGCGATCCACAATTCCTCTTGGATGCTCTAGACCATGACGCCTAACCTTCTGCAAGAAGCACAGTCTTCAAAGGTAACAAGCGTCGGATCCATGCAAGATCAATCTCTTCAGTGATGCTCAATCACTTTGGGTTTGTAGGTGTTTGGGTTTGGGTTTGGATTTTCCTCACTTGATGATTTTCGCTCAAAGTCCTCAGAGGATGGGATGCTCTCAAATGACAAGTGTCAGTTTCTCGCAGAGCAGCCAACCAGCTAGTGGTTGTAGGGGGCGGCTATTTATAGCCTAGGGAGCAGCCCGACATGATAAGACATAAATGCCCTTCAATGATATGACCGTTAGGTGGATAAGATATTTTGGGACAGCTGGCGCGTAGCACAGGAACGGTCAGAAATTTGAGGTTCAAATTCCTCAGGGCTATCATGTTCCTCACAGTGTAGGCAATCCGCACTGGCGAATTCCTAACTCCTTAGTCAGAACAAAATCCTCAGTGACCAGAAGAACTGCGTCTCTGTCACTGAAGAAATTGACTGAACTGTATGAGATTTCCAATGGCTTCACTCGAAGGGATTGGTAGGTGTAGGATTTTGAGTTGAGCATCACATGGAAATTTTTCCTTAGTATTTCCTCGACCCCCTTTAATAGTACAGTGTTTCCTATGACTCAAGAAAGAGAAAATGAACCTACGAAAACAAAAGTCTTCACGCTTCATGTTCCTCGAATGGATACGAAGTCTTCAAGGTTACACCAATTTCTTCACTTTCAAAGTCTTCAGAAAGTCTTCAGAATATCAAAGTCTTCAGTCGAAGAACTTCATTTTTAGGGGTCGACTTTCTCTATGAATATCAAACTCCTCATAGACTTATAGACCCGTGTACACTCATAAACACATTAGATCCTTAACCTATAAGTCTTCAATACACCAAAATCACTAAGGGGCACTAGATGCACCTACAGACCGCCTCCTCCACGGCAACAGGATATATCCCCCGACCCGGTCGTATGCTGTCTAAAGTCTTCTTCCCCACCGCCGACAACCATCGCACCCGCAGCACCCTCAACGTATCAGCATAGGCCTACATGGCGTCGCAAGAGAGGTGGTACTCTTCCATATGTGCTTAAGTTATTGATCTCACCCGGAAAATAGATCGTAATTTGTTTACTGTACTTTTCTTGTCCGTACCAAATCGTAGTGGCTAGTTGAAAGCAAACATTGGTTGTGAAGTAGCTTTGTCCAGTTTGCACCTTCAGATCCGCAATGGCACGGGCACTATACTCGTAAAGCTTATGGTTTCCCCCTTTATATTCACTACCATCATCGTAGGTGCTTCATGTCGTGCTAGCGCTGCTCCTTAAGACCTCAACCCAAAGCTTACGTGTTGAAATACGAATCTGATATGATGCTCATATCACTAAAACAGAGAACGTTTAATTGGTCACCTAATGTTCCTATATTCGTTCCGAAAAGCATGTGCGCCACCCACTGGTCCAGCTAGTTCCACTTTCCTGATTTTTCTCTTGATGCTTAGGGTTTTCCCCTTTTATCTACTCTACTATGATCTGCGTAGGTGCTTTTTATCGTACTAGCATTACTCCACCCTTCAAGCTAAACAACACAACACTCAGAATTCGAAAGCTTAGTTGTTCAAATATGATTGTGATATGATACTGATATTAGTTAACCGACACATTTAATTGGTTAGCTAAAGGTCCCACTTGAGTTTCCAAATGCATGTCGCGACATATAGAGAGACAGCATAATTGCATTTCTTTGTCACTTGTTGACCGTACTTTCTTGTCCATACCAAATCTTAGTTGTTATTTCAAAGCAAACATCGGTTGCTAACTACCCGTTGCGCGGTTTGCAGCTTCAGATCTTCCATCCCACTCCCACAGTCAACACTGTACTCATGATGCTTATGTTTTCCCCATTTTATGATGACCACAATCAGCCTACGTTGTTCGTGTCGTAATAGCACTGCTCCACCCATCGAGCTAAACAAGCTTAGTTGTACAAATTCATATATGATATTATTGATGATATTAGTAAAACTGAGAGATGTTTAATTGGTTAGCTAAATGTTCCTACTTTAGTTTCGAAATGCATGTGAGCCACATATGGAGATACCGGAAAGAATAATATTTCTCTGTGCGCTCTGGTTCATCATGGGTGGCCAACCGACATTGTATTGAAAGACTTGTAATATCTTCAATCTGCTTGCTCTTCTGCTCTTCTTTAAGATGATACTCTTCTCTTGCGGTCGACTGGTCAGGTCGAGTTGTTCTCCCTTAGTATATTTTGAATCTATCAGGTTAGGTCGACTTGTTCTTCTTTACTATATGTTGAAGCTATCATCTGCGAAGTGTCATCACTTCTGGAGCTCTCATATTTTGAGTAGTAGGCCACATTATATTAATGCACACAACAAATTACAGCATTCATGGCATCTTTTAAAAGAATTGCAGAGATAGCACAAAGGGGTTTACACGGAGGCAGTATTGGATTAGAATCACTTCTGCACAAAGAAAATCTCACTTGTTTTTATGTTTTCATGCATGTCAGATATTGAACATTATTGTCGGATTCTGGGTTCCGGCAGACCCTTAAGGTTCGAACTCCGGGGTGCGCGCGGAGTTTGTTCCCTCTACCTCTCCGTCTCGTAAGGATCTAGCTACTGCAAGAACAACACAAGAGACACAAGGTTTATACTAGTTCGGGCAACCATTGTGGTGTAATACCCTACTCTAGTTTGTGGTGGGTGGATTGCCTCTTGGGCTGATGAGGAAGAACAGTACAAGGGGGAACGGCCTCGCGAGGGCCAGTTCTTGGCTAGGGGATGAACTGCTAGGGGGAGTTCGATTGCCCTTCTCTCTCTCTAGATACTGGATTCGATCCTAGCTCATTCCAATCTGCCTCTACTCTGTGGGTGGCTAGTCCTATTTATAGGCAAAGGCCCTGGGCCTCTTCCCAAATATTGAGCGGGAAGGGCGCCAACAATTGGCCAATTTGAAGGGGAACGTCTGGTACATTTATCCTGACTAAAGTTGGTCTTCGCCTGCCAAAGTCCCTGTGGTGACGCCGTCCTGGGCTCCATGGTGACCTCCTTCCCACCGTTGGACTGGTCTTGGTCTCGTTGCGCCGAAATGGGTGCCTTTGCTTGATCCTCTCGCCTGCGCTTGCCCCCTTTGCACCAAAGAGGAAAGGGGGACGCTGCGTGGGCTTGCGCCCGCCTGGCGCCCTTGGTCGTCATGGCTTGCGTCATGGGCACCTCGTGAGGTACTCGCCTTGATCTCTCTGCCTCCTCGCGAGCCAGCCTAAGGAGGCCGTGCTTGAGGAAGCGCCGTGTCGTCCGCCTCGCGAGGCTTGGCCCCTCGCGAGGGTCTTGAACCTTGTGTTGATGAAGATGGGCCACGTTGTGCCCCCATTCGTGCCACGCCGCAGGCCGCAGGCAGGCAAGTCAGGAGACCCCCGTTCCCAGAACGCCGACAGTAGCCCCCGGGCCCGGGGCGTGCATGGACTTGGCCGTGCCGAGAGGTGAAAGGGCAAGGGCGAAGCACCGTGGGCCCTAACAGCCTGCGGCCTCGGGCGCCACGTGGCGGTTGATTGGACGTGGGCGGCACTGTTTACCCACGCTCCCTTATTCTGCGCCGCGCTAGGTTGCCCCACAGTTGTACACAGCGACCTTTTCCCTGTTGCTTGACCGTCTCCTGCTCTTCCTCCCTCCAAACTCTGACCCTTGCTTCCAATCCCATCTCGCATCTCCTCTCTTCCGCCCGCCGCCATGGCTCCAAAGAAAGGGAAGCGGAAGAAGCCTGCGGCTCCATCACGCCCGCCGCCGCCGGTGGCGCCTGCTGTCGGCCGCTCAATCATACTCAACCTGGAGTGCCTGGGCAAGCTCAATCCGGCTCTGGCCACCGCCTTCAACGAGTGCGGGAGGACTACGGCGTGGCCTACGTGTCACCTCCCCACTGATAGGATAATCACCGAGGTCCACTACTTTGCCGACGCCTTGTGGGCGGGTTTGGTGCCTCCCTTCTCTGATTTCTTCAACGCCGTCCTTGATCATTATCAGATCCACATGATGCATATGGGTCCTAAGTCCATTGCTCTTCTTTCAGTCTTCGCTTTTGTTTGTGAGGCGAGGGTGGGCATCCCTCCTTCTGTTGCCCTTCTGCGCCACTTCTTCTCCTTGCATCTTTCCGACCCTACGCAATGCTCGGCATGCGTGAGCTTCGTAGCTTCGCCCGAGACTGCAGCCTCTGGTATCGACTTCAACCTCCCTTTGCCTCCAGCCGGGTTCCGCGAGCGGTGGTTGTAAATTGATGTCGGGGTACCCAGCCCCCGGCTCGTGAAGCCGACATCGCCTGCTGTGCCTAATTCGGGCTGGGGCCAGGAGGCGCTCGTAAGTCCCCAGCTCGCCTTCGTCTGGCACCGCTTCATGTCCCTGAAGAAGCTTGGCGTAACGGCGCCCAAAGTGGTGAAGGAGTTCCTATTGCGCCGCATTGCCCCTCTCCAACGCCATTCTCGTCGAATGTGGGCCTTCAGCGGGCATGGTGACCGCATGAGGCTTCAGGGAGATGACCTGACGCCCGAGGTGCTGAGGAAGGTGCTCTTGGTCCTGACAGGCGATCCCAACCCCGGGGGTGTCCGGTAGGGGGGAGCCTTGCTGTACCTCTGCCACAACAGGGATGACTTCGTGAGGCAGATGCCCCCTTTCGACGAGTGGGGGCTTCGCCCTGTCGGCCTCCAGGGGCCTCGCGAGAACCCGGTGGTGGTGATTTCCCTTCTAGTCGGCCTGGGTGAGTCCTCCTCGAGTGGTGGCGCAGGGAGGCAGGAGACAGCGGGGGTCGAGGGAGCCGCGGACGATGTGACCGCACCTGGCGATGCTCTTGATGGGGCAGCTCACGAGGTCCGCGTTGCCGAGGCCACGGGTGAGGCGCTGCCGCCTCCAATTCTTGAGGCCGAGGCCCCTGAGCCCCCGGCCGTGATCTCTGACGAGGCAACCGCCCGTGCATATCAGGCTTGCGCCCTCGACGCAAGTGGCCTTGGCGCTCCGTCCTCTTCGCAGGCTGATTCCTGTGCATCTCTCTTGGGCCGCTTCCGTGTGGACTTTGAGGCCCTCCGGAGAAAAAGGGAGGCCCTGGGCGACGACTTCCCTTGCCGCTTGCTGAAGCGCCGGAAGTATTTTGCTGTTGATGAGTAAGCCTTCTCATTTTCTGTTCCTTATCCTGCTTGCCGCATCCGCTAACCCTTGCTCTGCAGGCTTCTGCCTACTGAGCTCGATGAAGCCGCCGGGTCGACGCCTTCCTTGACTCCGTCTCCTCCGCCACCCCTGGGTGCCTCGAGCAGCACTGCCCTTGTGGTTTGGGCAGGCGGCGGCGCGGACCGCTGCATAGCGCGCGACGACTCTCCCGTTCCTGTGATCTCGTTCCACGGGCCTTCCCTCGACATAGGCAGCCTGCCGTGGGCTTCCCGTCTGGTCGCGGGCTACGACCGGCTGAGGCACCTCCGGGGCCCTTCTCCTGAGGTCGGGTTGGACTCAGGTCGGGCTTCTGATGTGGCGCGGCCGGCCGTCATGAAGGCGCCAGCCCCAAGCCCCCTGCCCGGGGCCGGAGCGATGATCCGAGGTCCTCGACGCCCGCTTGGGGCGGATGATGGCGTGGCAGACGTGCTTGAGCGTGCTCGGGAGCGCCGTGCCCGTCGCCACGAATTCCTTTGGAGGGCGAGTGGCGTCGTAGACCTGCTTGGGCAGGAGCTCGCTGAGGAAGACGCGCGCCTGGAAGCTGAGGGCCTGCGCCTGGCCGCAGAGCGGCGCGAGCTGGAGGCAGCCGCTGCCCTCGCGCGTCGTCAGCGCGTCCTTGATGAAGAAGAAGCGAAGGCGTCGCTGGAGGCTTCCCAAGCGGCTCGGTCTCAGGCCGCTGAGGAGGCCCGAGGAGCAGACCGACGGCGAGGAGCAGTAGAAGAATAGGCTCGGGAGCTCTTGGCCTGGTGTCGCTCGTTGGAGGAGCAAGCGGAGCTGCGCGAGGCAGCCCTTGCATCGATGGAGGTGGCTTCTGGCGACCCGGCTGAGCTTCGGAAGCGCGAGGAAGCGTTGGTGCTGGACGCCGCCGAACGCGCTCGCGAGCACGAGCAGCTGGAGACGAGGGAGCGCCTAGTGATGCAGGCGGAAGACGATGTCGCCGCGCGAGAAACGCGTGTCCTAGAGGAGGTTTGCCGTCGGGTGGCGACAGCGCGCCAAGGCCTCGAGCGTGAATTCGAGGGAAAGCTGGGGATGATCCGAGTCGAAGCTGAGGGTAGAACCGCCGCCCTGAGGGACCAACGGGATGAGGCGACGCGATGAGCGGATGCCTCCCGGGTCGCCCTTGAGGCAGCGCAGAAGGAGCTGGCCACCTCCCAGGACGAGGTGCTCCGCCTGCGCCAACGGGTGGAAGAGGCCATGGCCGTCGAGCGTCAGAATGCTAACGAGATACGCCAGCGGCAAGTCCTGGAGCACGAGCATGGCCCCATGCTCACCAAGCTCAGGGAGAGGGCTAACATTGCCCTGGGCAACATCTGTGAGGCTGCCGTGGGCGAGCCGCACACGATTAACTACGCCGGCAACCTGCAATTCTTCACCACCGTGGTGACACAGCTGGAGGCACGGTCGGCCAAAGCCGATAGGTTGGTGGAGGAGAGGAGCCACGCCCTGCTCGGGCGCGCCTTTTCCCGCGTCTTCAGCCATCTTTGAAACATGGATCCCCACTTCGACTTCGACGCCGCCATCGCCCCAGTTCCCCAAGTTGTTCGAGGTGACCTGGCTGAATGGGTGGAGAGCAACGTTGATGCTCTCGTCCGGGCCTTCACTTCGGATGATGACGACGTGATCGTGGGCGCCGACGAAGGTGGCATGGTGGAAGACCCCAATGCCGCTGATGGGGGCGCAGACAACGAAGGTGAGTTCAGCGACGGCAGCGACAACTCGGGAGGCGCCTCCGAGGATGCATTGGGGGATTTGTCAGATTGACCATGTACTATCCTCGTCTTTTTACCATGCATAGATAGAACTCAGGCGTTTGGCCCGACGGTCGTGAGAGCATTTTGGGAGGGGAGGCCCCTCATGTATGAACTCACATCTAATGTATCTGCAGTGATTAAATCGTACGCGTGTCCAATGGTAGGCTGGTTCGCCCTTGTTCCTTGCTGGCTCCGGAGCTGCCTTCTGGAGGGAATCACGTCCCGGGTGCTGGGTAGTTGAAACCGCGGGAGGCGGGGTCGTTGCTGACAGGAAACCCCACAGGCGTGGGCCGTCTTCGCAGGCTCCGGGCCCTTTCTCGAGCGAGACGTCTTCACAGGCATTTGCCTTCTTCACAGGCTCAGGGCCTTCTCCAAAGAGAGACGATCTTCACAGGCGCTCGCCTTCTTCACAGGCTCAGGGCCTTTTCCCGAAAGGGGTGGCTTCACAGGCGTTCGCCTTCTTCACAGGCTCAGGGCCTTCTCCCGAAAGGGATGGCTTCACAGGCGTTCGCCTTCTTCACAGGCTCAGGGCCTTCTCCCAAAAGGGATGGCTTCACAGGCGTTCGCCTTCTTCACAGGCTCAGTGCCTTTTCCCGAAAGGGGTGGCTTCACAGGCGTTCGCCTTCTTCACAGGCTCAGGGCCTTTTCCCGAAAGGGGTGGCTTCACAGGCGTTCGCCTTCTTCACAGGCTCAGGGCCTTCTCCCGAAAGGGATGGCTTCACAGGCGTTCGCCTTCTTCACAGGCTCAGGGCCTTCTCCCGAGCGGGACGTCTTCACAGGCATTCGCCTTCTTCACAGGCTCCGGGCCTTTCATGAGAAAACGATCTCCGCAAGCACCAAAGGTCACCTCGCGAGGGAGCGACAGCGGCAGTCTGGGTTGTGCTCGAGCTAGGCCTGGCCCGGCTCGCGAGGGGAGGCAGCTGTGGTGAGATGGTGACCAGAACGCGGGAAACGATTCAAACAAGACCAAGCACCCCTTCCCCGAACGCACGCAAAGCTCAAATTCGAATTCAACTTAAATCCAGTGGGGAAAAAGGTTACAACCAAAGGAAGAAGGCAATGAAAGCAAACAAAAAGGCCGCGTCCGGCACCTAATCTAGTCTTCAACGTCTTCTCACTAGCGCGGAGCTAAGTGCTGTCCACTAGGCGTGGGAGGGAGCCCCAGGGCCTGAGGCCGGCACCCCTGAGACTCCGGGGCGTGTACAGCCCCACTCATTATTACGTGAGAGTGTCACGGGGCGGCGAGCTTCACAGGCACTGGGCCTTCTTCACAGGAACCGACCTTGCTTCATATCGCCAGACGAGGGCCCCGCCTTGCGCCACACTCTAGTGCCACCAACGACGACCGGAAAACAGGACGCCGCCGGTGGGGTAGAGCAGTCGCCAGCGGTTCCCCCGACGACCACGGGTCCTCCGCCAGGGGCAGGCCCTCAGGCGCCTCCCCAGCGGAGGGCCTATCTTCTAAGAACGCCTTGCTCTGAATGCCGCGGTGGTGATGTAGGATCTCTGCCCCTTTCCTGCAGCCCCCCTGCGTCCTCCTCCCGAGGGGTAGGAGGCTGCAGGAGCGGGGCAGCTGCTTGTTGCGGCGACCTGCATCTCCTGTGATCCATGATTAGCATATGCCTGCTCTTGAGGAATTAACGGTACCCGATAGTCGTTGCCTCCAGTGTGACCGACGGGGCTGTCCCGGGGTTCCTGGAAGGGCTCGGCCTCTGGCGTCTCGTCCTCCCAGCTGGGGCTGAAGAGTGAGCCCTGTTCGCCCCCGTGAGCATGCCCTTGGTCCATCATGTGGGGCACGTATTCCTCTGGCGCTGCCACCCCGAATGCTGTGCTGTAGTGCTCCATGCGCCATGCGGCGTTGCTTGTCGTGCCCACCGCGGGGTGGTAGCGCGGTTGGCCGCTGGAGCCGTGGGCCGCACCGAGCCCCTCTCCTTCGCGCGCCGGGGGCGGGGGTAGCGCCACCGCCAGCCTGGTGCCGGCGGATTCGCCGGTGCTGGGGTAGTCTTGAGGCCCGCGCGGGTGCGCGGGGCCCCCTCGTGCGCTGCCCTGAGCTTGAGGCGGAAGCTGGACGCAGAAGGGGTGAGCCCCCGAAGCGGCAAAGCCCAGGGCTCGGCGACCCGCTCCAGCAGCACGTCACGGCCGCCCTCCAATAGCCTGCACTACAGCAGCTCCCATGCCACTGTGAGCGCGGCCCTCGAGTTCGACTGTTCCCGGCGGGTGCACGGTGACGCAGTTGCGGCGTGATTGGATGCCCTCGCTGCTGACCGTGCCTGTCACGGTGTGAGGGTCGCAGAAGCTTGCCCGCGTCGCCCGCGGCCCGCAGCGCCCTGCGGACCGCGAGCTGCCTGCGGCGCGGGGTCGCCCGGAGCGGGGGGCTCCGCGCAGGTGGGCCATGCTGCCCATGGGCCTTGGTTGCCCGCCTGGTTGCCGGACATGGTGACGACGGCGCGACGGGAGACGGAGCGATGGGAAGGCAGATTCCGGCGCACCCCTACCTGGCGCGCCAAATGTCGGATTCTGGGTTCCGGTAGACCCTTAAGGTTCGAACTCTAGGGTGCGCGTGGAGTTCGTGCCCTCTACCTCTCCGTCTCGTAAGGATCTAGCTACTGCAAGAACAACACAAGAGACACAAGGTTTATACTAGTTCGGGCCACCATTGTGGTGTAATACCCTACTCTAGTTTGTGGTGGGTGGATTGCCTCTTGGGCTGATGAGGAAGAACAATACAAGGGGGAACAGCCTCGCGAGGGCCAGTTCTTGGCTAGGGGATGAACTGCTAGGGGGAGTTCGATTGCCCTTCTCTCTCTCTCTAGATATTGGATTCGATCCTAGCTCATTCCAATCTGCCTCTACTCTATGGGTGGCTAGTCCTATTTATAGGCAAAGGCCCTGGGCCTCTTCCCAAATATTGAGCGGGAAGGGCGCCAACAATTGGCCAATTTGAAGGGGAACATCTGGTACATTTATCCTGACTAAAGTTGGTCTTCACCTGCCAAAGGCCCTGTGGTGACGCCGTCCTGGGCTCCATGGTGACCTCCTTCCCACCGTTGGACTGGTCTTGGTCTCGTTGCACCGAAATGGGTGCCTTTGCTTGATCCTCTCGCCTGCGCTTGCCCCCTTTGCACCAAAGAGGAAAGGGGGACGCTGCGCGGGCTGGCGCCCGCCTGGCGCCCTTGGTCGTGATGGCTTGCGTCATGGGCACCTCGTGAGGTACTCGCCTTGATCTCTCCGCCTCCTCGCGAGCCAGCCTAAGGAGGCCGTGCTTGAGGAAGCGCCGTGTCGTCCGCCTCGCGAGGCTTGGCCCCTCGCGAGGGTCTTGAACCTTGTGTTGATGAAGATGGGCCACGTTGGGCCCCCATTCGTGCCATGCCGCAGGCCGCAGGCAGGCAAGTCTAGGGACCCCCGTTCCCAGAACGCCGACAATTATCAAAATGAATATGAGAATGGGAGCACAAGAGGAATATTGCGGAACGATCCACTGGCTAACAAACTTGGCATGGTGGAGGATGGCCTATCTTATTCACCCATCAAGGTGCTTGCTCTAACTTTGCAAAGTTGTATTGGTCGCACATATTTTGCATCTGACCTCTTGCATTACTTCTACTTTGTTACACCATCTGCATAGTTTAAGCATCATATATGAGTATATGCCATACCTATCCATTTTCTGTACCTATTCCATGTGTCATCACACTATGTTTTTCCAGTCAAATGTTGTTCTTTTGTAATAGATGTCCAAAAGGAAGAGGGTGAGTGCAGGTCCTCAAGGAGTACAAACTAGGTATTTGGAAAAGGTAGTGATACCTGTTAAATCAGATAGATCAGCAGCCACAGAAAACACAGGCCCAACTATACCACACTTTACCCCTACTACAGTGGCCAAACCCCTATTAGAACTGCTGGGAGCCCAGCGTCAGGTACTGTCTATGATATCAATTCAATATTTGAACTCCTAAATTTCTGCCTGTGCCTTACCTTCTCTCTTGTATGAAAACTAATTTCAGATGAATCTCCTTGCTCAAAGGATCATACAATCTCAAAATAATAATGGGCTCTGCATTGCTCTTGTCAGTACCTCTCTCCCTTTTGCCTTGTAACGTTGTACTTAATTAATTGCTATTTGATTATGTATCATCAGTATGCACCCGAGCTTCATTATCCTCTGTTTATTCCAATATTATTTGATCTATATTTACTCTTTGCAAATGTAGAATAATGGCAACGCTTATAAAGAATTTTCTTTAGGGAATTTATTGAATTATCCTTCCATCAACATGGAGAAGGGCTTTGTCTAGCCCGTGTTAACATGTAATGTAAGTTCATCCTTCTCAAGCCTTCAAACTTTGTTCTAGTATAGATTTGGATAGGCATCATTTCCTCCACTGTTGTTTGCTTTGCTGTTTACATCTGATTGGATGTTTGCAACAACTACCAGTTTCAAATTGTAGTTGTAAAAACATGTTCCTTATGCAAAACAAATCCATTTATTTGCTTATATAAATGTGAAACCTGTTACGTGTCTCCTTGTTTCTCTTTCAGACTCGTATCTCTTACGCCAGGAAGAACTTTAGGGAAGATATTGAGCCAAACCATCTTGAGGACAGGGAGATGACCCCAAGGTCCTATCTTGATGAAGATAGTGAGTTCAAGCTACTCACCAGCAGGTGTGAGACAACCTCTGTGAAGTCGCTGCCTCAATCAGTTCGACTTCTTCAGTCTCAACTTAAAGCGGAAAGGCTTGCTTCAGCTCAGCTCCGACTTGAAGTCAAAGATGCAATGAAGATATCAGAGGACTGCCGTGCGCACCATCATGCTTTAAATCTAGTGTTGATGCATCTATCGTTGACACAACTGAGGTCTACTCAGCTTCTTCAGCTGTTTGGGGGGCCCGATCTGGCCAGACCTAGTGCCTTCTGAAGTGCTCTCAGTTTTGTATATTCTTTTGTCGGCGCGTTTATTTGCACTGGTGGCGAACTTTGATGCCCAGTGGATGTAATATGTGTAATATCCGTGATAGCCTAGCGTAAGTTGCTTGCTTATTTATTTCCTTGTTGTCTTGTTTATTTGTTTGCTTGTAGTCATTGCAGTTCTTTTTCCGCGGTTTGCTAGTGGCTACAATAACCTATTTTTAAAAATTAGGCCACAATAACCATGGGCTAATATTTACTGTAGTGACACTGGGCCTCCTAAGGGTCGTAGAAACAATGGGCCTTCTACGGGCCATAGAAACAATGGGCCTTCTACGAGTCGTATCATCAATGGGCCTTATACGGGCAGTATGATCGATTGACCAAACATGGGCCAATAACAGGCCGCATTATGGCCGTAAACGGGCTAGAGTTGGAATCGTACGTTCATGGGACGACCGTAACGGGCCATCGTTAATAGGCCGTATTTGATAACGCTATGAAAACGGCCCAACTATTAACGGACCACAAACGGGCCGACTGTAACCACGGGCTGAATTTGGCCCACAAGCAGAAAATGACAGTAACGGGCCGTAAGTAAACGAATGCTGGAAATGAGCCCAAGAATAAATGGGCTCTGAGAAGGCCGAAAGATAACATGGGATGGAAATGGCCCAACGGAATAACAGGCCGTTAATGGGTATAAAGTGATACACTCTTCATTACGGGCCAGTTTCACCATGGGCCGTTAATGGGTGTAAAGTGATACACTGTTCATTATGGGCCAGTTTCACCACGGGCCGTTAATAGGCCAAGAGTTACATAGGGCCTCATATGGGTTGAAAGACGTCATGGGCCATACATGGGCCAGAAGTGAAAATGGGCTGGAATCATATTGGGTGGCCCAAATGACGCTACTGGGCCTAATTCGGATAGGGCGTAACGGGCCTTGGGTTAGCGGGCTGTAAATGGGCTATATGCGAACAGACCATTAATAGGATTTACATGGGCCGGCCCGCCACCTTTTGACCAAGTCAAACGTGCCAGCCTTTTCACAGGAATGAGCCTCTGTTGGGCCGTGCCACTTGTCGACATATCATAGGCGCCTTCTGTCCAATGAGTGGATGACATCTGTCCCAACGATGAGCCGACACTTGTTTCCTCCAGCCAATGATGATTTTACACGTGGAAAATCCCCATTGGTCGGGGCTGTTAATGGGTTATCGGATACAAAACCCGACCCGATAGCTTAACGGCGTTCCGTTACGGTGGATGCCACGTGTCGGTCACCCTTGATGAAAACACTTCTGTGACGCATGATTTATCTTCATGGAAGTGGACACTTCCGTGATGATAATTTTGGTAATGTCATGGAACACTTCTACGACAGCACAGGTATGACTATCTTGATTCTGTCATAAATTTGTCATGGGTACATGCATGACAAAAAAACGCGACCTACTGTGACAAACACGTATCATCACGGAAGTGTATTTTTTTGTAGTGCTTGTTATGGAGCTCCTCCTTATCCTTGAGTGACATCTCATGAGCAACAATTCTTCCAATGACTTCCGTTGGCTTGAGATCTTTGTAATTGGGCATCATTTGGATCAATGTGCATACGGTATCATATTTTCTATCCAAAGCTCTTAGGATCTTCTTGATGATGAACTTGTCGGTCATCTCTTCACTTCCTAAGCCGGCGATCTCATTTGTGACGAGAGCAAGCCTAGAGTACATTTCAGCGACACCTTCACCATCCTTCATTTTGAACTTGTCAAGTTGACTTTGAAGCACATCCAACTTGGATTCCTAGACGGAGTCGGTACCTTCGTGCATATCAAACAAAATATCCCAAATTTCCTTTGCATTCTCAAGATGGCTGATTTTTTTGAATTCTTCGGGGCACAATCCGTTGAAGAGGATATCACAAGCTTGAGCATTGTATTGCAGCATCTTCAACTCTTCCGCGGTAGCTTCATGGTTTGGTTCTCTCCCATCAAAGAATTCACCTTGCAAGCCAATACACACAATAGCCCAAATGGCGGGGTTATGTCCAAGAATATGCATTTTCATCTTATGCTTCCAACTAGCAAAATTAGTACCATCAAAGTAAGGACCTCTACGCTGGTAATTTCCCTTGCTAGACGCCATACTCTCCTAGGTTGTGAAACTAAGGCTATGACTACCAAAAACTATGGAAATCAAAGCAAATGGAGACCAAAGCTCTGATACCACTTGTAGGATCAAAAGTATGTCTAGAGGGGGGTGATTAGACTACTTGACCAAATAAAAATCCAGCCTTTTCCCAATTTTAGTTCTTGGCAGATTTTAGCAACTTTGGACAAGTCAAGCAATCTTAACACAATTCAAGCAAGCATGAAAAAGAGTATATGAGCAGCGGAAAGTAAAGCATGCAACTTGCAAGAATGTAAAGGGAAGGGTTTGGAGGATTCAAACGCAATTGGAGACATAGATGTTTTTGTCGTGGTTCCGATAGGTGGTGCTATCGTACATCCACGTTGATGGAGACTTCAACCCACGAAGGGTAACGGTTGCATGAGTCCACAGAGGGCTCCACCCACGAAGGGTCCACGAAGAAGCAACCTTGTCTATCCCACCATGGCCGTCGACCACGAAGGACTTGCCTCACTAGCGGTAGATCTTCACGAAGTAGGCGATCTCCTTGCCCTTACAAACTCCTTGGTTCAACTCCAGTCGGACGCTCCCAAGTGACACCTAGCCAATCTAGGAGACACCACTCTCCAAGAAGTAACAAATGTGTCGACGTTCTGGGAACGGGGGTCCCCGGACTTGCCTGCCTGCGGCCTGCGGCGTGGCTCAAGTGGGGGCCCAGCGCGGCCCATCTTCATCAGCTCAAGCTCAAGACCCTCACGAGGGGCCAAGCCTCGCAGGGTGGACGACAGGAAGCTTCCTTAGAGGCAGCCTCATCAGGCAGTCTCGCGAGGAGTCGGAGAGATCAAGGCAGGGGTACCTCGCGAGGAGCCCGTGACGCAAGCCATGACGATCGAGACCGGGCGGGCGCCAGCCTGCGCAGTGTCCATGCTTCCCCTTTGGTGCAAAGGGGGCAAGCACAGGCCAAGGCATCGGGCAAAGGTTACCATTCCGGTGCAACGAGACCAAGACCAGCAGAGCGGCAGGACGGAGGTCACCGTGGAGCCCAAGACGGCGTCATCACTAGTGCTTTTGGCAGCCGAAGACCACCTTTGGTCAGGATAACTTGTACTAGATGTTGTCCTTCAAAATGGCCAATTGTTGGCGCCCTTCCCGCTCATTATTTGGGGAGAGGCCCAGGGCCTCTATAAATAGAGCAAGCCACCACAGAGTAGAGAGACATCTAGAGATCTGATAGAGCCCTAGCAGAGAGAGAGGCAACTGAACTCGCCCAAGCAGTTCATCGCACCAGCTCAAGAACGCCTCACGCGAGGCTGTTCTTCCCTTGTACTGTTCATCATCAGCCCCTGAGGCAATCCACCAGACCACACACTGGAGTAGGGTATTACACCACAACGGTGGCCCGAACCAGTATAAACCTCGTGTCCCTTGTGTTGTTCGCTGTTTCCAGCTTAGATCACGCGAGGAGATCGGACGTAGATCGGTAGGGGAGAGATATCCATGCGCACCCCAGTGTTCGAACCTCAAGGGTCTACCGGAACCCGAAATCCGACATCTGGCGCGCCAGGTAGGGGTGTGCCGGAATCTTTCTTCCGCTGTTCGCGTGTGATCTTCCGTCGTGTCCATGGCTGACGCTCGTCGGGCTCGCGCCGAGCGCTGGGCTGCTCTCGCCACCCGCGTCGCCCAGACGGCGCCCGTCGGCGGACGCCCTCATCGCTCCCCGTCGCCTGCCGCCAACGCCGCCACCGGCCCAGTGCGGAATGAGCAGCAGGCCTCATCCCTGCATCCTTCGGTATGGCGGGAGGGCCGCACCGCCACACCGTCGCTGACTCCAGCCGCTTCGTCGTCCCACGCTCGTCGCGCCCCCATGGACGCGCACGCCGCGCTGCTCCTGGCAAGAGAGCTCCTGCACTACCGCCCCGTCGACGACCTCTACGAGGACTGGCTCGCCTGCATCACCGAGCTCGTCAGCACCGCAGGGGGCTCCCCCTTGTCGTCCCTCTTGCTGCCTCGCCCTCCATTCCGCGCAGGGGCGAGGATCAGGAGGCGCCTCCACCGCCTCCTCCCCAAGAAGGCGTCCTGGCTCCAAGGTGCGCAGCCCCAGGGCGAGACCCTCCATGTCTGGTGTCTGTGCAGCAAGAAGGGAGCTGCCAAGAGATTCCTCGTCCCCAAGAAAGTGCTCGCGCGCTCCCAGCACCGGCGCGCCAAGATCGCGTCCCTACGTTTCCACGCCAAGACCCCGCGCTGCTCCAAGCGGCGGCACGCGGTAATCCCCAGGAACAAGCCCAGCACCAGCAAAAGGCGCCAGTGGCCACAGCCGGCTGCCGCGCCCTCACCCCCGAGCTACGCGGCGTCGCATGGCCACGCAAGTTCAAGCCTGACCTGCCCCCTCGCTATGATGGCACGGCGGACCCCGCGGAGTTCCTACAGCTCTACGAGCTATGCATCGAAACCGCCAACGGAGACGAAAGGGCCATGGCGAACTGGTTTCCCATGGCGCTCAAGGACGGGGCCCGCACCTGGCTCCTGAACCTGGCTCCTGGCACGATCTCCTCCTGGGACGAGATGCGCACTCGCTTCATCGCCAACTTCCAGGGCACTCGCGACCGGCCCCCGGCCATGAGCGATCTGCGTCGCATCAAGCAGCAGCAAGGGGAGGCCCTGCAGAAATACATCCAGCGCTTCAACAACGCTCGCCTCAAGATTCCCAAGGTGACTGAAGAAGCCATCATCTCGGCCTTCTCCGATGGCGTACGCGACATCAAGATGAAGGAGGACCTAGCAATCCATGAAGAATTGTGCACATTCCTGGAGCTGTTCAACTTGGCAACCAAGTGCGCCAGGGCTGAGGAAGGGCGTCTTTCCCTCCTCGAACTCCCGCCTGCCGACCCAGAAGAGAAGAAGCCCAAGGCCAAGGACGTGAAGCGCAAGGGGGCTACCGTGCTTGCAGCGGAACCAGACACCAAGCGATGCAGGGATCAGCCTGAGTCATCCAAGGGCAGCCGATACTGCGTGTACCACGACTTCCACACCCACAACACCAACGAATGTCAAGAGCTCAGGACCGTGAGAGATGGACGTATCGGCCGACGCCCTGAGCGCAATGACAGGGGCTATGGCCGAGGAGGAGGAAGAGGTGGCGGACAATGGAAAGACCGTGGCCCTCGCCAAGGGTGGCGTGACCGACCTCGTGAGGATCGCTGGCAGGACCAGCCTCGCGAGGCAGGCTAGAGAGATCAGCCTCGTGAGGATCGCCCGCACGGCAACGCAAGCCTTCCTCCTCTGCTGCCACCGCCAAGGAGGAACGAAGACCAACATCAAGACGAGGGGGCTGGGGGCTTCCAGGAGCCGCGCGCAATCGCTTGCATCTTGGGTGGCACGCAGGCCCCAGCCTCACAACGCATATTCAAGCAGTTTGCTTGAGAAGTGAATGTAGTCCTCCCAAAGCTTGAGGCCACGCACCCTCTCAGGTGGTCTGCGTGCGCTATCACGTCCAGCTCAACGGATCAGCTCAAGTGCGCGGCAACGGCCGGAGTTCTCCTGATGCTTTGCTCCCCAGTCATCAGCAATGTGCAGGTCACCAGGACCCTCATTGATGGCGGAGCAGGACTCAACGTCCTGTCCGTCGAGATGTTTGACAATATCCAAGTGTCGTACGATCAGCTTCAGCCGACCAAGCCTTTCTCAGGAGTCACTGATGGTTCCACTGTTCCAATAGGGCAGGTTCGCCTTCCAGTCACCTTCGGGCAGCGCAACAACTACCGCACCGAGTTCATCGAGTTCGACGTCGCCCACATTCGCCTGCCATACAACGCTATCCTCGGGTACCTAGCCCTAGCCAAGTTCATGGCAGTGACTCACCATGGATACAATGTCCTCAAGATGCCAGGAAGCGGTGGGGTCATCACTGTACCCTGTGAAGAAAGGGACGCAGTGTGTTCACTTGAGCGCGCGTTCCAAGCCACAGCAATCGAAGACCCGGATCACCGGAGCAGAAGACTTCTCGAGGCGACCCTTAAGAAGAAGAAGGTTTTGCCTGGCCCAAGCCATAAGGAGGCAGGCGCCTCCGGAGGTGTTGCATTAGGATCCGCGCCCAATCAGGGAGCGCCACCCTCTCTCGCATAGGAAGGCGCACCCGGAGCCCTCCTCAGGCAGGGCTCGGGGGCTCTTTCTTGGAGAGCCACCGACTTTGCCAAGGTCGCGAGGGAGGCGCTCGGGCACCACTTGGAGGGGTGCTTCCAGGCACGTTTCCCTCGGGAAGGTACAAGGCAAGTAAGACCAAACCCTCAGGAGTTCATCGCAAGAAACACCCAGGAGCTACACGAGTCGAGTGTCATGCGCGGCAGTCGCCGCTTCCCCGCCGTAGCCCCACATCCAGGCGAGGATGGTGGGCTGCGCGTCTGCATTGACGTGTCAAGGCTCATCCGAGCCGCGTCTCAGGAGTGCCTCTGGCCTTCGCGTGTGGGGCGTTGCGAGGGTCCACCTCACAGCTATGTTCGCATGCCTTTCGGCCTGCCGAACGCGGTCGCCGCTCACCAGCACCTGCTGAGGAGCATTCTGGAGGCTCAGGAGGTCAGGCATCATGCGGTCCTGGCGGAGGTGGAGATGGCCCTCGAAGACCCACCTGTGCCCCCGGAGCCTCCCGAGCCTCCCGGGCCTGGGGGCTCGTGAGGACCGATGTCTGCACCGCGCATCGCCCGCTTCTTTAGCATCACTTCATCTTCAACGGCATCAGGTGACATCTTTCCAAGTTCCGTTTTTAGCTGGGAGCTCCCACAGGGCCGCATCATTCCCAGGTCACATGGGTCCGTCCCAGCGGCATGTATCCGTTTTGCTTATGCTCTTTACCTACCTTGTTGGGGGCGCCCCTTGGGCTGCATCATCCCCGAGCTGCTCGGGCTTGGCCCAGCGGCGTTTGGTTTTCCCGCGTCTACTTAAAATGAATTTGCTCTTTCGCGCTTAATTGTCACCTGCTGCTTATCGCGGACTTCTCCGCTTTCATGCAAAGCGCTTGCACGTTAAAACGGGGGTACCTGAGCATCGCGACTCATGGGCTCCTACTGGCTCTCCAGCCCTCACCCCCTGGCCTTGACCCACGGCATCGCGACCTGTCATACCAGCGGCGGCTGAGCTCGCTCGAGGGCCAGGACCTGAGGACGTAGAGCATTAAGGAAAGTGCAGGGGAGTGGGAAGAAGCTCGCGAGGACCTAACCCAACAGTGCCTCAGCTGCCACCACTCAGGCCTGGCGCTTCGTCAAGGAACTACGCCAAACTCAAGAGATAAGTCACGCCCTTACAGAAGTTGGACCAACGCAGCGCCAAACCCTCGCCCAGTGCGGCTCTGTCACGGTGGCGTTGCCTTCCTTTCTCGCCCAGCAAGGGCTGCTTGAGCGCTAAAGGGGACCTCCCGAGCATCGCGACTCGGGGGCTCTTACCGGACCTCGGGCCGCTCACCTCCTTGCCTTGACCACGGCATCGCGACCTGGCATACCAGCGACGGCTGAAGCCTGCCTGGGGACTGGGACCTGTCAGCGTAGAGCGCTAAGTCCTCATGAGGATTGAAAGGGGGAGCTGAGCCGCGACAGGACAAGCACCTCGCATCGATTCATACTAAGGATATAATGTTCACGAAAGACATGCCAGGCGCCTTACATACCCCCGCGGGGTGTTGCTTCGATTCCTCGCAGGGAACAAAAGTGCTAATCCTAAGGAACGCTAATCGCCCGCACCTCCGAAAGGGACGCCATCATCAGCAGTGGGCTGCCCAGCGCCGGCGCCAACCCCATCCAGGTCAGTGGCGTCGGCGGCTTGATGCAGCTGCCCTACTCCGAGCACGGCGCGAGCTCGGAGGCTCGTAGTTGTCGTCGCTCGTCTCCGGAGTCAAGAGGAGCTCGGGGGAGCCGCTGGATTCCCTAGCTCCTTCGCTGCTGCCTGAGGAGCTGCTGGACGGCCGATGGGCGGGCCACGTCCTCGCCAGTTCATTGCCCCTGCCGCTCTCCTTGGGGCAGCACTCCAGCCGGCGTCCTTCAGCATCGAAGACCTTGAAGAACATCAGGGAGGCGCCGTCGTATTCAAGATGAATTAGGAGGGCACCCACCGTCCGGCAGACCCGTGCGATTTCGCCCCAGCCCCGGGTCATGAAGACCTTGCCCGGAGCGACGACCGCGACCTCCGTTCCGGTCGCAAGGGTGCTGCAGCCGGCGTGCTCCAGCCAGAGCTCCAGAGACCCGCTCACCGGCATCTCGAAGGCGAAGGAAGGAGGAAGACGGATCCAAGAGCTTGGAGGCATGGCGGCGTGGAGCACGAGCTCGCGAGAGGAGCGCTCGGCGTGGACTCCAGGGGGAACGACGCGCACCACCGTGACTCGCTGGTGTCGACGGCGGCACCGTCGATGTCGCTCGACGCCTTCTCCCCCAGGACCCACGACGCGGGCGTACAAGGGTAGCAGAAACCCAGGCGGCGGCCACTCGTACCAGGGCCTCGATGCCTCCTGCTGAGCACCCTCGTCTCGGTGGCAGAGGACCAGCCGCTTCTTCAGCGGAAGCGGGTCAGGACCCTCTCAGGGGGCCTTTCCCTTCTCTTCTGCAGAAAACCGGCGGATTGGTGCCATGGGCGTGAGGAGAAACAAGGATGAGGAAGAAGAAGAAAAGGAGCAGCAGGAAGGGATGGGCTGAAGGGGCTCGCGCAGTCCCGTACTTATAGCCGGAGAAAGCCAACCGTCAGGCACCATGATCACAGGTAATCATGACCCGTTCCTTTGCATGCAGGGACTTGTCAAGTCATGCGGTCGCCGAGGCGTCGCGGGGAAGCGCAGACGCCCACGTCCAATCAAACGCCACATGGCGCCCAAGGCCGCAGGCTATTGGGGCCCACAGTGCTTCACGCTTGCCCATTCGCTTCTCTGCTAGGCCAAGCCCGGGCGTGCCTTGGGCCCGGGGGCTACTGTCGGCGTTCTGGGAATGGGGGTCCCCAGACTTGCCTACCTGCGGCCTACGGCATGGCTCGAGTGGGGGCCCAGCGCGGCCCATCTTCATCAGCTCAAGCTCAAGACCCTCGCGAGGGGCCAAGCCTCGCGGGGCGGACGACATGAAGCTTACTCAGAGGCAGCCTCATCAGGCAGGCTCGCGAGGAGGCGGAGAGATCAAGGCAGGGGTACCTTGCGAGGAGCCCGTGACGCAAGCCATGACGATCGAGACCAGGCGGGCGCCAGGCAGGCGCCGTCCTGCGCAATGTCCTTGTTTCCCCTTTGGTGCAAAGGGGGAAAGCACAGGCCAAGGCATTGGGCAAAGGTTACCATTCCAGTGCAACGAGACCAAGACCACCAGAGCGGTAGGATGGAGGTCACCTGGAGCCCAAGACGGCATCATCACCAGTGCTTGGCAGCCGAAGATCACCTTTGGTCAGGATAACTTGTACTAGATATTCCCCTTCAAAATGGCCAATTGTTGGCGCCCTTCCCGCTCATTATTTGGGGAGAGGCCCAGGGCCTCTATAAATAGAGCTAGCCACCATAGAGTAGAGGGACATCTAGAGATCTGATAGAGCCCTAGCAGAGAGAGAGAGAGAGAGAGAGAGAGAGAGAGAGAGAGAGAGGAGACTGAACTCGCCCAAGCAGTTCATCGCACCAGCTCAAGAACACCTCTCGCGAGGTTGTTCTTCCCTTGTACTGTTTATCATCAGCCCCTGAGGCAATCCACCACACCACACACTGGAGTAGGGTATTACACCACAACGGTGGCCCGAACCAGTATAAACCTCGTGTCCCTTGTGTTGTTCATTGTTTCCAGCTTAGATCACGCGAGGAGATCGGACGTAGATCGATAGGGGAGAGATCTCCGCGCGCACCCCAGTGTTCGAACCACAAGGGTCTGCTGGAACCCAAAATCCGACATTTGGCGCACCAGGTAGGGGTGCGCCAGAATCTTTCTTCCGCTGTTCGTGTGTGATCTTCCGTCGTGTCCATGGCTGACGCTCGTCGGGCTCGTGCCAAGCGCCGGGCTACTCTCGCCACCCGCGTCGCCCAGACGGCGCCCGTCGGCAGACGCCCTCATCGTTCCCCGTCGCCTGCCGCCAACGCCGCCACCGGCCCGGCGGGGAATGAGTAGCAGGCCTCGTCCCTGCATCCTTCGATTTGGCGGGAGGGCCGCACCGCCACACTGTTGCTGACTCCAGCCGCTTCGTCGTCCCACGCTCGTCGCACCCCCACGGACGCGCACGCCGCGCTGCTCCTGGCAAGAGAACTCCAGCACTACCACCCCGTCGACGACCTCTACGAGGACTGGCTCGCCTGCATCACCAAGCTCGTCAGCACCGCAGGGGGCTCCCCCTTGCCGTCCCTCTTGCTGCCTCGCCCTCCATTCCGCGCAGGGGCGAGGATCAGGAGGCGCCTCCACCGCCTCCTCCCCAAGAAGGCGTCCTAGCTCCAAGGCGCGCAGCCCCAGGGCGAGACCCTCCATGTCCGGCGCCTGCGCAGCAAGAAGGGAGCTGCCAAGAGATCCCTCGTCCCCAAGAAGGTGCTCGTGCGCTCCCAGCACCGGCGCGCCAAGATCGTGTCCCTGTGTTTCCACGCCAAACCCCGCGCTGCTCCAAGCGGCGGCTCGCGGTAATCCCCAGGAACAAGCCCAGCACCAGCAAAAGGCGCCGGTGGCCACAGCCGGCTGCTGCTCCCTCACCCCCGAGCTACGTGGCGTCGCATCGCCAGGCAAGTTCAAGCCTGACCTGCCCCCTCGCTACGATTTCACGGCGGACCCCGCAGAGTTCCTACAGCTCTACGAGCTAGGCATCGAAGCCGCCAACGGAGACGAAAGGGTCATGGCGAACTGGTTTCCCATGGCGCTCAATGACGGGTCCCGCACCTGGCTCCTGGCATGATCTCCTCCTGGGACGAGATGCGCACTCGCTTCATTGCCAACTTCCAGCGCACTCGCGACCGGCCCCCAGCCGTGAGCGATCTGCGTCGCATCAAGCAGCAGCAAGGGGAAACCCTGCAGAAATACATCCATCGCTTCAACAACGCTCGCCTCAAGATCCCCAAGGTGACAGAAGAAGCCATCATCTCGGCCTTCTCCGATGGCGTACGCGACATCAAGATGAGGGAGGAGCTAGCAATCCATGAAGACCTGTGCACATCCCTGGAGCTGTTCAACTTGGCGACCATGTGCGCCAGGGCTGAGGAAGGGCGTCTTTCCCTCCTCGAACTCCCGCCTGCCGACCCAGAAGAGATCTTTGCGCACACCCCAGTGTTCGAACCTCAAGGGTCTGCCGAAACCCGAAATCCGATAAAATGGTGTGTTGATGATGAACTCCTTGCTCTTATGCTTCAAATGATAGTCTCCCCAACACTCAACTCTCTCTCAGAGGATTTGGATTTGGTGGAAAGAAGATTTGAGTGGAAAGCAACTTGGGGAAGGCTAGAGATCAAGATTCATATGGTAGGAACGGAATATCTTGGCCTCAACACAAGTGTAGGTGGCCCTCTCTCAGAAAATATAGGTTGGAAGTGTAGGTTCGTTCTGATGGCTGTCTCCATGAATGAAGAGGAGATGGAGGGGTATATATAGCCTCCACACAAAATCTAACCGTTACACACAACTTGCCAAACTCGGTGGGACCGAATTGATAGCAACACCTCATCCCTCCTTGATAGTATTGGCTTCTCCTATAGACTCAATGTGATCTTGGATCACTAAAATAGAAAATGTAGAGTCTTGAGCTTTGAGCTTGAGCCAATCCTTTGTCCTTAGCATTTTGAGGAGTCCACTTTTCTCACCCATGCCATGCCAATCATTGAGCTTTCTTGAAATATTAATCTTGAAATAGCATTAGCTCAATGAGCTATATGTTGTTAGGAATTACCAAAACCACCTAGGGATAGTTGCACTTTCAGTTGCCAAAGGCAATTTTATTGAAATTGATCCCCATATTGCGCTTGAGATTATAGAAGGTATAATGGGCACACTACCTTAACAAAAGAGGCCTCATCCTACCCAGGAAGAGACACAAGTTCTTGAAAGTTTTTGTGAAGTTACTAAGAATTTACAAAAGCCTCTTGAACCTCTTAAGAACGTTAGCGGAAATATTCACCGCATGAATATGTTGATTACTCTTTGCAATAAGCGGTTGGATTCTGTAGATCTAAAAATTTCGAAATATGAAGGAAAACGTAAAGAACCTCCCAGATTCGAGCTTGATCCCGCTAAAAAGTTGAAAACCAAATATGGCAATACCTAGATCTATCCTTGCTTGTATGCCTGGCTAGGGGCGTTAAACGATAGCGCTTGTTGGGAGGCAACCCAATTTTATTTTTAGTTTTTTTTGCTTTTTCTTCTGTTTAGGAATAAATCTTTGATCTAGCATCTGGTTAGATGTGTTTTTATGTTTTAATTAGTGTTTGTGCCAAGTTAAACCTATAGGATCTTCTTGGATGATAGTTATTTGATCTTGTTGTAATTTCCAGAAACTTTCTGTTCACAAAAACAATTGTTAAAAATCACCAGAACGTGATAAAATAGTTATTCCAATTGCTGATGATGAATAAACAAATTGCCTAGGTCGTCCTATTTTGGCTGATGTTTTGGAGTTCCCGAAGTTTGCGTTAGTTACAGATTACTACAGACTGTTCTGTTTTTGACAGATTCTGTTTTTCGTGTGTTGTTTGCTTATTTTGATGAATCTATGGCTAGTAAAATAGTTTATAAACAATAGAGAAGTTGGAATACAGTAGGTTTAACACCAATATAAATAAAGAATGAGTTCATTACAGTACCTTAAAGTGGTCTTTTGTTTTCTTTCGCTAACGGAGCTCACGAGATTTCTGTTGAGTTTTGTGTTGTGAAGTTTTCAAGTTTTGGGTGAAATCTTTTGATGGATTATGGAACAAGGAGTGGCAAGAGCCTAAGCTTGGGGATGACCATGGCACCCCCAAGATAATCTAATGAAACCAAAAAGCCAAAGCTTAGGGATGCCCCGGAAGGCATCCCCTCTTTCGTCTACTTCCATCGGTAACTCTACTTGGAGCTATATTTTTATTCACCACATGATATGTGTTTTGCTTGGAGCGTCTTGTATGATTTGAGTCTTTGATTTTTAGTTTACCACAATCATCCTTTCTGTACACACCTTTTGAGAGAGCCATACATGATTTGGAAATTATTAGAATACTCTTTGTGCTTCACTTATATCCTTTGAGTTATATAGTTTTGCTCTAGTACTTCACTTATATCTTTTAGAGCATGGTGGTGGATTTGTTTTATAGAAACTATTGATCTCTCATGCTTCACTTAGATTATTTTGAGAGTCTTAAATAGCATGGTAATTTTCTCAAATAATCCTAATGTGCTAGGTATTCAAAAATAGTAAAAACTTTCTTATGAGTGTGTTGAATACTAAGAGAAGTTTGATGCTTGATGATTGTTTTGAGATATCGAGGTAATAATATTAAAGTCGTGCTAGTTGAGTAGTTGTGAATTTGAGAAATGCTTGTGTTGAAGTTTGCATGTCCCGTAGCATGCACGTATGGTAAACGTTATGTAACAAATTTGAAACATGAGGTGTTCTTTGAATGTCCTCCTTATGAGTGGCGGTCGGGGACGAGCGATGGTCTTTTCCTACCAATCTAGCCCCCTAGGAGCATGCGCGTAGTTCTTTGGTTTTTGATGACTTGTAGATTTTTGCTATAAGTATGTGAGTTCTTTATGACTAATGTTGAGTCCATGGATTATACGCACTCTCACCCTTCCATCATTGTCATATTGCTTAGCATGATCATGTAGTTGACATAATATTGTGGCAAAGCCAGCCTTCATAATTCTTTCATACATGTCACTCTTGGTTCATTGCATATCCCGGTACACCGCCGGAGGCATTCATATAGAGTCATACCTTGTTCTAGTATCGAGTTGTAATCATTGAGTTGTAAATGAATAGAAGTGTGATGATCATCATTTTCTAGAGCATTGTCCCAAGTGAGGAATAAAAAAAAGAGAGAGAAAGGCCATAAAAAAGGAGAAGGCCCAAAAAAATGAGAGAAAAAGAGAGAAGGGACAATGCTACTATCCTTTGCCACACATGTGCTTCAAAGTAGCACCGTAATCTTCATGATAGAGAGTCTCTTGTTTTGTCACTTTCATATACTAGTGGGAATTTTTCATTATAGAACTTGGCTTGTATATTCCAACAATGGGCCTCCTCAAGTGCCCTAGGTCTTCGTGAGCAAGCAAGTTGGATGCACACCCACTTAGTTTCTTTTGTTGAGCTTTCATACATTTATAGCTCTAGTGCATCCGTTGCGTGGCAATACCTACTCCTTGCATTAACATCAATCGATGGGCATCTCCATAGCCCATTGATTTGCCTCATTGATGTGAGACCTTCTCCTTTTTTGTCTTCTCCACATAACCCCCATCATCATATTCTATTCCACCCATAGTGCTATGTCCATGGCTCGCGCTCATATATTGTGTGAAAGTTTATAAGTTTGAGATTACTAAAGTATGAAATAATTGCTTGGCTTTTCATCCGAGTTGTGCATGATGAGAGCATTCTTGTGTGACGAAAATGGAGCATGACTAAACTATATGATTTTGTAGGGATGAACTTTCTTTGGCCATGTTATTTTGAGAGGACATAATTGCTTAGTTAGTATGCTTGAAGTATTATTATTTTTATGTCAATATGAACTTTTATCTTGAATCTTTCGGATCTGACTAGTCATACCACAATTAAGTAGAATTACGTTGAAATTATGCCAAGTAGCACTCCGCATCAAAAATTCTGTTTTTATTATTTACTGTAACGCCCCGGATTCGATGCGCCAGGTGTCCGCCAGTTATTCGTCGTCTTTGCCATGTCATGTGCTTGCGTGTTGCACTCTGCCATGTCATCATCTGCATTTCTTATCGTGTCATCATGGGCATCGCATTTGCATACGCGTTCGTTTCAGGCATCCGAGCATTTTCTCCGTTGTCCATTTTGCAATCCGGCACTCCTATGTCCTCCGGCGCCCCCTTTTACCTCTTTTCATGTGCGGGTGTTAAACGGTCTCGAAATGGACCGAGGTTTGCCAAGCAGCCTTGGTACACCATCGGTAGACCGTCTGTCAAGTTTCGTGCCATTTGGAGTCCGTTTGATACTCCAACGGTTAACCGGGTAACCGCAAAGGCCTCTTTGTGTCGCAGCCCAACACCCCTTCAAAGTGGCCCAAAACCCATCCAAACCCCCTCCATGTTCTCGGTCGTTCGATCAAGATCGTGTGGGCGAAAACCGCACCCCATTTGGAGTCTCCTAGCTCCCTCTACCTATATATAGGCCCTTCCCCTCCATTTTCGCGGTTGAAACCCTAGCCTAGCCTCTCCCCGCGCCGCCGGACGCGTCCGCCGACGGCCGGACATGTCCAGCCGTTGCCTCCACGTCGCCCGGCCAATCAGGCTTCGCTACGTCACCTCCGCCGCCGCCCTCAGCCTACCGTAGCGCGCCACCTCACCCGCCCCCGCGCCTACTTCGCCGCGGCCCGCGGAGCCCGTGGCGGTCCCGCGCAGGCCCGCCCCCGCCGTCGGCTGGATCTCGAGGCCCGAGCCGCCCCGACCTCCGATCGGTCGTCTCCCGCCGCCGCCGCGGACCCCGCTCCCCGCCTCCGTCGCCGGCGCACCTCCGGCGCTCTCCGGCCGCCTCGCCGCCACCGCATCCCGCGGCGCCGCCCGCCGATCCCCGCGCCACCGGCCTCCTCCGGCTTCCTCCGTGCTAGATCCGGGCAGGTCCGACCCGGATCCGGCGACCCCGAGCCTCTCCGGCCATCTTCTTCCTCGACTCCGGCGAGCATCTCCGGCCGCCTCGAAATCTGTGCAGATCCAGATCCAGCAGATTGATCCCGAAATTCCAAGTCCCTTTTTTCTATCATATTTTGGTGCCCATTTGTCCTGTCATAACTCATCATCTGTAGCTCCGTTTTGCGTGCATGATATATCGAAATGTTCATCTCATCGTGCACTTCAGTTTGTCCCATTGTGCCATGTTAATTTGAGACCATGTTGATGCCCTAATCATCGTTGCAAGAGTGCTATATAATGTTAACTGCTGCCTGTTATCAGAATATGCTCATTTGTCATTTTTGTATCTTTTTGTGTGATTTTCTTTTGAGCATTAAGTCTACATGTGTTATGAGATACAACATCCATATTTGGTGTGGTGCAATCCTTTCTTCATGATATGCCATGTGGTGATTGTTTCAAGCTCGCAAAGTAGCCTCCATGATGTTGCTGATTTTAGGGACTTGGAATTTCACTAAGTCCTTGTCTGCTGTTATTTTTGTGCCATGTATTCATGTTGCTACCAAGTGATCCGTGACTCTTTTGAGCATGGTCAGTAAGGATGTTGTGTAGATTTTGTGTTGCTCTATCCATCCATGGCCTTTTTGGCAATTATTGGGTGCCATAGCATGACTCAATTTAGCTCTACTTTTGCTATAAAATATTCCTGGCAGATTGTTTACATGTTATTCAATTTTGCCAAGGTTGTTGTAGTTGATCCGTGTATGCTATGTTGTTGTTCTTGCCATGTATAGCTCCTATGTCATGTCTAGTTTCTGGGTGTATGCTTAGTTTGTCATGCAATGCCTCGTAGTGAGTGCATCGAGCTCGTAAACATGCCTACTTGTTATCTGTTTTTGACATGTCCAGTTTTCTGCCAAGTCTGAAAACTGTAACGAATCTTGCTTAATTGACATGGGTGCTATTATATTTTCTGATCCCTTTTGGCTTATGGTCAGTAAGAGACTTTTGTTACATGCTTTGGGTAGATTCATGCCATGCTCTAGTTTGACATTATAGCTTGCTGTAACATGTTGTTTGATAGCTCTAAACATTGCAACCTGATGTTATTTCTGCCATATCCTGAAATTCTGCTAAGTCCGTGAACCTGTTATTATTTGCAATCTTGCCATGTCCTTTTGAGCATGTTCTAGTAGTTTCTGGAGATAGCTCAGTGTTCATGTTTTGTCATGCTTTACCTGTATATCATGTCCATGCCTTTTGTTTTCATGTTGGTATCCTGTAGCATGTTGTTTTGATGCTTGCTAGATGCCTACTTGCTGTTTTGGACAGATTGTTATTATGTCTTGTATAGGGTGTATGTGTTGCACCGTTGCTCCGTTTTGAGTGTGCTCTATATGAAACTTGATTAGAATTGCATGTAGCTTCTTATTACCTTGTTGCATCCATGTGTTGATGTGTTTGCTTGATGTTTGTATGCATTTTGCATCGATGCCATGTTTAACTTGTTTTGCTCATATCTTCTAGGCCGTAGCTCCGAATCTAATGAACTTTATATGTAACTCGACTAGAATTTCATGTAGATCATGTTGGTGCATCTTAAATTGCTATTTAACCACTTGAACATAAGGTTTATTCAGATCTGGACCAATTTCGAAATTTGCATATGAGGACTTACCGGATTTGTTATATGTTGTTTCCGGCCTCATTTAAACTTGTTTGGTTGTGTTGCTCTTGTATGCATCATATTTTGCCATGAGTAGATTCATGTAGCCTTGTCATGCATCATACTTGGTTGAGCATCATGCCTTGTTCATGTGTGGTGTGTTTACCATGTTGTGTGCTTCTTCTCGATAGTTCCCGTTTCGTTGCGATCGTGAGGATTCGTTCGTCTACGCTTGGTTCGTCTTCGTGGCTTCATATTCTTCATGGACTCGTTCTTCTTCCTTGCGGGATTTCAGGCAAGATGACCGTCACCTTGGATCTCATTACTATCATTGCTATGCTAGTTGCTTCGTTCTATCGCTATGCTGCGTTACCTACCACTTGCTGCTCAAGCCTCCCAAATTGCCATGAACCTCTAACCTTGTCACCCTTCCTAGCAAACCATTGTTTGGCTATGTTACCGCTTTGCTCAGCCCCTCTTATAGCGTTGCTAGTTGCTGGTGAAGATGAAGATTGCTCCATGTTGGTTTATGTTTATGTTGGGATATCACAATATCTCTTATATTATTAGTGCATCTATATACTTGGTAAAGGGTGGAAGGCTCGGCCTTATGCCTGGTGTTTTGTTCCACTCTTGCTGCCCTAGTTTCCGTCATATCGGTATTATGTTCCCGGATTTTGCGTCCCTAACGCGGTTGGGTGATTTATGGGACCCCCTTGACAGTTCGCTTTGAATAAGACTCCTCCAGCAAGGCCCAACATTGGTTTTACCATTTGCCTCACCTATGCCCTTTTCCCCTTGGGTTTCCGGAGCCCGAGGGTCATCTTTATTTTAGCCCCCCTGGGCCAGTTCTCCTTCGAGTGCTGGTCCAAACCGAGCGATGTCCGGTGCCCCCTGGGCAATCAGGGTCTATGCCAACCCGACGTCTTGCTCATCCGGTGTGCCCTGAGAACGAGATATGTGCAGCTCCTATCGGGATTTGTCGGCACATCCGGGCGGCTTTGCTGGTCATGTTTTATTACTGTCGAAATGTCTTGTAGCCGGGATTCCGAGACTGACCGGGCCTTCCCGGGGAGAAGGAATATCCTTCGTTGATTGCGAGAGCTTATCATGGGCTAAGTTGGGACACCCCTGCAGGGTTTGAACTTTCGAAAGCCGTGCCCGCGGTTATGTGGCAGATGGGAATTTGTTGATATCCGGTTGTAGTGAACTTGAAGTAAACTCTTCTAAAATACACCAACCGTGTGCGTAACCGTGATGGTCTCTTTTCGGGGTTGTTCGAGAGGAGAACACGGTTTCTGGGTTATGTCTGACGTAAGTAGGAGTTCAGGATCACTTCTTGATCATTACTAGTTGACGACCGCTTGCTTTGCTTTTCTTCTCGCTCTTATTGGCGTAAGCTAGCCACCATACATGCTTAGTCGCTGCTGCAACCTCACCACTTTACCCCTTCCTTACCCCTTTAAGCTTTGCTAGTCTTGATACCCATGGTAATGGGATTGCTGAGTCCTCGTGGCTCACAGATTACTACAACATCAGTTGCAGGTGCAGGTTATGCGATGATCATGACGCGAGAGCTTTGTTTATTTGTGTTGGAGTTCTTCTTCTGCTCCTTCTTCGATTGAGGGATAGGTTCCTGGTCGGCAGCCTGGGCTAGCAGGGTGGATATTGTTTGATTTTCTGTTTATGTTTCATCCGTAGTCGGATGTTGATCTTGTATATGATCCATTGTTGTACTCATGTGACATTGTATGTCTTGGATGTATCCCCACTATTATGTAATGTTGATGTAATGATATCCACCTTGCAAAAGCGTCTTCAAGATGCGCTTCTATCCTTGGTGGGACCTTCAAGTTCCTTTAGGATAGGGTCGCATCTTGGGCGTGACATTTACCTACTTGAGGACGAGCAGGAATTAAGATTGGGGATGCCTGATACGTCTCCAACGTATCTATAATTTTTGATTGCTCCATGCTATACTATCTACTGTTTTGGACAGTATTGGGCTTTATTATCCGCTTTTATATTATTTTTGGGACTAACCTATTAACCGGAGGCCGAGCCCAGAATTGCTGTTTTTTGCCTATTGAGTTTTGAAGAAAAAGAATATCAAATGGAGTCCAAATGGAATGAAACCTTCGGGAACGTGATTTTCTCACCGAACATGATCCAGGAGACTTGGACCCTATGTCAAGAAAGAAAGGAGGAGGGCACGAGGTAGGGGGCGCGCCCACCCCCCCAGGGCGCGCCCTCCACCCTCATGGGCCCCCTCTTTCTCCACCGACGTACTCCTTCCTCCTATATATACCTACGTACCCCCAAACGATCAGAATAGGAGCCAAAAACCTAATTCCACCGCCGCAACCTTCTGTACCCACGAGATCCCATCTTGGGGCCTGTTCCGGAGCTCCGCTGGAGGGGGCATCCATCACGGAGGGCTTCTACATCAACACCATAGCCTCTCCGATGAAGTGTGAGTAGTTTACCTCAGACCTTCGGGTCCATAGTTATTAGCTAGATGGCTTCTTCTCTCTTTTTTAGATCTCAATACAAAGTTCTCCCCCTCTCTTGTGGAGATCTATTTGATGTAATCTTATTTTTGCGGTGTGTTTGTTGAGACCGATGAATTGTGGGTTTATGATCAAGATTATCTATGAACAATATTTGAATCTTCTCTGAATTGTTTTATGTATGATTGGTTATCTTTGCAAGTCTCTTCGAATTATTAGTTTGGTTTGGCCTACTAGATTGGTTTTTCTTGCAATGGGAGAAGTGCTTAGCTTTGGGTTCAATCTTGCGGTGTCCTTTCCCAGTGACAGTAGGGGCAGCAAGGCACGATTGTATTGTTTCCATCGAGGATAACAAGATGGGGTTTTTATCATATTGCATGAATTTATCCCTCTACATCATGTCATCTTGCTTAAGGTGTTACTCTGTTTTCTTGAACTTAATACTCTAGATGCATGTTGGATAGCGGTCGATGAGTGGAGTAATAGTAGTAGATGCAGGCAGGAGTCGGTCTACTTGTCTCGGACGTGATGCCTATATACATGATCATACCTAGATATTCTCATAACTATGCTCAATTTTGTCAATTGCTCAACAGTAATTCGTTCACCCACCGTAAAATACTTATGCTCTTGAGAGAAGCCACTAGTAAAACCTATGGCCCTCGGGTCTATCTACATCATATTAATATTCCAACACTTTATTTATTTCCTTTGCTTTTACTTTGCTTTTATTTTAATTTGCATCTTTATCATAAAAATACCAAAATATTATCCTATCATATCTATCAGATCTCACTCGTAAGTGACCGCGAAGGGATTGACAACCCCTTAGCGCGTTGGTTGCGAGGAGTTATTTGTTTTGTGCAGGTACGAGGGACTCGCGCGTAGCCTCCTACTAGATTGATACCTTGGTTCTCAAAAACTGAGAGAAATAATTACGCTACTTTGCTGCATCATCCTTTCCTCTTCAAGGAAATCCAATGCAGTGCTCAAGAGGTAGCACCTATGTGAATATATGGTAATGAATGTCCTATCCGGACTATGCTCTCCGGTTTATATAGACACCGAAGAGATCTAGGGTTACATGGGGTCGGTTACATAAGAGGGAATCTTCATAGTCGGTCGCCTAGCTTGCCTTCCACGCCAAGGAGAGTCCAACCGGACACGAGTATAGTCTTCGGCCTTCATATCTTCACAGCCCGTCAGTCCGGACCATGGATAACAGGCCGGACGCCCGAGGACCCCTTAGTCCAGGACTCCCTCAGTAGCCCCTGAACCTGGCTTCAATGATGAGGAGTCCGGCGTGCAGATTGTCTTCGGCATTGCAAGGCGGGTTCCCCTTTTTCCCGAACTCCAAGATAGTCTTTGGACGTGATGATTGTATCCGGACCTGTTATGCACCACACACAACCATAGAGAGAATATAATATTTGCATGAATCTAACCTGTTGACAGCTTCTTTACAACACAACGTCGCTTCTGTCCGGTTATAATTTTGAACCGTTTTTCTTATGCCATCCCATGTTTCGAGATGCGGTTGCTATTGGCATGTCTTGTCGAAGCAGAGATGGTGTCCCCTTATTGCGGGATTCTCATCAATGCGGGCATGGGTAACCCAACCGTGCCGTTTGCACAGCCCTTGGGAATAGGCGAATCATAAGGCGAGTGAGGAGGCGTTTAATGTTTGCTGCCTTTATAAGAGGATAAGGATTCCCTCTTCCTCTTCTCACACTTTCTCTCTGTCTCTGCCTTCCCGATCTCGAGCTCCAGCGCCCAAGTTCTCATCTCCTGTCCACCCAAGCAACCATGTCCCGATCTGGTGGTCAGGGCAAGTGGATGGTCTCCTCCGCCAAGGAGGAGGACATTACTGAGCTCCGAGCGACCGGATATTTGGCGAAGGAAATCGCCCACCGCTTGCCGGCCGAGGGGAAAATCATCCCCATGCCGAAGCCCAACAAGAGGGTAGTATTCCTTCCTCATTTCTTCGGCGGGCTGGGGTTTCCACTCCACCCTTTTGTCCGTGGGCTGATGTATTATTACGGGGTAGATTTCCATGATCTGTCCCCGAATTCCTTCCTCAACATCTCAACGTTCAGCGTCGTGTGCGAGGCCTTCCTTCGCATCCAACCCCACTTCGGGCTGTGGATCAAAGTTTTCAACGTGAAGCTGAAGGTGGTGGATGGCCAGCACGCGGCGTGCGGAGGAGCCATGGTGAGCAAGCTGCCCAACGTCTCCTGGCCGAAAGGTATTGCTACCTCTTGAGCACTGCGTTGGATTTCCCCGAAGAGGAGAGGATGATGCAGCAAAGTAGCGTAAGTATTTCCCTCAGTTTTTGAGAACCAAGGTATCAATCCAGTAGGAGGCCACGCGCGAGTCCCTCGTACCTACACAAAACAATAGCTCAATGCAACCAACGCGATTAGGGGTTGTCAATCCCTTCACGGTCACTTACGAGAGTGAGATCTGATAGAGATGATAGATAATATTTTTGGTATTTTTGGTATAAAGATGCAAGGTAAAACAAAAGGCAAAGTAAAAAAGCAAAGCAATAATCAAGTGATTGGAGATTGATATGATGAGAATAGACCCGGGGGCCATAGGTTTCACTAGTGGCTTCTCTCAAGAGCGTAAGTATTTCTACGGTGGGTGAACAAATTACTGTTGAGCAATTGACAGAATTGATCTTAGTTATGAGAATATCTAGGTATGATCATGTATATAGGCATCACGTCCGAGACAAGTAGACCGACCCCTGCCTGCATCTACTACTATTACTCCACTCATCGACCGCTATCCAGCATGCATCTAGAGTATTAAGTTAATGAAAACAGAGTAACACCTTAAGCAAGATGACATGATGTAGAGGAATAAATTCATGCAATATGATAAATACCCCATCTTGTTATCCTCGATGGCAACAATACAATACGTGCCTTGCTGCCCCTTCTGTCACTGGGTAAGGACACCGCAAGATTGCACCCAAAGCTAAGCACTTCTCCCATTGCAAGAAAAACCAATCTAGTAGGCCAAATCAAACTGATAATTTGAAGAGACTTGCAAAGATAACCAATCATACATAAAAGAATTGAGAGAAGATTCAAATATTGTTCATAGATAATCTTGATCATAAACCCACAATTCATCGGTCTCAACAAACACACCGCAAAAAGAAGATTACATCGAATAGATCTCCACAAGAGAGGGGGAGAACATTGTATTGAGATCCAAAAAGAGAGAAGAAGCCATCTAGCTACTAACTATGGACCCAAAGGTCTGAGGTAAACTACTCACACTTCTTTGGAGAGGCTCTTGTGATGATGCAGAAGCCCTCTGTGATGGATGCCCCCTCCGGCGGAGCTCCGGAACATGCCCCAAGATGGGATCTCGTGGGTACCGAAGGTTGCGGCGGTGGAATTAGGTTTTTGGCTCCGTATCTGATCGATTGGGGGTACGTAGGTATATATAGGAGGAAGGAGTACGTCGGTGGACTTCGAGGGGCCCACGGGGCAGGGGGCGCGCCCTAGGGGGGCGCGCCCTCCACCATCGTGACCGCCTCGTGGATTTCTTGACGGAGGGTCCAATTCTCCTGGATCGTATCTAATGAGAAAATCACGTTCCCGAAAGTTTCATTCTGTTTGGACTCCGTTTGATATTCTGTTTCTTGGAAACACTAAAATAGGCAAAAAAACAACAATTCTGGGCTGGGCCTCCGGTTAATAGGTTAGTCCCAAAAGTAATATAAAAGTGGAAAATAAAGCCCAATATAGTCCAAAATAGTAGATAATATAGCATGGAGCAATCAAAAATTATAGATACGTTGGAGACGTATCAGGCATCCCCAAGCTTAATTCTTGCTCGTCCTCGAGTAGGTAAATGATAAAAAGAGAATTTTTGATGCGGAGTGCTACTTGGCATAATTTCAATGTAAATCTTCTCAATTGTGGTATGAATGTTCAGATCTGAAATATTCAAGACAAAAGTTCATATTGACATAAAAATAATAATACTTCAAGCATACTAACAAAGCAATTATGTCTTCTCAAAGTAACATGGCCAAAGAAAGTTTATCCCTACAAAATCATATAGTTTAGTCATGCTCCATTTACGTCACACAAGAATTCTCTCATCATGCACAACCCCGATGACAAGCCAAGAAATTGTTTCATACTTTAAAAATCTCAAACTCATAAACCTTCACGCAATACATGAGCGTGAGCCATGGATATAGCACTATGGGTGGAATAGAATATGATGATGGGGGTTATGTGGAGAAGACAAAAAAGGAGAAGATCTCACATCAACGAGGCTAATCAATGGGCTATGGAGATGCCCATCGATTGATGTTAATGCAAGAAGTAGGGATTGCCATGCAACGGATGCACTAGAGCTATAAATGTATGAAAGCTCAACAAAAGAAACTAAGTGGGTGTGCATCCAACTTGCTTGCTCACGAAGACCTAGGGCACTTGAGGAGGCCCATCGTTGGAATATACAAGCCAAGTTCTATAATGAAAAGTTCCCACTAGTATATGAGAATGACAAAAGAAGAGACTCTCTATCATGATTATTATGGTGCTACTTTGAAGCACAAGTGTGGCAAAGGATAGTAACATTGTCCCTTCTCTGTTTTTATCTCATTTTTTTCTTTTTTTCTCTTTCTCTTTTTTTGGGCCTTCTCTTTTTTTATGGCCTTTCTATTTTTTTATTCCTCACTTGGGACAATGCTCTAGAGGATGATGATCATCACACTTCTATTTATTTACAACTCAATGATTACAACTCGATACTAGAAGAAAGTATGACTCTATATGAATGCCTCCGGCGGTGTACCGGGATATGCAATGAATCAAGAGTGACATGTATGAAAGAATTATGAACGGTGGCTTTGCCACAAATACTATGTCAACTACATGATCATGCTAAGCAATATGACAATGATGAATGTGTCATGATGGACGGTATGGTGGAAAGTTGCATGGCAATATATCTCGGAATGGCTATGGAAATGCCATAATAGGTAGGTATGGTGGTTGTTTTGAGGAAGATATAAGGAGGTTTATGTGTGAAAGAGCGTATCATATCACGGTGTTTGGATGCACCGGCGAAGTTTGCACCAACTCTCAATGTGAGAAAGGGCAATGCATGGTACCGAAGAGGCTAGCAATGATGGAAGGGTGAGAGTGTGTATAATCCATGGACTCAACATTAGTCATAAAGAACTCATATACTTATTGCAAAAATCTACAAGTCATCAAAAACCAAAGCATTACGCGCATGCTCCTAGGGGGATAGATTGGTAGGAAAAGACCATCGCTCGTCCCCGACCACCACTCATAAGGAGGACAATCAAATAACACCTCATGTTTCAAATTTGTTACATAACGTTTACCATACGTGCATGCTACGGGACTTGACACTTCAACACAAGCACTTCTTAAATTCACAATTACACTACTAGCATGACTTTGATATTATCACCTCCATATCTCAAAACAATTATCAAGCATCAAACTTTTCTTAGTATTCAACGCACTCAAAAGAAAGTTCTACAAATCTTGAATACCAAGCATATTATTATTATTAAGAAAATTACCATGCTATTCAGACTCTCAAAATAATCTACGTGAAGCATGAGAGACAGATAGTTTCTTTAGCAAAAAATCCACCACCGTGCTAAAAAAGATATAAGTGAAGCACTAGAGCAAAACTATAAAGCTCAAAATATATAAGTGAAGCACATAGAGCAAAACTATAAAGCTCAAAAGATATAAGTGAAGCACATAGAGTACTCTATCAAATTCCAATTCATATATGGCTCTCTCAAAAGATGTGTATAGCAAGGATGATTGTGGTAAACTAAAAAGCAAAGACTCAAATCATAGACGCTCCAAGTAAAACACATATCATGTGGTGAATAAAAATATAGCTCCAAGTAAAATTACTGATGGAAGTAGACGAAAGTGGGGATGCCTTCCGGGGCATCCCCAAGCTTTGACTTTTTGGTGTACTTGGATTATCTTGGGGTTGCCATGGGCATCCCCAAGCTTAGGCTCTTGCCACTCCTTGTTCCATAATCCATCAAAATAATTTACCCAAAACTTGAAAACTTCACAACACAAAACTCAACAGAAATCTCGTGAGCTCCGTTAGCGAAAGAAAACAAAAGACCACTTCAAGGTACTATAATGAACTCATTATTTATTTATATTGGTGTTAAAACTACTGTATTCCAACTTCTCTATGGATTATAAACTATTTTACTAGCCATAGATTCATCAAAATAAGCAAACAACACACGAAAAACAGAATCTGTCAAAAACAGAACAGTCTATAGTAATCTGTAACTAACGCACACTTCTGGAACTCCAAAAATTCATCCAAACTAGGAAGACCTAGAAAATTTGTTTATTGATCAGCAGCAATTGGAACCAGTAATTTATCACGTTCTGGTGATTTTTAACAATTGTTTTCGTGAACAAAAAGTTTCTGGAAATTACAGCAAGATCAAATAACTATCATCCTAGAAGATCCTATAGGTTTAACTTGGCACAAACACTAATTAAAAGATAAAACTACATCTAAACAGAAGGTAGATGGATTATTTATTCCTAAACAGAAGCAAAAACTAAAAAACTAAAATAAAATTGGGTTGCCTCTCAACAAGCGCTATCGTTTAACGCCACTAGCTAGGCATAAAAGCAAGGATAGATCTAGGTATTGTCATCTTTGGTAGGCAATCCATAAGTGGCTCCCATGATAGATTCATATGGTAATTTTATTTTATTTCTAGGGAAGTGTTCCATGCCTTTCTTTAATGGAAATTGGAATCTAATATTCCCTTCCTTCATATCAATAATTGCACCAATCGTTCTAAGGAAAGGTCTACCAAGAATAATAGGACAAGAAGGATTGCAATCTATATCAACAACGATAAAATCTATAGGCACATAATTCCTATTTGCAACAATAAGAACATCATTAATTCTTCCCATAGGTTTCTTAATAGTGGAATCCGCAAGGTGCAAGTTTAGAGAGCAATCATCAAAATCACAGAAATCTAGCAAATCACACAAAGTTTTGGGGATAGTGGAGACACTAGCACCAAGGTTGCGGCGGTGGAATTAGGTTTTTGGCTCCATATCTGATCATTTGGGGGTACGTAGGTATATATAGGAGGAAGGAGTAAGTCGGTGGAGCTTCGAGGGGCCCATGAGGCAGGGGGCACGCCCTAGGGGGGCGCGCCCTCCACCCTCGTGACCGCCTCGTTGCTTTCTTGACGGAGGGTCCAAGTCTCCTGGATCATATCTGATGAGAAAATCACGTTCCCGAAGGTTTCATTCCGTTTGGACTCCGTTTGATATTCTGTTTCTTCGAAACACTGAAATAGGCAAAAGATAGCAATTCTGGGCTGGGCCTCCGGTTAATAGGTTAGTCCCGAAAGTAATATAAAAGTGGAAAATAAAGCCCAATATAGTCCAAAACAGTAGATAATATAGCATGGAGCAATCAAAACTTATAGATACGTTGGAGATGTATCAGGTATTTTTGTGGAGACAGTGAAGGAGTGGCAGAAGCAATGGTTCTACATCACCGAACCATGCGACACCACCTGAGCCGCGGCTGCTGAATTCCGCTCCGGTTCTCCTATGCGACTCACCTCCTGGGTCGAGTAGAGTCTGGACTGGTGTTCTCCTGACGAGCTGATAATGCTGCAAACACGTGTTCAGAGCATGGTAACCAAGAGCGTCAAGCTCGTCGACGTGATCCCGGTGATGTTGGTTCGTCGGATCCTTCCGTGCCAGCGCCGAAGCCGCCCGCTATGGGAGTTCAACCCGAAGAAGCACCGGACCCTGGTGAGGCTCTTCGAGACTACGCACGAAGGTGCATGGAAGTCACTCTTCAAGGGCAACGAGAAACCACCGGCCACGGATTCGGACCCTGGTCACGATTGTACACACCCCGCCAGCAAGGTACGTTATTTCTGTCGTATCCCCCACCTTATTTTTTCGAGGATGATGTCTGAGCTTTTATTATGGCTCCTTCAGGACTGGATGGAGAGGGCGAAGCGGATCCAGTGTTTGGCTCCGCTGCCTGAAGAACCAGTCATCCCACGTCTAGCAAAGATGCTGGTGTCAGCACCATATAAGGCGCCGGAGAAGAAGGCCAAGAAGAAGGCTAAGGGGGCCAAGAGTTGCCTTAGCCGTAAGGGCACTTCGTACATGGTGTCCAAAGACGACGAAACTCATTCCTCTATCCCTGAGGACAATGATGAGGAAGAGGAAGAGGAGGAAGAAAGCAATCCTCCCCCTAAGGAGAGGAAAAAGAAGAGGGCGGCTCCGGCGCATCTGCAGGCGGAGACGCCCAAGAAGGGGAAGGGCGTTCTAGCGGTCAACACCGCGTGGGACGTTGACAGCAGTCCAGAACGATGCCCCCGCACTAAGCCCCAGGCCGCATCGTAACTGACAGGGCTCGCTCGTGCGCACATCCAGCCCTTTCTTTCCATTATCTTGATGTAGTTAATTGTACTGTTGCAGTCCGGCCCGCGACCTAATCCAACGATCCTTGTCTGGAGGTTCGTTGGCTCCATCGGATATGGCGAGACAGTCGCCACCGCCCGCTTACTCCCCCGGGTCCGGGGACGACACCGAAGTGTTGTCCCGGAGGACCGCTCTGAAGGGAGGAGCCCAGGACGTTGTCCGGGAGGTGCCACAAGGCGAGGCCTCCACTGCCGGACACATGGAGGAGCCAATCCCCATGAAGACTGGCGAGGAGGGTCGTATTTAGTTCGGCCCTCCGTCGAATACGATTCCGGAGACCCATATGGCTCCGGAGTCGGGCGAGCAGCCCCCTTTGAAGGAGGAGGGTGCACCGCTTCCGCCGGTGGTCCCTGTCCATCCCGGGGCGCCGGATAACCTGATGGAGGCGCTACGAGGCGCCTCCGTTATGGACGAGCACCGTGCCCTTATGGGCGCGGTGATTGAGAAGGTTCAGTTCGCCAAGAGTGGACTAAACGAAGCCTGCAGCAGCCTGTTGACAGGTTTCGAGGTAAGTGACATAGAGAAAAAAACCTGTCGTTAGTAGCCCCTGAGACACTGTCCGGCGAGAAGAATCGGACAGAGGATCTATTGTAGGAGAATAACATAGCATGTATGCATAAGCAGGCGTCGCTGTTGGCCGCAACCTCGCATGCTGCCGAAGTCTCTGAATTGAGGCAGAGGCTGGAGCAGACCGAGAACGAGCTCGGCGAGGTTAAGGTTCGGTTCCAGGAGAAGCAAGTTGAATAACGACTTGATGTATGTTCGGAAAGCGTAGGCCATGTATATTGAATGTAGTGTCGTAATATGTGCAAGAGCCGCGACCGAGGTCGAGGCCCCGAGGAAGGCCTTGAGCGAGGCCGAGGGGAAAGCTGTCCAGCAGCAGGCCGCTCGTAAGAAGCTGAAGGCCTGGGTCAAAGAAGTCCAGCAGGAGCTCCAAGATGAAGTGAAAAATGTGAGACCTTGGAGAATGATGCGTCGGCTCAAGAGGCCGAACTCACCAAGGCTTGTCAGAGCATGGAGACCGCACGGAATGAGGCCCAGGCCGCCCTCCAGGAGATCCAGGAGGCCAAGAAGATCACGGCGGGTAAGGCATTTAAGATGCAAAGCAAGTATGCGGAGAAGCAATACCTTTTACTAACTCGGGTTCGGAGTTCCCCAGGGGATTTTGCGGATCTACCATGCAGCGTATCAGACACTGCAGACTTCTACTGAGACGAAGGAGGAGGGTCTACGGAGAAGCTATTCTGGTCACAGTATGCGACGCCGGAGCATCCCATGTCCTTCACCGATCAGCTGAAGCAGCTGGTGGAGCTGCACAGGGTGGCTGAACTAGCCATGAAGGGTTTAACAATCGGGCTATGGCCAGCCGAAGCTATGCCCGGCAGCTACTTCGGACTCATGAGGCAGCTAGTGGAGGCCTGTCCGCGGCTGGACGTCGTCAAGCACTCTGCCTGTATTGAAGGTGCTCGTATGGCCTTCGCTCGCTGCAAGATGTGGTGGGCGAAGATGAACGCTGTTGAAGTTGCCAGAGGGCAAGGAGCACCGCACACCCGAGCGATATTTCGCGGATGTCGTAGATGGGTCTCGACTTGTGGCGGTGCAATGTTCGTAGGACATTGTATTTGAATGGATGTATTCATGTTGCCTTTGCCTTGTATTATGGGAACAAAGCCGGTGTTTGTAAAATATTTTTATTATGCTTTGAATTGTTTCCTCCTGTGCGGCCATGTTATTTGTAATCTGAGGGTTGGCCAGTCATCGGCTTCTGCCCTCATGTAGGTAGTATAGAGGTGTTCGGGATGGATTCTAAACAATCTTGATCCAATTATATGGTCCTTTGGAGGAGTTGTTTAGCGCAATGAACAAGGCAATCAGACTGTATGGCTTAAACGCCCTCACTTAGCCATAGGAGTTTTATAATTAAGCAAGGGCGCAGCCCCTGGTCCAAGCCAGGGTGCTGTCAGCATCTGATCGGGAAGTGTCGATCTGCCGCATGACGCGGAAAAAATCTCCAACGACTTTGTAACCCTCGAATAGCTGACCGGCTCTCACCGTATCATGACAGTCAGTTTTCGGCTTTCTCCACTGAGGTGCTTATCCGGTCAAAGCCAGGGCACAATCGCAGTAGTTCTCCCTTTACTACCCTAGCCGATAGAGCGGAATGTAGGGTAGCAAGAACAGGAGCCGGGCAACCCAACTATTGACCAAAGACATGATTCGGAGCCAATGCATATAATGCTAAATTCGGGGTGCCAAACTTATATATATAAGAAGTGTTCGGTCTTTGCTACCGTGTTGTGGGGCGATAAGTAGCCCTTGGAGAATATGAGACGTACCAATGAATAACGATGCAGCCGATAAGCAGATCGCAATAAAATGAAGTAAGAGGCTAAAACCATAGAAACTGGGCGGCAAACCATTTTCATTATGACTGGATGGGTATGTCAAGGCGTATCTTGTACAAATAGTGTGATAAGCCTCCGGGCTATTTAACATGCCGGAATCAAGAGGGCGCAGCGCGCGGGTCCTGGGAAATAAAAATAAATACCATCAAGAAGACGTATGGAGGTTATTCTATGCACCTATGCTGCTCGCTTCCTTTGATATGTCGATCCTTCGAAGGGACCGATAAGCAGGCCCGTGGGTAAAGGAACCTGAAATAAAAAGAAAAAGGTGAAAGTATATATGTCTGAGGTCGGTCTAGCCAAACTGTAGATCCCGGGTTAGATTCTGCCTCCGTCGTTGTCCATGGGATTTTGAGTGCGTAGTTATGTATGTGTGGTACGAATGCCACTACTTCGTCGGGATTTGGACGGAGGCCGAATTGCTAATCGAGCTCTTGACGAGCCGTGTTGTCCTACTGCAGTGTGGTCCAGAACTTCTTGACGATGTCCAGGGGCTCGGCCGCATTATGGTGCTGCTTGAGAAGGCTCCTCTGTACCTTTGCTGCTAGGGCGGCGGTGTGCTCCTCTGTTCGGAGGGAGCGTTCCGTATTGCCATTGACTATTATGACGCCGTATGGACCTAGCATCTTGAGCTTGAGATAAGCATAGTGTGGCACTGCGTTGAATCTAGCAAACGCTGTTTGTCCGAGCAGTGCGTGGTAGCCGCTGCGGAAGGGGACAATGTCGAAGATTAGCTCCTTGCTTCGAAAGTTGTCCGGAGAACCGAAGACCACTTTTAGCGTGATTGAGTCCGTACAGCGGGCCTCTACGCCTGGTATGACTCCTTTGAAGGTATTCTTTGTTGGTTTGATTCGTGATGGATTAATGCCCATCTTCCGCACTGTGTCTTGATAGAGCAGGTTGAGGCTGCTACCACCGTCCATCAGGACTCGTGTTAGGTGAAACCCGTCAATAATTGGGTCAAGGACTAGTGCGGCTGAACCGCCGTGGCGGATACTAGTTGGGTGGTCTCGACGATCGAAGGTGATCGGAAATGACGACCATGGATTGAATTTTGGGGCGACTGGCTCAACCGCGTAGACGTCCCTAAGTGCTCGCTTACGCTCCTTTTTGGGGATGTTTGTTGCATATATCATGTTCACCGTTTTGACTTGAGGGGGAATTTCTTCTGCCCCCCAGTGTTCGGCTGTCGGGGCTCTTCGTCCTTGTCCTCACTTTGTGATCCATTTTCTTTGTTTTCGGCATTTAACTTGCCTGCCTGCTTGAAAACCCAACAATCCCTGTTGGTATGATTGCCTTGCTTGTCCGGGGTGCCATGTATCTGGCACGGACGGTCGAGTATGCGGTCTAGGCTGGAAGGTCCTTCATTGTTTCTTTTGTAGGGCTTCTTCCGTTGGCCGGACTTGGAGCCAGTGAATCCGACATGGACTGTGGTGTCATTGCTGTTGTTGTCATTGCTTCGGCGTTTGTGTCTATTGTGCAGGAGCTTGCCAGTGCTATTCTCGGCCTCAAAGGGGCCTGTGTCGCTGGTTGTGTTGTTACTACGAGCCAGCCAACTATCCTCTCCCGCGCAAAAGCGGGTCATGAGTGCCGTGAGGGCTGCCATAGACTTCTGCTTTTCTTGGACGAGGTGGCGTGCTAGCCATTCGTCCCGGATGCTGTGCTTGAAGGCTGCTAAGGTCTCGGCGTCCGGACAGTCAACAATCTGGTTCTTTTTTGTTAGGAACCTAGTCCAGAATTTTCTGGCTGATTCTCTATCTTGTTGAACTATGTGGCTTAAGTCATCGGCATCCGGTGGCCGGACGTAAGTTCCTTGGAAGTTATCGAGGAAATCTCTTCCAAGTCCTCCTAGCTACCGATGGAATTCTCAGGCAGGCTATTTAACCAGTGTCGAGCTGGTCCTTTGAGTTTTAATGGGAGGCATTTCATGGCATGGAGGTCATCTCCTCAAGCCATATGGATATGGAGAATAAAATCCTCAATCCATACTGCAGGGTCAGTTGTGCTGTCGTATGATTCAATGTTGACAGGCTTGAACCCCTCGGGGAATTCGTGATCCAGCACCTCGTCTGTGAAGCAGAGAGGGTGTGCGGCGCCTCTATAGCGGGCCGCGGCGCGGCGCAGCTCTGATGAAGTCTGTCTGCGGTATTCGGCCCAGGCGTGGTTAGGTTTGTCGCGTACGAATAGGTAGCCGTCGTCGTGCCTCGAGGCATTTCCTCGTGATCCGTCGATCGATCTCGTATGTCCTGCTCTACTGTCCAATTCTTGCCGGAGATCGTATGTATGATCCCAAGCTAGTCTGTCCCTGGTTTTGCAAGGAGGTGGGGCGGCTGCTGTTCGGCCTGGGTTGCCGCTTTATCCCCACCGCGGGGTGGCCGGTCCGCCGCTCTATCCCGACCACGTGGTGGTCGGTCCGCATTGTGCGAGGAGGCTATGGGATCTGGTGCTTCTTCATCGAACTGAGGTAGCAGTCTACATTTTGGGTAGCTCTTGGCTGAGCGCTTGAGGCCGTATTCTTCAGCTGTCAGGACATCAGTCCATCTGTCAACGAGCAGATCTTGTTCGGCTTGAAGCTGCTGCTGTTTCTTTTTCAGGCTCCTTGCGGTGGCTATGAGTTGAAGCTTAAAGCGCTCCTGCTCCAAGGGATCCTCAGGCACGATGAAATCGTCGTTGCCGAGGCTTGTCTCCTCTTCGGAGGGTGGACGGTAACTATCGTCCTCCGAGTCATCTTCTATGGCCTGTTCGTCAGGGTTATCTTGCCCGTTGTCGTTTTCTTCCTGTTCGGATGTAGCTCCGGTAGGGTCTTCGTTGTTTTCGGCGTCGCCTGGAGTGCTATTTTCTCCGGTGCTAGTGTTGCCATCTTTTGAACGTCGAGGCTTAGAGCGGCGTTTGGCGTGCCGACGTTTGAAGGCTTGTTCGCGTCTGGCTCTTCATTGACGTCGCCAGATTCTTTAGGTGTATCAACCATGTACACATCGTACGAAGAGGTGGCCGTCCAGCATCCAGTAAATGGTGGGTCTTGGCCTTGCTCCTTGTTGGCATCGTCGTCTATATCGTCGATGTCTTTGGAGCCATAGTCAAGCACGTCGGTTAATTCGTCGACGGTGGCTATGAAGTTGGTGGTGGGTGGGAAGCAAAATTCCTCGTCATCCGCCTCTAATTCGAACCGAACATAGTTCGGTTGTGAGTTCTCCTCCAAGGATAAGTTCTGTAAAGAATTTAGCATGTCACCAAAAGGTGAGTGCTGGAACAAGTCTGCGGCGCCAAATTCGAAAATCGATAACCGATCCAGCTCGGTATCCGCAGGCGCACCTGGTCCGGAACGTGTAACCGAAAACGAGTCTGGAGTTCCATTGACGCAAGTATTGCAGGATGTCGAGTCCGTGTGCAGCTCCAACGCCGTGGACTTTGTGGCCTCGGAGGGCACAATCTGCTTTGGTTCTGAGGCTGTTGCAGCAACAGGATCCATCTCCTGGGTGTGATCCGATGACCGCTTTAACTCATGTTCATCGGAGAGAGGGGGAGCGACTGCGGCAGTCTCAAATCCATCGAAGATCAAGTCTCCACGGGTATCCGTGACACGGTTCAAGCTTCCAGATCTGACTTGATGGTCAGGGGCGTGGCTATCGACCTGCTCCAAATGGCCAAGCGAGTTGGCCCGCAGCACGAAGTCGCCGAACACAAAGGTCTGTCCGGGGAGGAAGGTTTCTCCTGAACGGCACACCATTACTGACGATCGAAGGGGCCATCGAGTCCTTTGTTGACGGCACAGTGGAACTCTCAATGAAAGCACCAATGTCGGTGTCAAAACCGGCGGATCCCGGGTAGGGGGTCCCGAACTATGCGTCTAGGATCGATGGTAACAGGAGACGGGGGACACGATGTTTACCCAGGTTCGGGCCCTCTCTATGGAGGTAATACCCTACTTCCTGCTTGATTGATCTTGATGAATATGAGTATTACAAGAGTTGATCTACCACGAGATCATAATGGCTAAACCCTAGAAGACTAGCCTATGTGAATATATGGTAATGAATGTCCAATCCGGACTATGCTCTCCAGTTTATATAGACACCAGAGAGATCTAGGGTTACATGGGGTCGGTTATATAAGAGGGAATCTTCATAATCAGTCGCCTAGCTTGCCTTCCACGCCAAGGAGAGTCCAATCCGGACACGAGTACAGTCTTCGGCCTTCATATCTTCACAGCCCATCAGTCCGGCCCATGGATAACAGGCCGGACGCCCGAGGACCCTTAGTCCAGGACTCCCTCAGTGTTCACCATAGAGCAGGTGCGGCCGCACTTTGACGCCCTAATGGCGGAAGAGCTACTAGCGCAGGAGGACCTGTACTGCAACCTCCGTCTCCTCAACGAGCACCGGTGAACAAGCGAACGACAATGCCGTCACGGACATGTGGCCCTATGATCCTGGCTTCCCGAATAAGCAGCGGGCGCTGTATCAGACTATCCGTAGGGCCCGCGAGGCCCTCTCCGTCGTCCTTCGAGTTGTTACGCTCGCCGTGGCGCCGCCGTCTCGCATTGTCAACATGGTCAACGGACATGAGGATGAGGAGATGACTTTACTTGGAGAGGATGACAGTGGGGACCCACCAGGGTCATAGCCGCACGTACGCAAGTGCCTCCTTATTAGTATATAAAACTATAATTTTTTTTGCTTCCTCCTGTTTTCCTGACATCACGGTCCCACACCATTGTCAACCTATGTAGTCAATAAACGAGAGAATTGCACAAGAAGCGGCCGATAGCTGGGACCAAGCAACTCGAGCAATATTTGTGTTTTTGAGGTGTGAGCACTGCAGAGTTTTTCTTGAGCGATGTCTAGCCCAGATATTAATTTTTCTCCTCTGAACAACAACGAAAACAACGCTGCAGCTATTAACTGGGCGGGATATGGCCCGTCTAGCCCAGGCCAGATATCCAGCCAAGATATTAGTTTTTTTCAAGATGAAAATGGCTATCCCAACTATACTTTTTTTAGGAATACCCAGGCAAGGTCAAGTTGTTATTCTCCACCCCGCTCGGCTGCAAATCTTTCCTAGGAGGGATGCATTAGGCTTAACAAGAAAATGGGCTTTAAGAAATAATAAATGGGATGTAATTATAAAAACTGGGCAGTAACTATAAAAAATGCACCAAACATGTAATTACTTTATAAAATATTATTTTTTGATATTGAAAATTTTAATTTCATTAATTGTTGCGAGCGCAATGTTTCGTTGGATTTTTACGTAATATAAATTTATATTGAAATTGTATTTAATCTGACTAGAAATTTTGGGATAAAAATATTTCAGATCCCATCAAAATGTGGGAAATTTTATTGAATTCTGTTTTGAACGGTTGGTTGAAATGGGTTGTACTTTTAACAAACTGTAAATGGGTTGTAGTAAATTCCATTAGAATTCAAAATTTGGCTGCACATTCTTACAAATCTCAAATGGGCTATAAGTTCTCTGCCACACACTTGTGGCCTTACTAAGTTGATGCGTCCCCTAAAAAAAGAGAGTTGTCGCGTATGCAAGGCTTTGTCAACTTATAGTCAACACACGGTTCTAGCAGCAGTGGCCGTTGGATGTCCATCCAACGGATGCCGTGCTTCTTCTTCAATCTTGGATATTCTAGCTTCACCCGCCCAAAAAATGATTCCTCCCCCTGACATCTGGGGTGCACCGTTTCGGAAGCTGACCTGTGGGCCTACTAAGTTGACGTGTACCAAGGGCTATGTCAACTTAGTCAATATAAACGATTCTAGCTGCAGTGACTGTACGATGTCCATCCAACGGCCGTCGTGCTTCTTCAACCTCTAGTCTTCTTGCTCCAGCCGCCCAAAGCAGCGCCGGTCGTGCCGCCTGCTCCTACCTCTCGTGGCCGACTGTGCTGCCGCGCAGGCCTCACCGCCCCTACTACTCCCACCGCTGGCCAGGGCATCCCTCCACTCACCCACACCCCCTGTTATTCTGCGATGATGGCAGCCTCACACCGCAGCCGAACCAGTGAACCCTCGTACTCCTCTTCGCGTGGGCATCCATTGTCGCATCTTCCCCGGCTCCGCATCGTCCCCTTCCTAGGCCTCGCCGTTGTCCACCGCCTCGGTGCTCTCGGTGCAGCGTGGTTAACGTTGTCAAGGAACGACTTCCATCGGAAGAGTACAGTACATGGAGAGGCTGACAACTGGGTCCATGGCAGCCACCAGGAAGTGCCTCCTTATCACGCGGAAAATAATTACTCCTCCACCTGACAACAGGGACCCACCAGACGGGCCATCGTATTTGGCGAAAACAACGTTTCCCCTGACTGCTGGGACCCACCGGACGGGCCAACGTATTTCGCGAAAAAACGTTCCCCCCGCTATCAGCTTGGACCCACCGGAGGTGCCTCCTTATTACGCACAAAAAAACGAATACTCCCCCTGCTAGTTGGGACCCACCTTGGTGGGAGGCTGACTTGTGGGCCTACTATGTTGACGGGGATGGAGTGCTTTGTCAACTTAGTCAATATGAACGATTCTAGCTCCAGTGACCGTATGATGTCCATCCAATGGCCGTAGTGCTTCTTCACCTCTGGTCTTCTTGCTCCAGCCGCCCAAAGCAGCGCCGGTCGTGCCGCATGCTCCTGCCTCCCGTGGTCGGCTGTGCTGCCACAGAGGCCTCACCGCCCATTCCCACCACTGGCCAGGCCCTGCGGCGACGCCAGCTGAACCAGCGAACCCTCGTACTCCTCTCTGCGCGGGCTTCCACTGTCCCGTCTTCCCCGGCTCCGCGTCGTCCCCTTCCTAGGCCTCGCCATCGTCCACCGCCCTGGTGCTCTCGGTGCGGCGTGGTCAACGTGATCAAGGAACGACTTCCATCGGAAGAATACTGTACGTGGAGAGGCTGACAACTGGGTCCACGGCGGCCGCAAGGAAGTGCCTCCTTATTACGTGCAAACTAATTATTCCTCCACCTGACAGCAGGGATCCACCAGACGGGCAACTGTATTTCGCGAAAAAAACATTTCCCCCTGACTGCTGGGACCTACCAGCTACATCTTCGCACGCATGGAAGTGCGTCCAGGCAAAAAAACTATTCTCCCCCCTGACTATTGGGACCCACCAGCTACATCTTCGCAGGCAAGGAAGTGCCTGACAGTCGAGACCCACCTGGTCGAAGCGTACGTAGCATTGTCATTCTGGTCGCGAATGTGTACGTACATACTAGTCAATGTAGAGGCGTGCACGTGTCGTAGTAGAGGCATGCACGTAGCATGTACACGTACGTACAACGGCCAGTGTGCAAGAAAGAAAATACGGCCATGTACGTACATACGGGTAGGGTCTCGAACGCCTACTTCCGCATACGTACGGACAGAGCTCGTGTACATGGCTGGGTCGGAACGGAGAAACTGCGTCGTCGTCGTGTTCATGGGGAGCCAACCAGCTGGTCGGAATGGAATGCGTTGTCGTGTTCATCAGGAGGGCTTGGACGGAACAGCCGATGGAAACGAGGCCTGGCGTACTGCGGAATGGAGGAAACGGCCTTGTGTTTGACCAGCCACGTTCGAAACAGGATCCTGTTCATCGGGAGGGGTCTAGGTATCGCAAAACAGAGGAAATGGACCTCCTACAGTCGAAATGGGGGTCCTGTTGATCGGGAGGTGTGTGGCGTACCGCAAAACGGAGGAAACAGACTTGTGTTGGAGCGCTACGGTCGAAACGGGGGTCCTGTTCATCGGGAGGGGTGTGGCATACGGCAAAACAGGACTCCACGGGATACTGTTCATCTCCACCGTTGACCCCCTCCAGCCTCCACGGGCTATTGTTCAACCACCGTCGACCTCCTCCAGCCTCCACTTGCAACTGTTCATCCACGAGCTCCTGTTCATCCGGCCTCCATCGCGCGCTACTCCATCGGCTACTGTTCAACCAGACCTCTCCACGGGCTCCTGTTCAACCACCCCTCCACTGGCCACTGTTCATCCAGCCCTCCACCGTCTACTGTTCATCCTGCCCTCCACGGGGTGGTCCTGTTCATCCTGCCCTCCACGGGGTCCTGTTCATCCAGCCCCAACCGGCTCGATCAATCGGGGTCCTGTTCATCCAGAGGAAACACCACGGGGTCCTGTTCATCCACCCCCACCGGGAACTGTTCATCCACCCCCCCCCCCAAGCAACACTCACTGTTCATCTAGAGGCAGCATCGATCGGCTTCCGTTAGCAGCAGTAGCGAAGGAATCACTCGATCGGGTTCAGTTAACAGCCATCGATCGATTGCTCAGGTTCAGTAACGCGTATCCTGCAGTGCAATCTCTCGGGTTCAGTTACAGCCTAACGCCTCGCACCCATGCGCATGCGTGTACGAGAGAAACGCTCATCGCTCGGCCCCGACCACCCACCGTAACCGGGAACACCCTGATATTTTCCTCGCCCTCGCTTCTACCACGGTTTTTTCCGTCATGGACGGCCCAAAGAATGTCATGCAGCCGCGTCTCCGGCCCGCCCAGGATGAAAGCCTATTTTCATCTATGATGATACCGGGTTTTGTCACAATTGTCATCATAGAAGTGTCATAAGTATGACAGAAAAAAAAATCGTTCGGCCCAAAATGTCAGGGATGTGTCTTTTTTTTGTAGTGTGTGTAGTTTCTCACACTTATATTCTGTCTATGCTAATGTGTCTTAAAAATATATGAGTTGAACTGTGTCTCTATCTTGATTTGGCAACATAAACTAGAATGATACGGACAATACAGTGACCATAGTACATAGGTATATGTTTGTTTCATGTTGTTTTCCTGTCCACCTTACTACTGAACCGGTTTACCAAAATGAGTTTCGTATACTACATGCTAAACCTGTGATGTGTCTGCTTGTTTCTCTTATAGTATGCGAACAGAATATTGGAGAAGAGCACCCCACTATGCAATGGTAGAGAAAGTAATGCAGATAAGGTTCAAGATAGTGAGACTGCCCTGTTGGTCTCCAAGAAAGATGATAAAAACGATCTTGTAGACAGTGAGAAAACCCCATAATCATGCGTTGATGTAGTTTTCGAGTTACTGGCCAGTACCGCTGGTACAAGCTCTTCTAACTTGCTGCCTGAATCACTTCGGCTTCTTCAGTCTTAGCTACAAGCTGAAAGGCATCAGTCAGTTGTGTTGTGGCAAGAAGCCGAAGGACTGAGGAAGTCCCTACAGAATTCATATGCATACTTTCTTGTGCAACAGCAAGTGCTGGAGGATTTAAGCGCCAAACAAGAGAAAGTTAATAATCTTGGGAAGCATCTTGCCAGCATTATGGGTACACAGGATATTGTTTCTTGAGCTCTTCTGAAGTGGTTTCAGTTCTGGACTTGTTTTGCTGCGGCGTTTATTTGCACTGGTCGCCAACTTTGACAACCAGTGTATATGATATGCTGCTTTATTCCCTATATTTGCACTGGTGGCGAACTTTGATGCCCAGTGGATGTAATATGTGTAATAGCCGTGATAGCCTAGCGTAAGTTGCTTGCTTATTTATTTCCTTGTTGTCTTGTTTATTTGTTTGCTTGTAGTCAGTGCAGTTCTTTTTCCATGATTTGCTAGTGGCCGCAATAACCTATTTTTTAAAACTAGGACACAATAACCATGGGCTACATATTTACTGTAGTTACCATGCGCCTCCTATGGGCCGTAGAAACAATGGGCCTTCTAAGGGTCGTAGAAACAATGAGCCTTCTATGGGCCGTAGCATCAATGGGCCTTTTACGGGCCATATGATCGACCGGCCAAACATGGGCCAACAATGGACCGCATTATGGGCCTTAAACGCGCTAGAGTTGGAATCGCCCGTTCATGCGTGGGCCGACCATAACGGACCGTCATTAATCAGCCGTATTTGATGATGCTATGAAAACGGCATAACGGATTAACGGGCCACAAACGGGCCGACTGTAACCACGGGCTGAATTTGGCCCACAATCAGAAAAGGCCAGTAACAGGCCATAAGTAACCGAATGCTGGAAATGAGCCCAAGAATAAATGGGCCCTGAGAAGGCCGAATGATAACATGGGCTTGAATGGGCCCAATGGAATAATGGGCTGTTAATGGGTATAAAGCGATATATTGTTCATTACGGGCCAGTTTACCACAGGCCGTTAATGGGCCAAGAGTTACAAAGTGCCTCATATGGGCCGAAAGACGTCCTGGGCAAGACATGGGCTGGAAGTTACAACGGGCTGGAATCATATTGGACGGCCCAAATGACGCTACTGGGCCTAATTCTGATAGGCCGTAATAGGCCCTAGGTTAGCGGGCTGTAAATGGGCTATGTGCAAACATGCCGTTAAGATGCTTTCCGTGGGCCATCCCGCTATCTTTTGACCAAGTCAAACGGGGCGGCCTTTTCACAAGAATGGGGCTCTGTTGGGTCGTGCCATGTCTCGACATATCATTGGCGCATTCTGTCCAATGAGTGGATGACATATGTCCCAACGGTGAGCCGACACGTGTTTCCTCCAGCCAATGATAATTTTACACATGGAAAATCCCCATTGGTCCAGGCTGTTAACGGGTTATCAGATCCAAAATGGAACCCGATAGCCTAACAGCGACCCGTTGCGGTGGATGCCACGTGTCGGTCACCCTTATCGAAAGCACTTATATGAAGCGCGATTTATTGTCATGGAAGTGGACACTTTCGTGATGATAATTTTGGTAATGTCATGGAACACTTCTATGATAGCACATGTATGACTATGTTGATTCTGTCATAAAATCGTCATGGATGTACATGCGTGACAGAAAATGTGACCTACTGTGACAAACACGTATCATCACGGAAGTGTATTTTTTTGTAGTGATTGTTGCTTCTAGTAGTTCTCTTGATTCCACTACATCCGGGCGCCAATGTAGCGCGCCACTAAGGATGCGATGACCCGATCCTCGCTCACTTGCCACTGTATCCGGATCAAGATACGGCATGCCACCTGGGGGGTGACGGCTCGGCCCTTGCCCATTTTCCACCACACCCGGGTTTCGATGTGGCGCGTCGCTGAGAGGGTTACGCCCCAACGAAAATCTTTTGGGTTTCATCTCCATAAGAGTGGTTGAGTTTTTATGTTGGCTCGCCAAGCCTATCACAACCCTCCTCCTTTACCCGGGGTTGGGACCGGCTATGTCGAGACAACATAGGCGGAGTTCCTTGCTGGAAATAAGCAATTTGAGGAAATTGTACACGAGCAAGGAAGGCACCGGAAGAATCATGGTGTTGATTTTGAACGAAAGTTCAATGCCAATGGAGTTGAGTGGGAAGAAGATCAATACCCCAAGACAAAGTTTGTTCCTCAATAAGAGAAGTATGATCCTACTTCTTTCAAGGGGACACAAGCTCGAGATGATCTTCCACCACAAGACCACAAGCAAAAAGGCAAGGACAAGCTTCAAGAGGAGATTTATGCATTTGAAGAAGCTCCCAAGGCCTTGGTTAAGTGGGTTCCCAATACTACATCAAGTTCTACTTCATCAAGTACGACAACAACTCCAAGGATTTCCATTAAGTTGATGTGCATCCCGAAGAAGAAGAACTAGAGAGTTCTTGAGGGTGACTCCGCCAACATACTTCACTCACATTTATTTTGGCAATGACAAGTGCAATCAACTTCCACATCTTGCACTAGTTCAAGGAGTCACAAACCCTCTTGTTGGTAAGACAAGGGACAAGGTATTGAAAGTGCAAATCACTCCAACGGATTGCTCCAAATGATCTACATCAACATTGAGCATCCACATCCTCAACATCTACATGAAGTCATCATCGACAAAACCCAAGGTTAGTTCATCCCTCTTAGGCGGGATATCACATCTAGGGGGAGCTTTACTCTAAGAATTGAGCTAAAGCAACTCTAATGGTGTCAACACAACAATGCTTTATGTAAAAGTGGTAACCCCACTTGTGCTTAAACGATGAGTATGACCTACGATCAAATGTTCTCATTTGACTCCTCAACAAATATACTCATATATAGATGACCTAGTCATCGCCAATTGCTTGATAGATGCTAGAGTGTTTGTGCATGCTTTGCCACATATTTCATTTGCCATCTTATTGTGTGAGCATGTTGATTGCATATTCTTCCCATTCGAGGACATCCATTTGTTGCTTTGATTGTTTGGCTCTTTTTTGTTTTGGCAAATGGATGGAGAAGAATGCCTAAGAACTTCCTCTAGCTATCTAGTCTCAAACTCTATTCATGCTACATCACAAAGTTTGATCAAGTCAGATTCGAAAACTCTGGGTGAGGAGCACTCGGAGCCACTGATTTGTCATAGACTTAAACTTCCAAAACCTCTCTGTGTATTCCGGTCTGACCGATCTATTCCTTTCGGTCATACCGAGTTCATTGAGTTGATCTAGGTTTTCAATCTCAGTGCAACCGATTAGAACTATTCAGTCACACCGAGTTGTAGTAACCGCTTGCGATTCTGCATCTCGGTGCCACCGAGTCATTCCACTCGGTCACACCGACAGGGTCAGGATATATATACCCACGGGTCAAATTTTGGAAATTCCTCCGAAACCCTTCGCCCGCGCATATCCTGCTCTGCCGACTTGAGTCTCCGGATTGTCTCCTCATCGCCAGTGACCTCTTGCCGCTGGTCTCCGCCGCTGTCAACGAGAATCTTCGCCGCCATTGCTACCGTAGCGAGCTCATCGCCAAGTTAGGGTATGAGTTCAATCTTTGTGCTTTCTCACTCCGATTCTTAGCACAAAGACAATGCCATGATTCTTGCTACGTTTGAGATACTTCTATCCAGCAAAAACTTCCTTTAGATTAGTTTTGATTCAAAAATTTAGGGTTAGGTTTCCGCCGAACTCATCTCGGACCGACCGAGTTGTAGAAATCGGTCTCACCAATTTGTCCTAGGCCATTGCACTTGTAACTTTCGGTCTGATAGAAACTTGCAAATCGATGTGACCGAGTTCAACTCTCAGTGAAACCCTAGCAATCTCGGAGTCACCGAATTGTGTCTCAGTCTGACCGGTTCCACTAGTTTAGACTCCAAAGTTGCTTCGGTGTCACCGAGTTTAACAAATCGGTAGCTCCGAAATGCTTTGTGTAGAAAACTAAACTAAGTTTTACACTCAATTGTTTTGCAAAATCTCTGCACTTTGTGATGCTCATCCACTCTATCTCAACTACATCTATTCATAGGGTTAGCTTTCAGTTTGCAGTGTTAGCTATGTCAGATCAAAGTGACAGCCAAAACAGGTCTGAGGAGCAAGTTAAGTTAAGTGAGGGCACTAGTCCCTCTGGCAGCTATGATGAGGGTAGCAGAAGCACCCCAAGCAACTTTCCCAAGGCAGCAACAAGGACAAGGAAGAAGAGAAACTCAGATTTAGAGGATGAAGACTATGTTGTTGTTGAGGAGGAGGTCAGCTCAAAGAATAAAGTTGTCAAGAAAGAATTTGGCACAGCAGCTTCAACCAAGCCTGGTCTGAACAAGAAGGCTCCTGCCAAGAGAGTGCCCATGTCTAAGGCTAGAGCCTAAACTCTTGAAGCCTCAAAATCAACTGTTGGAGAACCTGCTGGTGAGGGCAAGAAAAAGAAGGAAATTAAGGAAGAGAGGGAGATGGTGCAAGCGAGTTGATCCCATGGCTGAATTTGAGAAGCACTCTTCAGATGAAGAAGAAGATGATGAGGAAGATGCTGCACCAAAACCAAAGACTCGGAAGCTGATGGGGGATGCCAAAGTCTGGGGCTGCTCCATCAAAGCCCAAGACTGCCCCCAAAGCTACTACTCAAGCCTCCAAGACTGCACCAAAGAGAAGCACCAGAAACATACGTGCTACAGAAAAGAACAAGGCCCGGTGCCTGAAATGGAAGAAGAAGATGAAGCCCAAGTGCTCAGAAAGTTGAAGCCCAAGATCCTAGATCATGATGATACACATCCAATGGCTGAAAAAATGAAGATAAGAAAAGATGCAGGTCAGATTGTGGAGACAATCAGATCCCTATGTTGCAAGGAGAAGAACTGTTGTAGACTACTGGTTCCTCACTAAGGAACAACAGGACTTCTATGAGACTGTGCTCCTGGATAAGAAACCCATAGTCAGTGATATGAAATGGGTTGATTGGGAATACATTGATGAAAATGAAGATCACTTTCCTGGAGTTCATGAGAGCTTCAGAGTGAATGGAGTTGATGCTTTTGTGGGTCAAAAATTGACCAAGTGGAATGATGAGCTTATCATGCAGTTCTATTCAACAGCTCACTTCTACCCAGATGGAAGAATTGCCTGGGTGACTGAGGGTACAAGGTACCGGTCTACTGTTGCTGAGTGGGTCAAGCTAATCAATCACTACTAGGAAAAAGGCTTCTGGCAGCGCGGGTAAAATGGCTATTAGCAGTGCAGGTACCCGCGCTACTAGTATCGCGCTACAGCTAATATTTAGTAGTAGCGCGGGTGAAACCCACGGTACTACTAACATTTTAGTAGTAGCACGGGCGCAACCCGCGCTACTAGTAATAAAATAGCAGTAGCGCCTCAGGTTTTTTCCCACGCTACTACTAAAAAGTTAGTAGTAGCCTGGATGCAAACCCACGCTACTACTAACTAAGTAGTACTAAGGCGTCTGGTGTTTTCCCACGCTACTACTAACTAATTATGAATTAAAAAAATAAAATCCACCAATTCCATTCTATGCATACAATTCCAACTAAAACAAACACATATTTGCAATAAACCAGCAGCATTACACATCATTACTAATCCAAGATTTATGATAAACCAGCGGCATTAGAGCACATCCTGTAAGAGCATACATATTGTCATGGTTTTTCATGCCTTCAATTAAAACACCTACACTTCTTGCCAAGTCACTTACTCCCAGCTTGTGCAAACACAGTTACAAGCAAACCAAAATGCATAAAAACACCAAACAGTGGCATCCTATCTCTCCAAATGATCCGCTCCCTCTGCATCCTTGCAAGCATCTTCACGATAAGCAAATCCGCAGGAAAAAAGTCAAATTAGCATGTACTCCCTCTGTCAACTATCCAGAGTACATTTTATCCATTGCCCTGGCCATGTTCAAGAAACACTAAATTAAGAATACTGTTGGGGACAAATATACAATTGGGGATCCACTAGGTAAATAAATAATTCTAATAAATCAACAGCATTGTCTGCATTTAACATACTATAAATAGTGTCCGACATCGTTGAGGAAAATCCAAACATTATTCTGATTACCCAGCAGGAACTAGCAATCCCCATTCCCCAACACATCTAAATCTCAGAGCATGGTTAGCTAAGATCCAAATACTCAGAGGTGGAACTCTGAATCCCCTTGGAACTGTAGAAACCGAAAACTACTGTGCTTAACCCCTTGATGTAGTACATGCTAAGAGACCTACATATCATAATTACAGTATACTAGTCAGCAACCCATGCTGCTGCACGGGCTAGGAATTGAACTTTGAGAATAATAAAAGTTTATGAAATGATACAATATATTAACTCCAGATTACCCGTTCCCACTTGTGATATATAAATATAAAATTCTACTTTGGTTTGAATGCGATTAGAAATGCCATGCTTTGTAGGAAAAATTGTAAGCTCATATGCCTAGTTTTTGCCTCACGCAACATCAGCCATTCGATTCAGAGCCAAAATAACAACTACTCCTAGATTTCCAAATAGTACAGTACTTCACTAGTTCCCTTCTACATGTGTCAACCACTTTGGGTTCTTACATTATCTTAATGAACCTATAGATCATCTAATTGATTGTAGATGAGATTGGTGCAATCAATTAGATGAAAAACTATGGTAAAATAACACTTGCCAAACGCATAGGCTGTTTTGCCAAAACAGAGAAAAACTACAGTCTTTTGCCAAACGCAATTTCCTGTTAAATTACTACAGTTTTCTTAAAATTGTGTTGTCAAACTAGACCTTAGTCTTTGCTTTGTAGAGAAGGGAGCATGTATTCTTAAAACTATGTTGCAAAACTAGGCCTTAGTCTTTGCTTTGTAGAGAAGGGAGCATGTAGGTTCATGATAACTAATGTACTAGTGGACAAGTGTTAAATTAGAAAATCCTCTGCACACTGAATAGGCAGATCCATCCTTGAACCCAGTCTAACATATCCCAAAGATTTTCCTGAAGCATTAATAATTTCGAGCCAATTGTGGTGTTTTTTTGCAATTGATTCTTCTTAGTGAAGAAAAATTTAGCAACAGATATAGGTAGCAGAGATTAGGTAGGTAGGCTTACCTGAGAATGAATCTGTAGAAGGGGAGTGGATGAAGAGGTTGGCGAGCGTAGATTGTATGGGCATGTCATTGCACACGACTACTTTCCCTTTTATTTGCATACGTAGATACATACATAAAGTCAACAAGATAGAAGCACAAATATTTGGTTGATGGGAAGGAATTGGCAGAAGCAGATCTGCGGGAGGGTAGGCTTTACCTGGTGATGAAGCCGTAGCAGGCGGCGAGGTGAAGGTGTGGAGGAGGCGGTGGAAGTCCAGCTCATCGATGAGGTCGTTGGCTTGGTGGAGCAGATCCTGGAGGCAGGCGAGGGAGCGCGCCAGCAGCAGCCTGTCCCCGGCCCTTGCGCCCACGGCGGCGTCTACCATCTCGACCTCCGCCTCCAGCATGTGGATGTCATGGGCAAGCCCTGTTCGGCGGATCCACGGCTGCAGCTGCGCGCCGGAGAGGGCGCCCAGGATGATGTGCGCCAGCCACCCAATCGCGCCGTCCATTCTTGGGAGGGGGCGGTGGTGTGTGGCGGCCATTGGGATCGGCAGGGCGGGGGAGGAGGCTCCTGTCCCTCTATGTGCTAGTACTCGCCGGCGGCAAGTGGGTTGGGAGGAGAGAGGAGGTAGAAGGGAGGCCGGCGGTGGAGGGGATCTGGATCGAGGGTTGGGTGTTTTTTCTTTTTTGAGACAAACAGTGGTGGGTGGAGTGGGACGGTTGGTGGGATGGATCGGGGGTGGGTGGTGTGGGAAATACTAGTAGCGTGGGCATCTGACCTGCGCTACAGCTATTCACAAAGTAGTAGCGCGGGTTTATAACACTCGCTACTACTATGGCATGTCCCGGGGGGGGAGACAGTAGAGACCGTTTAGTAGTAGCGAGGGTTAAAAACCCGCGCTACTACTATCAACTTAGTAGTAGCGAGGGGTAAAAACCCGCGCTACTAGCAAGTAGCAGTAGCGAGGGGTATAAACCTGCGCTACTAGTAAGCATCTGTGTATAAGCTTTTCCCTAGTAGTGAATGCCCCTGAAGAGCATGATGATGATACTGATGTGTATGCAAAGCCTAGGAAAGGACACAACTCCATGGCACATATGTACAAAGAGATTCCAGATGCAACCTTGGAACATCACAAGTTTGGCTCTGTCTACTATCTTCTGTCAGGACTGCCCACAATCAATACTATCCTTAGGCACACATTGTTTCCCAAGTCTGGAGATGACAGAATGATAAGAGGACACTCCATCAATTTGCTGCACATGTTTGATGTGCCAGAAAAGTTCAAGGTGATGACACTGATTGTAGAGACAATCAAGAGGACAACTGCTGATCAGAAGAGATTATGTGGGTATGCTCCACACATTCAGATGCTCATCAACTCCAAGATGGGCAAAGGCATATACCTGTTGGACAAAGAGCACCTTCCCTTGAGGCCTGATTTTGAGGACAACACAGTTGTCATGGATGCCATAGAACCTACTTTAGTAGAGGCTCAAGAGAAGAGAGCAAAAGCAAAAGCAGAAAAGGCAGCCAAGATGCCAAATGCTGAAGAGGCTTCACAAGTTTTTCTCAAGTCAAAACAAGACCACTTGGCTATCTTATTCAGGCTATGTTGAGGATTGAGAAAGGATTGGTCATGCTGACTCAGAATCAAGAGAGTCTTGAGAGAATCTTTGAGACCAAACTTCATGACTTGGATGTCAAGGTGACAGAAATTCAGACTTCTGTGGAGAAGATCCAAGAAGAGCTTAAGGACAGGAGTGACAAGACCACCACTGATGCCTATCAAAGGGTGCCCAGAAGACAGAGGTATGCAGCACTGCCAGTGACCGACACTAGAGCTACCACTTCAGCTCCTGCAGCCACAACTTCAGTTGCCCCTTCGGTTGCAACTCCACGAGCTCATTCAACCTCTTTAGATGCATTTGTTGCAGGACTCCTCTCCACGCCACCTCCCAAAGATCAAGCTTAGAGAGCCACATAGCACTATGCATTTTCAAGCTTTTTGGTAACTTTTTGCCAAAGGGGGAGAAAGTATATAGATCATAGGCTTCGAGAGAGAGAGCTTTGCTTATTTTTGCCTCTTTTGCTGCTACTTATTTGCTACTTGTTTATTTGCTTGCTTGGATGATACTTGTATGATCATGTGTTTGATCATATCATACTCTAATGTTTGTGCTTGGATGATGATATTATCTATCTCTCATGTATGATCATTCACTTTGTCTTGGTGATGAGTATATATTTCATATGCTATCATTTTGAGCGCTCCACCAAGATGTATGTGACATGGAATAGTAACCCATGATCATAATCGATTGTGCATTTGCATTCAAAAGCAAATTTTAAATAATGCACAAAATTAGGGGGAGCTCTTGCTTATCACATACTTCTCAAAGCGACGATGTATTTCATTCTTATTATCATTTGTCGAAGCTTTGATCTATATGTTGTCATCAATTACAAAAAAGAGGGAGATTGAAAGTGCAACTAATCCCTGGGTGGTTTTGGTAATTCTTAACAACATATAGCTCATTGAACTAATACTCTTTCAAGATGATCATTTCAGAAGGTTCAATGATTGGCATGGCATGACTAGAGATGTGGACCCCTCAAAATTCTACGGACACATATTGGCAAAAGCTCAAGACTCTACTTTTTCATTTTAGTGATCCAAGATCACATTGAGTCCATCGGAAAAGCCAATACTATTAAAAGGGGATGAGGTGTTGCTTAATGGCTTGCTTGCTCAAAATGCTTAGTGATATGCTCCAAAAGCCCTCAACCACTTTCTCAATTCCACATATGTCCTAAACCTAAAGTCAAACTCGGCCCCACGGATTTGATCTATCCGGCGCCACCGAGTTCACTTGACATAGCCATAGCCAGAAACCCTAATCAATTCGGTCTCACCGATAGGGATCTCGGTCTCACCGAGATGGGATTGCAAACTCTCTGTTTCCCTTCATAACGTTTCGGTCTAACCGAAATGAGCGATCGCTCCCACCGAGTTCGCAATGCAAACTCTCTGTTTCCTTTTCGTAACGTTTTGGTCTCACCGAAATGAGCGATCGGCCCCACCGAGTTGTAACATCCCAAATTTTCAATTTGGAATGCCATACATAGGTCATCCATGCATATCTTATTTTATTGCATTTTCACTTTGCAATCCTCGAAATCCTAAGCAACTCAAGGACCCTCGGAGAGAGTTGGGGATTTCCCGGTTTTCATATTTGTTTTTTTATCAAATAATAAAATGAGGATTTGGATTTTAATTATTTTTCTCTCCGAAAAATATTTCATATTAAAATATATGAGAGGAGATAATATGAATTCTCCAAAATAATTGAAATATTGGAGGAAAAATGTTAAAATCATTTATCTGATTTTATTTGGATTTTATTTGCATTAGAAAAATTGCACGTTTTCAAAGTTGCATTTTAGGGTCAAGAAAATGTTCATATCGTCCTAAATATTTTATTTAGACGATGAAAATTCGTTTTGGCATTTTTAGATTTTTTATTTTATTTTCTAGGATTTTATTTCTGTCGGCGAAATTATTTAAAAAAAAACTCCCGCGCCCGACTGGGCCGAGACCCAGCCAGGCCGCCGGCCCAGCCGCCGCCGCCGACCCGGACTTGGAGTCCGAGACGGACTCCTCTCCGCCGCCGCTGCCTTGCCCCCTCCCCCAAGCAGTCGCCCCCCCTCTTTATAAGCCGCTGCCCCGCCGCCCCAAACCACCACCACCACCGCAGCCACCGCCGCCCCGCAGCCGCCGCCCACGCCTCGAGCCGCCGCCACCGCCTGTCGCGTGTCGGTGTACAAAAAGGAGGTACACTTTTTGTACCCCTATAACTATGCACGGGCAGTCTGAGCCACGGGCGCCGCCACATCAAGCACGGCAAGGAAGGTAAGCCAAGGTAAGGCCGAAGCTGAAGAGAAGCAGAACGACGCCAAGACCAAGACCACAGAGAGCAAAGGGGACAGAGAAGACCCCCCCCCCCCGGGGCAAGATCCTTGCCGGGGGGCGGCTTTAGCTAACCCGGCAAGATCCTTGCCGTGGCAGCTCGCCCCACACCTACGGAGCAAAGTCACCCTTGAGTCCACTGCCCCCATGGGGCAGGGATTCGGGAGACATCCCCGTGGTGGCATGCAAATCTTTATGAAGACATTCAAGACCAGATGCCCACTTAAGAAGGTGATGATCCTTGGCGGGATCCCAGCCAAGGAGGACCACAAGGCCCCCGGCAAGAGCCTTGCCGGGGATGACAGCGAGCGCCATGGCAAGACCCTTGTCGGGGCCCTGGCAAGGCCCTTGCCAAGGACGCCCATGGGGCCACCATCAGGCCCGCACCAGTCGCACCTCCACCGCCGTTCGCATGCAGCTGCCGACCCAACCAGTTGGGCAGGCACCTGCGTGGCGGCATACAGATCTTCATGGAGACCCACCACTGCGCCACCTCAGCTGCCTGCCTGCCTACATGGCACCACGAGCACCGCTGGCCAGGGCGCGTGTCGATGCAAGAGGGAGCGGCGACGGACAAGACAGGGCTCTCCCCCGTCCCCGATAAAGCAAGGACACCTAAGCAAGGCGCATTAAATACGCCTTGTCATGTAATGCGAAGGATAACCTCGCATTACTGTACCCTTTCCACCTCCTGTGTGCCACTGTGGCAACCCCTTTCCTATAAAAGGAGGCCCGAGGCGACCAGGAGGAGGATTCGGCTTTTTGGAGCTCTTCACGCCCCATAGCTAGCTCAACAACACAGATAAACAATCCACCAAAGCAAGAGTAGGGTTTTACGCATCCTCGCGGCCCGAACCTGGATAAAGGAACCGTGCGCTGTCTGTTTGATCCGCTCTTCTCACGACCCCGCGCCCCGCAACTGTAGTAGGGATTCTTGTGATCCCATAGGTGTCGTTTCCCACCGACATCTTTGGCGCGCCAGGTAGGGGCTCGGCGCAGTTGTGAGAATCGGCTTTAGCAGTTAGTTCGACGCTCCTTCATCGTCATGGCGCCCAAGAAGAAGACGGCGGTGGCGGTTGGCCCGTTGGAAGCCAGACATCCCGTCCCGACGCGGGCGAGCAGCGGACCGGTCACGGAAAGGACCCGGGGCGCGGTTCACGAACACCAACACCGTCCCAGCAGCCGGAGTTTAGGAGGCGGCGATGTTCGTGCGCCTGGTAACGGGCTGCACGCCGCGAAATCCAAAGACGGAGCCTGGCCCTCCGCGGGTGGCGCCGGGCCTTCCAAGATCGCTGCCACCCCGCCCGAAGGTGACGCGAGGGCTTCCCAGACTCCCACGCCGGTGCCGACGGCGCGCTCCTCTCAAGCGGCGCATGACGAATGGGGTAATCACACCGAAGACCCCGGGCGACACCGCGGGAAGAGCCCCGAGAGCCCCTCCCGGGATATAGAAGACCTGCCCGCTCGCCCAGGCGCTGGTGAAGATGGCATGCGACCGCGGGGTCATGATAGAGCTCCTTCTGACATAGTCAGAAGTCGAAGCGCGACGCAATCCGTGGAGGTTTCGCTTCCACCAACGCCAGCAGAAGCCCTGGCGCACGCGCAGTTGCTCCTTGATTTCCCTCCCACTACGGGAAAACTCGACGAATGGAGAGCCACTATCCAAAGCCTTGTTGCGGTGGCCAACAAAGATGAACCGAGTCCGGTGGAGCCCCCGGGTCGACGCTTCGACGGAGTCCCACGCACCAGTGACAGGAGAGCCGGTGGCGCCGCGACCATGGTGCACTCGCACGGCACCGCGTACGCCAGCCCATCGTGACGTCATGGGCAACGAAATCTACATAGCGTCGTCCGACCCACGGACCCACTGTGACCAGCGCCAAGTCCTTCGGGAGCGAGAACATGAAGACGCTCGAACCACTATCGAGCGCCGGCGCGGAGCACGCCACCAATCAGACAGGCGAGCAGGGCCTACTGTGAACCACCCGGCACCAGAGAGCCCTGGAGGCCTACCTTACGAGGTAGGATGTCCGTCTTTTACCCGTGAGCTGCGGCAGTTCTAGTGGCCCACTCACCGCACTTTCAAACCTGATGTGGGCGGAAAGTACAGCGGCAAGACCCACCCGTCCGAGTTCCTCAGCATTTATACCATCGCGATGCAAGCTGCCGGAGCCCGCGACGATAAGGTGCTTGCGAATTACTTTCCATTGGCTCTTAAACCCAACGCCATGTCATGGCTGATGCACTTGCCGGTAGACTCCATTTCCTCCTAGTCGGATTTGTGCCATGAGTTCGTGGGCGCCTTTACTGGAGGCCACCAAGGCCATGGCCAGGCGAGCGACCTGCACGTCATTCCCCAGAAAGGAGGTGAGAGTCTCCGCAAGTATATACAGAGGTTCAGCCGGATATAGTACAATATCCCTGATGTTCACCCTGCCGCCATCATCAGCGCGTTCCATCAGAACGTGCGTAACCGCAAGATGCGCGAAGAGCTGGCGATGAACAAGGTGAAAGATGTAGCAGAACTCTATGTTCTTGCTGACAGATGTGCCCGGGCTGAAGAGGGAAGGAAGTACCCCGGCGAAGATGCCGGCGTGGAAACCGACTCCTCAGATGAGGATACTGCCGCCCCGGCAAAGAAAGGCCGGCGCCGCAACAGGAAGCGCAAAGGAAAAGCCGTGCTTGCCGTCGAGGGATCTGATGACACCGGCTCCACCAAGAAAACCAAGGCAGATGACCCCGGCAAGGAAATTGCCGGATGTGTCGCCTGACGGGCCTTGGCGGCTGCCGAGAAGTCAGGAAACTCCGACAAGCAGTACTGCAAGATCCATCGCACCAAAGGCCATGCTCTCCAAGACTGCCAACAGGTTGAGCTCCTCGCTGAGAAGCAGAGGGCTGAATATGAGAGGCGGGATAAGGAGAAGGGCGAAGACGGTGCTGAGGGGTCCGGCAATAAGCGTGACGGCCAGGCGGGCCATCGCGGCAAGGATAAACAACAGGAGAGGCCCGCCCGGGGCCGTGACAGAAAGCCAGAAGAGTACGATCACGAAGAGAACGATGAGTCCGGCGACCAAGAGTTTTAGAAAGCTACAGGGGCCATGTGCGTCGACGGCGGCGCCTCGCTGCATACTTCTCATCGCCGGCTTAAACAGTGGGCGCGAGAGATTACAGCGGCAGAGCCGTCGTTTGATGCCCAAAGGCCGCTGAACTGGTCCAACACACCTATCATTTTTGACACTGAGGATCACCCTGATCGCACTACTGCGGTCGGGTGCTTGCCGTTGTCGGTTTCACCAACAATACGCAACCCCAAGGTGACAAAGATGCTAGTCGATGGCGGGGCCGGTCTGAACTTGATCTTGCCTGCCGTGATCGAGAAACTGCAGATTCCTGATGGAGACCTCGAAGAGACGAGCACGTTTCAAGGGGTCAACAGGGGAAGAAGCCAACCCAAGGGAAAGGTCACGCTGCCCGTGACTTTTGGAAGCGACCTGAACTACAGGACGGAGAGGATCGTGTTTGATGTCGCCAAGATCCCCTTGCCCTACAACGGGATCCTTGGCCGCCCAGCGCTGGCCAAGTTCATGGCAGCGTCACACTACGCCTACAACACCCTGCAGATGCCAGGACCTGTGATGATCATCACCATCCCCTCCGATAAGAAAGATGCGTTGATTTGCACTGACCAACTATACCAGCAAGCAGTTGTAGCAGCTGCCGCCACTAGGGCACTTGCTCCTGCCGCTGGGGCCCCGGGAGGGAAGAAGAAGAAGAAGACCGGTGAGACCTCGGACACCCACTCCGGCAAGCGCACCTCTTCGGAGTGTAGCGCTGCCGTCGAGGACGTGCCAGAGAGCTCCACCGGCGGGAACAAGAAGTCCAGGGCCATACCGCCGGGAACCAAGAAGGTTTCCGTCAATGAGAACGGCACGGGAGGAGCTTTCACTATAAGCTCCACCCTTGACGACAAATAGGAAGACGCGCTCGTCACCTTCCTGCGGGCGAATGTCGATGTGTTTGCATGGCTAGCTTCCGACATCCCTGGCGTTCCCAGGGAGGTGATTGAGCACCACCTTGCTGTCTATCCTCATGCGCGTCCCGTCAAGCAGAAGGTCAGGAAGCAAGCTTTGGAACGACAAGAGTTCATCACAGAAGAGATCCGGAAAATGGAGGTAGCGGGTTTGGTAAGAGGAGTGCTCCATCCAACGTGGTTGGCCAATCCAGCCGTAGTGCGCAAGGCAAATGGGAAGTGGAGGCTGTGTATTGATTACACAGATATCAATAAGGCTTGTCCTAAAGACCCCTTCCCGTTGCCGCGCATCGACCAGATTGTTGACTCCACAGCTGGGTGTGATCTGTTGTCATTCCTCGATGCCTACTCCGGCTACCACCAGATCTTCATGACGAGAGAAGATGAAGAGAAAACAACATTCATCACCCCATGTGGTACGTATTGTTTCATGCGGATGCCTTTCGGGTTGAAGAGTGCTGGTTCGACATTTGCGAGGGCGGTCCAGATTGGTTTTGAACCCCAGCTCCATAGAAATATGGAAGCTTATATGGACGACATAGTGGTCAAAACCAAGGACAGGGCAACCCTCATACCAGATTTGCAAGAGACATTTGCAAACCTGCGCAAGATTAATCTCAAGCTGAACCCTGAGAAGTGCGTCTTTGGCGTCCCGTCCGGCAAGCTTCTCGGGTTCTTTGTGTCACAGCGTGGGATAGAGGCCAATCCGGACAAGATCAAAGTTATAGAGCAGATTGAGGCACCCAAGCGAATCAAGGATGTGCATCAGCTTGCTGGTTGCGTTGCCGCCATGGGCAGATTCATTTCCAAGTCTGCCGAGCGCGTCCTTCCCTTTTTCAAGATCCTGAAAAAGGCCGGCCCGATGGAGTGGACGCCAGAAGCCGAGGCAGCATTGCAAGATTTGAAGAAGTACCTCTCCTCCGCGCCAATACTAGTTGCGCCTAGGCCACAGGAACCGTTGTTGCTATACCTGGCGGCAACAAACCAGGTGGTCAACGCCGCACTAGTGGCCCAGAGAGAGGTTGACGACGAGGTGATGGCAGCGACAGAGCCCGACACCACCAATGCGGAGACGACACAGCCAGTCGAGGTACCGCCAATGAAGAAAATGATGCAGCACCCGGTCTACTTTGTTAGCTCCCTCCTGCAGGGGGCTAGATCAAGGTACTCCGGCGTGCAGAAACTACTCTTCGGCCTTCTTATGGCCTCGAGGAAGCTGTGTCACTACTTCCAGACACACGAGATCATTGTCGTCACTCGCCTCCCTCTGCAATGGATATTGCGCAATCCAGATGCAACGGGGAGGATTGTGGAATGGGCACTGGTGCTGTCCAGCTTTGGCCTCAAGTTTGAAAGTACTTCGACAATCCAGAGCCGAGTCTTGGCGGAATTCATTGCAGAGTGGACCGCAACACCTGAAGAAGAAGCTCAAGGGACTGCTCTCCCCGGCAAGGAGGCAAGTCGCAATTGGATCATGTACTTTGATGGAGCTTTCTCCCTACAAGGTGCCGGGGCTGGCGTACTGCTTGTCGCCCCCACCGAAGAGCACCTCAAGTACGTGATCCAGATGCACTTCCCCAGGGAGGTGTCAACAAACAATACGGCAGAGTACGAAGGGTTGCTTGCCGGTCTTAGGATCACGGCGGACCTCGGAATCAAGAAGCTCATCGTCAGGGGCGACTCGCAGCTTATCGTCAATCAAGTCAACAAGGATTACCAGAGCCCGTTGATGACGGCCTATGTTGATGAAGTGAGAAAGCTGGAAGAGCGTTTCGACGATATACAGGCTGAATACGTTCCCCGAGCGGAGAACGATATCACCGATTACCTGTCCAAACGCGCTGCCCTCAAGAAACCTGTGGAACCAGGTACCTTTGTGCTTTAGCTAACTCAGCCATCCGTTGATCCATCAACAGAGCAGAACAAGAGGAGGAAATCAGGGCCCGGCAAGTACTTTCCCGCCGAGCTCCCCGGAGCCGCCGGCAAGGATGTTGCCGGGGACGCTGAGCCCGCCACGGACGGCTAGCTCCGGCGGAGCATCAAGCTCTTGCCGTCGAGACAACCGCCCCTATCGCAGAGGAAATGCCTTTAGTCCTCGCTGTCGAGACCCAGGCTCCAGCGTGGCCACAGCATACCGTCCGATTCCTCCAAACAGGGGAACTTCCTGAGGAGCAGGAAGAAGCGGAAAAAGTAGCCCGTCGCTCTACCATGTACTAGTTCGTCGATGATGTATTGTACAGGAAGAGGCTGAACGGTGTGAAATTGAAGTGTATCCCTCGAGAGGAAGGACTGGAGCAGTTGGCAGAGATACACGGAGGGATATGTGGATCCCACATTGGGTCGAGGGCCCTTGCCGGCAAGGCATTCCGGTAAGGTTTCTTCTGGCCCACCGCCCTCCAAGATGCGACGACACTAGTCACCAGGTGTGAAGCGTGCCAGTTCCATTCAAAGAAGCTTCATCAGCCAGCTCAAGCCCTTCAAACCATTCCTCTCTCCTGGCCCTTCTCGATCTGGGGGCTCGACATACTGGGCCCTTTCCCTCGCGCTGTCGGGGGCTTTGAGTACTTGTACGTTGCAATCGACAAGTTCACAAAGTGGCCGGAGGTGGAAGCAGTGAGGAAGGTCACAGCTCAGTTAGCCGTCAAGTTCTTCAAGGGCCTGGTGTGCCGTTTTGGTGTACCCAACAGGGTCATCACCGACAACGGCACACAGTTCACAAGTTGCACCTTCATGCAATATACTCAAGACCTCGGCAGCAAAGTCTGTTTCGCTTCCGTTGCCACCCATGAAGCAACGGTCAAGCTGAGAGGGCAAATGCTGAAGTACTGCGGGGCTTAAGGACAAAGACCTTTGATAGGCTGCACAAGAGCAGAAGGCGCTGGATCGATGAGTTGCCGACAGTTCTTTGGTCGATCAGAACGACGCCAAATCAAGCCACCGGCCAGACACCCATTGCCCTAGTATACGGGGCAGAAGCAGTTCTCCCCACTGAACTCATACACGGGTCACCTCGAGTGCTCGCTTATGATGAGCTTGAGCAAGAGCAACTGCGGCAAGATGACGCAATGCTCCTTGAGGAAGATCGTCTTCGGGCGGCTGTGAGAGCAGCACGCTACCAGCAAGCCTTGCGCCGCTACCATAGCCGCAAGGTTCATGCCCGAAGCCTTGAGGAAGGCAACCTTGTCCTTCGGCGCGTTCAATCGGCCAAGAATTCCAACAAGTTGACGCCAAAGTGGGAAGGCCCTTATCGGGTAATACGAGTCACCAGGCCCGGCGCAGTCCGCCCGGAGACCGAAGATGCCGTTCCGGTGAGTAACTCCTGGAACATTGAGCATCTTCGCAAGTTTTACCCATGAGGCGCGGCTTTCCGGGCCCCCCGGCAAGCCACCTTTTGTACAAGCATTGCCGATGATGCATGTAACCCTTTGTACAAAGCCAGGCGCAGACCCTGAGCATAAATAAATGAAGCGCTGGCGCCCTAAGTTATAGCATGCATGCTAGGTCGAGTCTCGTCCTTGGTTAGGGTTGATAGTGCGTAGCAACGACTAACCCCTAGCTTAGAGGTCGAGTGTGCGTCCCTTTGCCGTTCTTTCGTCTTCTTTGGTTCGCAGGACTCATAGATATCCTTGTCGGATCACTTAAGGATGAAAAAGAGAAGGAGGACAGACCAGCATCTAGACCCCGGCAAGCCCGTATTACTGGGGGCTGCAAGAGCAAAGATTCACCCATAGCAAACTAAAGTTGCCGGGGGCTACAGCTTCAGATAAGTTCTTCATCCCTTATCATGCATTCCCTTATGGACTGAGGTATGTGAAACCTCGTTTTCCTAAAAGCTACCGTGCTCCCCTAAACTCTAGGCCCTAGGGCTCATTCCTGGGGCCAGGTTTGATCATAGTCGCGGCAGCGAAAGGATGAAACGAGGAGCCTGAACCAGCCTCATCCCTGCCTCCGCCAAAGGCGTGAGAAAGGTCGAGTGAAGTGGGGAGATGGCAAGGCCTGTTGCCTTGCAAGGAAATGTTTATCTTAAAGATATTAAGGATTTACTCCTTGTCGTGGGTTCTACCCGCAAACAAATGACCCGGCAAGCATCCCTTTTTCATTAAAAACATTCCACTCAGGTATAGTCCATAGGGAATGAAAAACATGAATGACGGGATTACAAGTTTTAAATTCAGCTAAGGCCCGAAGGCTTACAAACTAAAAAGAGATAAGGTGCCCGTAATCCCTTTCTTGTCCCTCTCCTCAGGAGGCAGGTCAAGGAGGCGAAAAGGACAAAAGGAGCGCCTAGGCGAGGTACGAGCGGTAGAAGGCACCAGGAAAACATCCCGGTGGCCACCTCCACGGGAAGCTGGTGATGATGATGACGGTAGAAGAGCTAGAAGACGAGGCGGCAAGCCGGCAATACGCGACGAAGGCGTCGATGCCCGCGTACTCCGAGCCGATGGCCCGCCATCCGCCTTCTTCGCCCTCCCGTACTTCCTACGCTAGCCATCCAAGGAGACGGCCACGAGGAGTTGGTGGGGGCTCGGTGCAGATGCTGCTGCTGCCAACATCACCCCAGGACCACGGGACCGACGCCTAGTCAGACCCATCATCCTGTCGCCTACCACCCTCGTCGCCGCTGTCACTGTCCTCCTCGTCACTCTCGCCTGAGGAGGAATCTTCATCGTCGGAGGAGCTCTCCACGTAGCACTTCAGGCGAGTTCCAAAATCGCCGAAGACCTTGACGGAGAGAAGGTCGCCCTCCATCAGCTTAAAATGGAGAGTGAACCCCTCCGCCAGGCAATGGATATAAGCAAATGTCTTCCATCCCCGGCAAAGATACATTACGTGAGGAGCGGGGAAGTCGACGCGGACCTGCGTGCCGCCGATCCCACAGCCCCTCATGTGCAGCCACAGCGAATCCGGTGGATCCAGCTCCATCTCCCGCGCGCATGGAGTCGGGAGACGAAGGCGACGGCGAGGCGGCCGGTGCAGCCTGACGAAGAACTCGCAAGGGTCATCCCCAACGTGGCCCTCCATGGGAGGAGGAACCGCTGACGGAGGCGAGGTCGGCGCGCCGCCCCGTCCTCCTCTTCCCCGAGTGCCTCGGCCTCACCCACGGCCTCGCCCCCTCCCCCTTCCCCTCGCGGCTGGCTCTGCCACCGCAGGTGCGGGAGAAGGAGGGACGCGTTGTCGAGCGGCGACCCTCGCCGCCACCGTTGAAGGACCAAGATTCCCTCCCTCCATGGCGGATGGAAGGGGGGAGCAGAAGCTGAAGGAAGGAAGAGATGAAAGAATGCGGGGCACCATCCCCCCCTCCCGCTCTTTATAAAGGAACTGGGAGGGGGCTCGGCCGCCCCGCTCAACCAATCAGGACGCGGAAGGCGCAGGGAACTGGGACCGACCCGCTGCCCCAGCCCGCGGCGGCCCAGTTTCCCGCCTCCACCGTTCGCCATCCCAAGCGCATGAGAGCCACGTGGCAGATGTGTAGGACCGAGGCGATGGGGGAGGCGACCTCTCCCCACCCCGTGATCGTGGGGAGTGGGCGCCTTGAAGACCACGCCTCGGCCCCGTTCAGTAAATGGGCCGCGCCTCCACGCCTTCCTCTGTTTATGGGGAAGGCGCGAACCGCCCGCTTTACTACGACATGACGCATGCGTGCAGAGCTCAGCCCCACGCATGCCGCCCACGTCACACACGCCTCCCCACGCCGCGCCACGCGTGGGACGCATGGGAAGCGCAGCGCGCGAAGAAACTTACCGCGGTAAAAACCGCCCCGCCTACCCGCGCACTGTTTTTGGGCCTAGCCCAACAACGCGTTGCGCTTATGTGTGGCCCAGGCCCGGGGGCTCCTGTCGGTGTATAAAAAGGGGGTACACTTTTTGTACCCCTATAACTGTGCACGGGCAGTCTGAGCCACGGGCGCCGCCACACCAAGCACGGCAAGGGAGCTAAGCCAAGGTAAGGCCAAAGCTGAAGAGAATCATAACGACGCCAAAACCAAGACCACAAAGAGCAAAGGGGACAGAGCAGACCCCCCCCCCCCGGGGCAAGATCCTTGCCGGGGGGCAGCTTTAGCTAACCCGGCAAGATCCTTGCCGTGGCAGCTCGCCCCACACCTATGGAGCGAAGTCACCCTTGAGTCCACTGCCCCCATGGGGCAGGGATTCGGGAGACATCCTTGTGGTGGAATGCAGATCTTTGTGAAGACATTCAAGACCAGATGCCCACTTAAGAAGGTGATGATCCTTGGCGGGATCCCAGCCAAGGAGGACCACAAGGCCCCCGGCAAGAGGCTTGCCGGGGATGACAGCGGGCGCCACGGCAAGACCCTTGCCGCGGCCCAGGCAAGGCCCTTGCCAAGGATGCCTGTGGGGCCACCATCAGGCCCGCACCAGTCGCACCTCCACCGCCGTTCGCATGCAGCTGCCGACCCAACCAGTTGGGCAGGCACCTGCGTGGCGGCATACAGATCTTCGTGGAGACCCACCACTGCGCCACCTCAGCTGCCTGCCTGCCTACATGGCACCACAAGCACCGCTGGCCAGGGCGCGTGTCGATGCAAGAGGGAGCAGCGACGGACGAGACATGGCTCTCCCCCTCCCCGATAAAGCAAGGACACCTAAGCAAGGAGCATTAAATGCGCCTTGCCATGTAATGCGAAGGATAACCTCGCATTACTGTACCCTTTCCACCTCCTGTGTGCCATTGTGGCAACCCCTTTCCTATAAAAGGAGGCCCGAGGCGACCAGGAGGAGGATTCGGCTTTTTGGAGCTCTTCACGCCCCATAGCTAGCTCAACAACACAGATAAACAATCCACCTAAGCAGGAGTAGGGTTTTACGCATCCTCGCGGCTCGAACCTGGATAAAGGAACCGTGTGTTGTCTGTTTGATCCGCTCTTCTCGCGACCCCGCGCCCCGCAACCGTAGTAGGGATTCTTGTGATCCCATAGGTGTCGTTTCCCACCGACACCGCGCCTCGCCGCCGCCGCCGCTTGCCGCCACCCGCGAGCCGCCGCCCCATTGCCCCGCCGCCTCGCCAGAGCCCCTCGCCGGAGGTACCACGCCGGATCCGAGACCGCCGTTTTTTTTAGAAAGACTGTTCGGTTTTTTTAGAAACCCTAGATCCGTTTTTTCGGTTCGCCGGTTTTTTCGGTTCTTCTATTTAGCGGACGTTCGTCCATACGTTCGTCTTAATGAACGATTTTCGCCCGTTGGTTACAGTTAACAAACGCTCGTTCGTTAGTCATTTCGTCAGTTTTCTTTTTATCGGATTTATCCACGATTATTTTCGATCGCGATTTCTGATCCGATCTTAGTTTATGTTTATCTTTTGGCTCGTTAGTCAGAATCAGGCGATTCAAGCGCCTAGATCTTCGTCTCGAAACCCTCTTTCTGTTTAATCAACTTAAACAATATTTTGGCACTGTAAAATTTGATCTTAGTTCAGGTTAGTAAACGGATCTTGTTTCTTTTGCCGTTTGAGTTTCGTTGCTCCGTTTGATTTGATTATTTTTGCAAACCGGAGTTCTTAAGTTGAACTTTCTGGTCAACCTCTTTCATTTGAGTTTTGCTTGCGCATCTTTGCTTGTTCTTTATGTATGTTATTATTTGTTTGCGATAGAATTCCCGGAGTGCGAAGCGTGTTACTACGAGTCTCTAGGATTCGCGGATCGTCAGCAAGGCAAGTAACACATTGATCATACTCTTTCCATACCCAGTTTTTATGCATTAGTTTTCAATCCTCAAACATTGCATGATTATGATGTCATTAATTTGTGGGTTGGGAAGTAGTTATTTGAGGTAGAACCTATTGCCCTGTTACTATCAAACCTTGGGAGTTACTTCTACGCGTTGCTTATATTGCTATGCCATGCTATGCTCGTAGACGTGATTTTGGGTTTGAGTGAAATCCATGACAGATGTGAGATTGTTAATTAATGGTTCAACTTAAGGTGGCAACTTAAATTAACATCTGGGTGGATTGAGGCACCTGGGGAACCCAGTGTTGTCTGTTTTTTTGGAAATCCCGGGGTACCCGTGTTATCTTCCTATGGACCGCCACCCAGGCTCAAAGGGAACTGAGATGATTCATGCTAGAAACTTCCGTGTGAAGCCACAAGCTATTATGGGCTCTAGCATAGTTGTGTAAGTTACGTGAAGCTCTTGAAGAGGTCCATCAGCAGGTAGTGGGTTTTGTAGCTTTGGTATGGTCTACCCGGAGTAGAGAGTTAATGTTTCTGAAAGACTGTGTCTCGGTCATCCGTATCTCAAACACCATGTAGTGCGAGAAATCCAACGGAGGCGATCGATTCTTGTGGGTAAAAGTGCGCAAACCTCTGCAGAGTGTACAATCTAATCATGGTTAGCCGTGTCCCCGGTTATGGACAATTTTGAGTATCTAGTACTTGGGTTATCACATGTATCTCATCATTCTTAATTAATATTGTTGGGTTAATTACTTTAATTTGGGATTGAGTTGGGGGTACCTTCTCAAAGTTGTTCAACCACCATGATAGTTAAATTAAAATCTATTCCTTTGTTGTAGGGAAAAATTGGCTTTTCACAAAACTATAACCATAGAGCTTTCCACCAGCCAAATATGCATGTAGTATTAGCATTATTCTGTTCATGCTCTACTGTGTTATATTGCCAGCATATTCCATGTGCTGACCCGTTTTCGGGCTGCAACGTATTATGTTGCAGACTTTTCAAACGAGGAGTAAGGTTCGTTAGGTCGTGGCCGTGCAGCTCAGCTATGTCATTGGAGTTGATGGACTCACTTTATCTTCCAAGCCTTCCGCTGTTATCGTATTAGATGGTCTTAAGCCATATTATTGTAATAAGTTCTCTCTTGAGACATTCGATGTAATAAGTGTGTGATTGCTACTCTATTATAAATCTTTCAAGTACTGTGTGTGTCAGCATTACCGATGTAGGGATGACACTGAAGCACAGAGACTTGACCATCTGAGGTCGGGTCACTACAAGATGGTATCAGAGCACACGCTGAGTGTAGGACACGACCACCAAGATAAACCATAGGCCACACTTCTCTACTCATTTCTGACTCCTCTCCATTTTCTACTCTTTAGGATGACGGAGATGAAGAACAAGTTTGCCCAACCGGATGAAGACACACCTTTTGGACGCCACTTGAAGGAAGTCACTAGGTAATTGAACATTGGAATACCAAGCTTCACCGGGACGTACAACGCTACTTTACCAGAAGAGGAGCGCTGGATGATTCAAGTACAAGTTCCAGGAAGGACGTTCTCGCCAACTTCTAAACCCATAGAATTTTCTTTCGAAGCACCCCCCTGGAGTCTAGGCAAGAGCATGGCAGACCACATTACCATGGGACGCATTGGAGAAGTCTACAACAGGGAACTCAAGGACACTATCTACCAAATATGTGGGCGCCGAGACGAGCAATGGGAGGTAATCAGCACCAAGAAGGATAGATCCATTGCAGCTTTCATCCAGGAGTTAAACCAACACATTCGATGCCAGGAGAACCAGATGTGCGCGGACATGATGGACTTGAAGAAGGCGAAGACTAGGATCATCAAGCTGGAGGAAGAACTCAAGTTTACACGCGATGGGTATGAGGAGGAAATCAAGACACTACTAGAGAAGAATGACGACCTGGTTAAGAAGATCGGAGTATTCATGGGAGGACCAACACCGGGAGAAGAAGACGACGACCCCACTTGCACGGACAACTACATCATCATCAACGACACCGATTCAGACCCTAGTGATGATGACTTTGAAGACGAAGCTGGAGCAGATATCATGGAGTCTTCCATCGATCAAAATTTCTAGATGACCACCATATATTAGTAGTATTCCCCCATGTATTTAGTAGTAGTTGAGCACTTTTGTGATAGTTCTAGACCGCTTGTATGCCCTTGCTTGATTGATTGAGTGAAATGATTGTGTTTGTCTCATGTGCATATGGGTAGTGCTTTCTCATTAGACCTTTTTCTATTCTGATCTCTTCCATCTAAACCCATCAGATGCCTCCGAGACGTGACACCAGTTTTGCCTTCCCGCCGGAGCTCACCCATTTGATCCAGCAGCAGAATGCCTTGATGCAATTGCTACTTTAGAACCAGGGCAACAACAACAACCCGCCACCAGTGGACAGCCTAGACCGTTTTCTAAGGTTACAGCCGTCGGTGTTTTCCAGTAGCATCGAGCCTATAGTTGTTGATGATTGGCTACGCCATATTGGAAGGGAGTTGACCACCGCAGGTTGCACAGATGCTGAGAAGGTGCGCTTTACCGCACATCAATTGGATGGACCAGCAGCCTCATGGTGGGAGAATTACACGGTCACTTTTCCTGTAGCCAATATCACTTGGGACCAGTTTCAGCAAGCTTTCCGCACAGCCCATGTCTCAACTGGAGCTATGTAGATGAAGAAGCGGGAGTTCCGCAACTTACGCCAAGGGAACCATACTGTGGCTCAGTACGTGGATGATTTTAGCAAGTTATCACGCTATGCCCCTGATGATGTGGCCACAGATGCCGCGAAGCAGGAGAAGTTTATGGAAGGGCTGAATGATGAGATGAGCATACAGTTGATGGTAGCAACCTTCAACAACTACCAGGAGTTGGTAGACAAGGCTCTTATGATTGAAGGGAAGCAGCAGCAGATTGAGAGCCGTAAGAGGAAGTACGGACAAGGGAAGTATAACTCAGGAGCTCAGCAGAAGCCTCGCCTAACCCCGAACTCGGGAGGACTAGTTCATAACCATGGAGGTCACAACCACACTGGAGGAGGATCGCATAACCACAATGGTGATAAGAATGGGAATGGGAACGGAGCTAACAACAATCAGAACCGATCCAACCCAGCCACACCCGCCAAAAGAGATCTAAGTGAAAGTGCTAGCTATCGACTAGAGGGGGGTGAATAGGCGATTTTTATGAAAATCTTCAAAACATGGAAGTTTCGAAGACAAACAATAGAAATGGACCTATTGCAATGCAGCAGAAGGTAGACTACACTAAGCAAGCCATAGTCAAATATGTAATGAAGTGAAATCACGAGGACTATCAGCAGCTAGGTAGTAAAGATCAGGATGGAAGATAGTATGAAGCCAAACAGTAATAGAAATCAAGCAGTGAAGACAAATAGGTAAAGCAAACAGGCAATGACTTCACGAAGACAAACTCTAAGTAAAGGGAGGGAGAGGATAGAACTAGTCACTTGTTGAGGACACAGGATTTGTTGGACCAGTTCCAGTTGCTGTGACAACTGTACGTCTGGTTAGGGAGGCTGAGATTCAACTCAGAAGACCGCGTCTGCACCTTATTCCCCTTGAGCTAAGGACACACGGTCCTCGCCCAATTACTCTGGTAAGTCTTCAAGGTAGACTTCCAAACCTTCACAGACTTCGTTCACCGGCGATCCACAATGACTCTTGGATGCTCAGAACGCAACGCCTAACCGGCTGGAGGATTCACAGTCCTCAAGTGTAATAAGTCTTCAGGTCACGCAGACAGAAAGACTTCAGTGATGCCTAACACTCTTTGGCTCTGGGTGATTGGGCTCTGTCCTCGCAAGGATTTCTCTCTCGCAAAGGCTTCGAGGTGCGTTGCTCTCAATACGACAAAAGCCGTGCACTAACTCTGAGCAGCCACCAATTTATGGTGTAGGGGGTGGGCTATTTATAGCCACTAGGCAACCCGACCTGATATGTCCGAAATGACCCTGGGTCACTAAGGAACTGACACGTGTTCCAACGGTCAGATTTCAAACACACGCGACAACTTTACTTGGGCTACAAGCAAAGCTGACTGATCGAGCTCTGGATAAGATTTGCTCTCGTTGTCTTCGCTCGAAGACATAGGATTTTGGTTGAGCATCACTTCAGTCACTCTGACTTCATTCACTTGGACCCCACTTAATAGTACGGTGGTTCCTATGACTTAACAAAGAAGAAAATGAAACAACGAAACGACTAAGTCTTCGCGCTCCATAGTCTTCACTCAATGTCTTCTCATGTCATAGTCTTCAATATGAATATCTTCTCATACCACCATTGTCATCAATGTCTTCATACATTTTTAGGGGTCATCTCAGGTAGGTAAACCGAATCAATGAGGGACTACTACCTGTGTTATCCTGCAATTCTCACAAACACATTAGTCCCTCAACCAGGTTTGTCATCAATACTCCAAAACTACTAGGGGTGGCACTAGATGCACTTACAATCTCCCCCTTTTTGGCGATTGATGACAAACTCGTTGAAGTTTTCAACGGGAATAAAGTATGTGAAATGTAAAGGATAGGGTATTGTCTTCATAAGTGGCAGAGGCTCCCCTGAAGATGTGCATATAAGTAATTTGCTTTTGGAATGCAAATGCACATGGCAGGTTGTACTTGTGGAGATCCTCTTCAACATATGAAGACAATTCATCATGCATGATAAGATATAACGAAGATAATGACATGCATGATGAAAAATGGACGTCTGCAAGATGACCTAAGTGCGGAAGTTATCATCGCACATGCAGAATTTATCATCGCATCACAGAATAGCAGATAAGTGGCAGACGACCATTGAGTTTAAGTGTTAGAACTCAAAGAACCAAATGTATCAAAACGAAAGTTGTAAACACTAGACAAAATATAAAACCACCGCCCATATGAACCTGCTTGAAGACTATCAAACTCATATGCTTCTCCCCCTTTTGTCAGTAAGGACCAAAAAGGTTTCAAGACATAGAGCATCTACTCGTTCCCATTAGGAGTAGGTGAAGCAGCGGGGTCGTCGGTGTTGTTTGGCGGTGTAGACGAACTTGGTGCAGTGTCGATGCGCGCTGAAGGTGGTGAAGTAGCATCGTCTTCATCATCGATGACACGTGCATTCACAGTTGCAGCAGAGGAAGAATAGTCAGAGTCTTCAAGGGATGGAGTTCGACGTAGTACAACATTCCATCGAGGAGTGGAGTCAAACTTGAATTTTTCAGTGAAGCCATCGTCTTGAAGATCTGCTTCAGCACTTAGAAGTGTCAAACTCTTCCATGGTCGTCGACAGGTCTCATGAGTGACAAAAGCATTCTTGGTGGCAAGATTGCGAATGCGATTGACGTCCACCAATAGACTTTGCATCTGTCGCTTGAGCCAGTCATGATGCTTATCTTGTTTCTGATGCAGTGCCACAAGAAGTTCTCGGTCATTCAAAACACGAGAGCACTTGCGAGGCCTTTAGGCAATGGTGCTATCAGTAGCTTCAGTGTGCGCATGGTGAGGTAAGTGAGTAATTCTAGCTAACAGATAGACACGTGCAACAGCTTGAACTCCTTCAATGTTTTGTGTGAAGCTTTGGTGATCAGCATTCTGAAGACTAAGAGGCTCCTTGGCAGGCTCTGGGTATATGGCTTCAACAGACAGATCAACTTCTGGAAAAAATATGATATGATTGCATGCAGAAGGTTGATAGTTGAAGGCAGAGTGGAGCTTGATCAGACGCATGATCCAGGGAGCATAGAACTTCAGACCAAATATGTCAGATCCTGATGCAGCAAGTTGGCGGATAAAGAAGTCTTGTGCATTGAAGCTTTTGCCGTGAAGAATATGGAAGACCAAAGTCTTCATTGCACCTTCAAGATTGGCATGTGGAGAATGTCCTTTGATGGGACAAAGAGTTCGCCATATGATATGATAGATGGTGCGTGGCAGATACTCAAGGTCTTCAACAAAGAACTCCTTAGGATATTCTGCATCTGGAGGCAAAGGCTTCATCATGCTGAGCATCTGACTCATGTTGGGTTCAGGCTTGTGAAAGATGCTCTCCATAGCAGCACTGTGGAGCTTACAACCAGGTTCATAGAGATCACCTGGAGTGGGCAGGCCTGTAAGCTCAATGACATCAAAGGCTTTGGCTTCATGATGAACATTGCCTGTCATCCACTCAAGGATCCAAGTCTTCGGATCCCTGTTGTAGCCACGAATATGGAGAGTGGCATAGAATTGGAGTAGCAATTCTTCGTTCCGGTGCTCCTTGTCAGTGACGAGCTGCAGCAAACCAGACTCTCTGAAGCAATCCAGCGCTTCTTCCAAGCAGGGCAGACCAGTTATGGCTTCAGTGTCAAGACGCATATGTGGAAAAATGCGACCTTGATTGTATAAGATGCATGAGTAATAACTGCGCTGCTGATAGCTCCAGAACCGATCAGAAGATATTCTTGCCTTGGAGTAGGGGTTCTTGGCGCTATCAAAGAAGGTGTTGTGTGCCTTGAAGCCATTGATATTAAAAGATCCAGGTGCTGATGTAGTACCTAGAAACCTGGGCAACCTTGGCATTGGCTTCTGAACCTGAGGCCTGTGCTCAACGTGGTAGTCAAACTGAGGACCAACAGCAGGCGGAGGAGTCAGAAAAGGCCATTTGACAGTGATAAGTTGGCCATAGTTGAATGCTTGCTCGATAGTGTGTGGCCTTGGTGGCGGAACTGGAGCAGTGGCATCAATAGAGGCATCAGGCTGCACAACAGAGGCTTCAGGTGCAGATGCATCATTGGCTTCATGAGCTTCTGGCACATTGGTTGGTGCAGGCTCCACATTTGCTTCAGCCATGACTACGTCATTGGCTTCATTTGTGTTGGTGGTGGCAGCCTCAAGATTCTCAACCTCCACTTGATGAGCTGGAGGGTCGGGCACAGACATGTTCACTTGAGGAACAGCTTCTTCAGAGATTGGGGGAGTAGGGACACAATCTTCTTCTGCTTGTTTGTCTTTGGCTGATGCAGCCGGATTGTCTTCAGCAGCTTTAGCTTTAGACTCGGAGACATTCACAGTTGGAGTGGCTTCTGGAAACACTTGACGTGCAACAGATTTGTGGTGCACTTCTCCTTCTGGAACGCTCGAAAGAGGGACTTGAGGCCTTGGTCCTTTGCGAAGCCTGCATAACGCTGGCGACGCCCTTGGAGATGGAGTTGGCTGGGCCTCAAAGTCATCTTCTTCTTCTTGCACAGGTGGTGTGACTTGTTGTTGTTGGGGAGTACTTGGAGTGTCTTGTTGTTGTGGGTGATCAGCCCACGAAGCATCCTGAGCAATTGGCGTCAGAGGACGACCAATGCTGATGAGTTTGCTGTTCGTGAGAACAGGCGATGATACCATGTTGTGCTCGATCTGAGGAAGAACTACATCATCTTCAACATTGTCATGGTGACCAATGTCTTCAGCAGCGGTGGGATCAACTGCTGGAATATCTTCAGCTTTAGGAGCCTCTGGGGAAGCAGGCTCATGAACTACCATCCGTCGTTCTTGATGCGAGGAATCAGGACGAGCAACTGAGATAGGTTCAACAACTAGGGGCTCTGTCGGAGCAGCCCGATCTTTCTTGGTTTTCCGCTTCTTCTTGGAGGGAGCGACATCAAAGGCTTCAGGATTTTTCCTCTTTCTGGCTTCAGCCTCGGCAGTCCTTGTCTTCTTTAGTTCTGAAGCGGTTGACCTGACCTTTGGCTTCGAGCCAGTCATGCCGCTTGGGAAGACTATGTGTGGCTCTTCCCGCCTAGATGGTGCGGATTGGTCAGTCGATGACTTCTTCTTCTTGGCAGCCATTCTGGGGTCGATGCCAGGACGACCAAGAGCCTTGCGCTTCTCAGCCACATTGTAGGCTTGCACGCACTTGTCAGCCAGATTCTTCATGCGCTCACGAGAACCTTTAGCTTCTTCACGTTTCTTAAGAAAGGCTTCCTTGAGCTCGTGCATCATAACTTTGAAGTTTTTGACATCTTGCACGCTGAGCTTCTCCGTGTGCTTCTTGAACTGAGCTTTCTCATAGTCAATTTTGTGCTTCAGTTCAACTATGCGCTGAGCTAGAGCGAGCTCAGAAGCAATGGCACCATTGAAAGAGACGCTGAGGCCAATGGGAAGTTGCAGATCTTCAAAGCTAAGATTTGGGGTGTCAAACTGTAAGTGCATCTAGTGCCACCCCTAGTTGGTTTTGGAGTATTGACGACAAATTTGGTTGAGGGACTAATGTGTTTGTGAGAATTGCAGGATAACACAGGTAGTGTCCCTCATTGATTCGGTTTACCTACCGGAGATGACCCCTAAAAATGTATGAAGACATTGACGACAATGGTGGTATATGAAGATATTTATATTGAAGACTATGACATGAGAAGACATCCAGTGAAGACTATGGAGCGCGAAGACTTAGTTGTTTCGTTGTTTCCTTTTCTTCTTTGTTGAGTCATAGGAACCACCGTACTGTTAAGTGGGGTCCAAGTGAATACAGTCAGAGTGACTGAAGTGATGCTCAACCCAAAAAAACCTATGTCTTCGAGCAAAGACAATGAGAGCAAATCTTATCCAGAGCTGGATAAGTCAGCTTTGCTTGTAGCCCAAGTAAAGTTGTCGTGTGTGTTTGAAATCTGACCGTTGGAACACGTGTCAGTTCCTTAGTGACCCAGGGTCATTTCGGACATATCAGGTCGGGTTGCCTAGTGGCTATAAATAGCCCACCCCTACACCATAAATTGGTGGCTACTCAGAGTTAGTGCACGGCTTTTGTCGTTTGAGGGCAACCCACCTCGAAGCCTTTGAGAGAGAAATCCTTGCGAGGACAAAGCCCAAACACCCAGAGCCAAAGAGTGTTAGGCATCACTGAAGTCTTTCTGTCTGTGTGACCTGAAGACTTATTACACTTGAGGACTGTGAATCCTCCAGCCGGTTAGGCGTCATGTTCTGAGCGTCCAAGAGTCATTGTGGATCGCCGGTGAACGAAGTCTGTGAAGGTTTGGAAGTCTACCTTGAAGACTTACCAGAGTGGTTGGGTGAGGACTGTGTGTCCTTAGCTCAAGGGGAATATGGTGAAGACGCGGTCTTCTGAGTTGAATCTCAGCCTCCCTAACCAGATGTACAGTTGTCACAGCAACTGGAACTGGTCAAACAAATCATGTGTCTTCAACGAGTGACTGGTTCTATCCTCTCTTCCCTTTACTTACAGTTTGTCTTCGTGAAGTCATTGCCTCCTTGTCATACCTGTTTGACTTCATTGCTTGACTACTATTGTTGTTTGGCTTCATACCATCTTCCATCCTGATCCTTACTACCTAGCTGCCATTAGTCGTCGTGCTCTCACATTATTGCATACTTGACTATGGCTTGCTTTGTGTAGTTTATCTTCCGCTGCATATCAATAGGTTCATTTCTACTGTTTGTCTTTGAAACTTCCATGTTTTGAAGACTGCCATAAAAATCGCCTATTCACCCCCCTCTAGTCGATAACAAGCACTTTCAATTGGTATCAGAGCAAGGTACTCCCTTGTTCTATGTGATTCGGTTTAACCACCTGGAGTTTTAGCTATGCCGACTGCAGGGATAATCAAAGTCTCCGTTGCTTGCCCCGTGTTCGATGGAACTGAATATCCCTACTGGAAGAATAAGATGCGCATGCATCTTGAAGCCATTGATGTCGACCTCTGGTATGTCGTCAAGAACGGCGTTCCCAAGACTGGTGAAGGCGTCACCCCTGCTGATGTCAAGAAGTTCATTCAACTAGACTCTACTGCCAAGAACATCATCTGTGGTCATCTGACCAAAGGACAGTATGGCCGTGTGAGTGCTCTGGAGACGTCAAAGCTAGTCTGGGACTGGCTATCCAAAGTCAACGAAGGCGTCTCAACTCAGAGAGATCAAAGGATCAGTGTTTTCGCAACCTCTTCAACCGCTTCAAGAGAAACGACAATGAGAATGTCCAGCTCACGTTTGATTGCCTCACTGACATCACAAATGAGCTTCGTGCTCTTGGCGCCACTGAGATTACCAAGCATGAAATCTTCAAGACACTACGGAGATCACTTGACTGCTCCTTTGACACCCTTGCCCTCATGATTCAAGAACGTCCTGACTTCAAGACACTCGATCCGTCTGATATACTTGAGAGGCTCAACACACATGAGCTCCAGCTTTCTGAGAAAAGAGATATCTATGGTCCCAACTATGGCCGAACTCGCACTTTAAAGGCAAAAGTTGTTTCGTCATCTGAAGAAGAATCTGACTGCAGTTCTGATGATCCTGAAGACATTGGAAAGGAACTTGCTATGCTTGTGAAGAAGTTCCAGAAGTTCACCAAGAAGAAGGGCTTCAGAAAGTCATCATGATCCAGCTCAAGAAATGATGAAGCTTCCACTCATGACTACAAGAAGAGAACATGTCACAAGTACAAGAAACCTGGACACTATATCTCTGAGTGTCCACTGTGGGACAACGAGAAGAAGAAGAAGAAGAGCAAGGAATATGATTCTGATGACAAGAAGAAGAAGAGATCTTCAAAGTTTTCTTCCAAGTCCTCATCAAAGTCTTCATCTCATAAGAAGAGCTCATCTGGCAAGGCTTGTGCTTTTGTTGGGAAGGAAATGGATTCAGAGGAGGAGTCTGCTTATGAGGAGGCAGAGGTGGAGTCTGAGGAGGAGTCCGACCCTGGCGTTGCAAGTCTGGCTTTAGCCACCGCTTATGTTGCCAAGTCCATCTTCAACACTGAAGACAATGACTTCCACACCAACGCTGAAGCTGATGAGATGGACGACCCTACTCCTACCTACTGCTTCATGACACGTGGTGCCAAGGTAAAATCACGCGATTCTTACTTTCGAACATCAAGTGAAGATGACTCTGATTGTGAATCCAAACCCAGCTACAAAACACTTGCTAAAATTGCAACTGAACTACAAAAAGCTATGGAACATACTCAAAAACTGCTAGACAAAAGCGATGACCTGTGGATGCGGAAATGACACGTTCACAGTCCTTACTTGAAGACATAAAAAATCTTCATGCTAAGTACCAAGAACTTGAAGGTCGTCATGAAACACTCACAACCACTCATGAGAAGCTCTCCTATGATTATCTTCAAAGGAAGCAAGAGCTTGAGAAGTTGAGAACGGCTCATGAAGATCTTTAAAAAGAGAATGAGTCACTTCGCGCTCAACAGATCAGTCCCGCTCAGGATGGATTTGAACCACCATGTCTAAAATGCCTTGAGCGTGATAACGCTACCTTTGTTCTGGATGTTCCACTACTGTTACTGTTGCATCGTCTTCAACTACTGATGTAGTAACTAACCCCTCTGCGGAGGATACCACTACTATTGCTGATGAAAATGCTAGGTTCAAGACATTGCTTGAAATAGGGATGTACAAAAGTCTGAAAGGGCACCAGACACTTTGCGATGTCCTCAAAAAGCAGATTCTGAACCGAAACCCTAGGAAAGAGGGTGTTGGGTTCGAGAGGAAAATGAATGTTGATGGTTCCTACTGGAAGCCTGAGCAGTATCCCAAAACCACATGGGTTGCTGCAAAGGGACCATCAGTGGATCCATCCACCTTATCTGGCTTTACCTGTGCTAATCCTGTTGTCATTGATGAATCCCCTGATGCAAACTATAAACTGTTCAAGAATCAGAATGGTGAAGTGTTTGCCAGATATATTGGTACTAACTGCAGGAATGGGCCACCTATGAAGAAGATCTGGGTTCCCAAAAGCTATCTTGAGAAGCTTCCAGTGAATGTCATCATGACACCACCTGGGAAGAAGACAAATCCCAGACCTAAGGCTTCATATGGTCCAAAGGCTTCATACAGATAGAGGACTCACCTGAGTCAGCCTAACGCCAATGTTTTGCAGGGAAACCGTACTCAGACTTATGAATATGAGCGTGTATCTTCAAACCGCTATGTTCATAGAACCAAGAACTTTTCTGCTTATTCATATGAGTATCATTCATCTCCTGCAAGGCTATTTGCCAGGGCTCCAAAGGCGAAGTTCTCAGATGCTGCACTTAGACTCATTGCTTCTAAGCCACCCCTGAAGATGTGGGTGGTTAAGAAGAATTAACTTTCTTTTGCAGGGAAAGGTCTCCAGCCGAAAATCAAAGGCGTCTGATGCTATTGCTGGGGACCTAAAATATCTTGTAGGGCGCAAGATCAAATGCCCAAATGGTCTCACTATGTATTTTGTTCCTGAATCGCTTCCCACTCATCCTATCAGTCCTAATCTTGATCTGAGCTTCCATAATCCTCTTGCTCGTCAAATGTTTATGCTTCACAATACTCTTGGTGAAGCCTATCCTCCTAACTGTAATGCAGAGTATGACACCTCGTGCTTCAGAATGGATTATGGACAGCGGATGCACTAATCATATGACTGGTGATCGAAGTCTTCTCATGGACTCAACCTTACGTCCATCTGATAAGAGTCACATCACATTTGCTGACACTGGTAAAAGCAAGGTATTGGGTCTAGGTAGAGTTGCAATCTCAAGGTATCAGCACATGGATAAAGTGATGCTTGTTGAATCCCTTAGCTTCAACTTAATGTCTGTCTCAATGCTTTGCGACCTGAACATGGTTGTAATATTTGGAAAGTATCTTGCCTTGTACTAATGGAATCTGACAAATCTCTAGTCTTTGAAGGGTACATGAAAGATGATTTGTACATGGTAGATTTCTCAGCAGGTCCATAGCTTGCAAGATGTCTTCTTACAAAAGCTTCAGAATGCTGGTTATGGCATCGGAGGCTGGGAAATGCTGGGATGGGGAACTTACATACGCTCGTCAAGAAGAAGCATGTCATTGGCATTGAAGACGTCAAGTTCAAGAAAGATCATTTGTGCGGTGCCTGCGAAGCTGGAAAGATGACAAGGGCCAAGCATCCCTCGAAGACAATCAGGACCACTTCTCAACCCTTCGAGCTGCTACACATGGACTTATTTGGCCCCACTCACTACTCTACCCTCACTACGACTGCCTGTCTCTATGGCTTCGTTATTGTCGATGATTACTCAAGATATACATGGGTGCACATAATTCTCTACAAGACCGAAGTGCAAGATGTTTTCAGATGCTTTGCCAATCGACCCATGAACAATTATGGCATCAAGATCATGCATATCAGAAGTGACAACGGCACATAGTTCAAGAACACCGGACTTGATCTTTATCTGGATACAATGGGAATCACTCATGAGTTCTCTGCTCCTTACACACCTCAGCAAAATGGCATCGTAGAGCGCAAGAACAGAACCCTCATTGAGATGGCTCGGACGATGTTGGACGAATACAAAACACCAAGAAAGTTCTGGCCTGAAGCTATTGATACAGCATGCCACATCATCAACCGTGTTTACATCCATAAGCTTCTGAACAAAACATCCTATGAGCTCCTCACTGGCAAGAAGCCAAATGTAAGCTACTTCAGAGTATTTGGAGCACGGTGCTGGATCAAGGATCCCCATCACAAGTCAAAATTTGCACCAAAAGCTCACGAAGGCTTCATGCTCGGTTACCAAAAGGATTCGCACTCTTACAGAGTCTTCAACCTCTATCTCTATAAAATCGTCGAAACTGTAGATGTGCGGTTTGATGAAACCAATGGTTCACAAAGAGAGCTCCTGCCAAGTAATCTTGAAGAAGCTCCACCCAGCGAGTCTATCAAGCTAATGGGAACTGGTGAAATCATGCCTGCTGAAGCACAGCCTGAAGAGGAACTTATCATTTCTGCACCCAACCAACCTGAAGACAATGCTCAGCCTGAAGACAATCATCCCAATGATGACAATGACCAGCAAGAACAAATTCTTCGCCCAGTTCATCCTCGTGTTGCAAGTGAAGTGCAAATTGAGAAGATAATTGATAGCATCAATGCACCTGGTCCACTTACTCGTTCAAGAGCAACGCAGTTAGCAAATTCTTGTGGGCACTTTTCTTTTGTGTCAATATCAGAACCCAAGAAAGTTGCTGAAGCCTTTATGGAACCTGAATGGATTCAAGCAATGCAAGAAGAGCTTCAACAGTTCAAGCTGAACAATGTTTGGGAACTTGTCAAGTGTCCTGACCCTCGCAAGCATAACATTATTGGCACAAAATGGATATATCGCAACAAACAAGATGAGCATGGCCAAGTCGTCAGAAACAAAGCACGTCTTGTTGCACAAGGATATACTCAAGTTGAAGGGATTGACTTCGATGAAACATTTGCTCCTGTGGCTAGGCTTGAAGCTATTCGCATATTGCTAGCCTATGCTAACCACAACAACATCTTGCTATATCAAATGGATGTGAAAAGTGCATTTCTCAACGGCAAGATTGAAGAAGAAGTATACGTCGCACAACCACCTGGCATTGAAGATCCAAAACATCCTGATATGGTGTACAAACTAAACAAAGCACTGTATGGCCTCAAACAAGCTCCTCGTGCTTGGTATGATACGATCAAAGACTTCCTGAAGAGCAAAGGCTTCAAACCTGGATCTCTTGATCCTACACTCTTCATGAAGACATATGATGGTGAACTGTTTGTGTGCCAAATCTATGTGGATGACATTATCTTCGGCTGCACCAACCAGAAGTACAGTGATGAGTTTGGATACATGATGCAAGAGCAATATCAGATGTCCATGATGGGTGAGCTGAAGTTCTTCCTTGGTCTTCAAATTCGTCAGCAAAGGAATGGCATCTTCATATCTCAAGAGAAATACCTCAAAGACTGCCTGAAGAAGTTTGGAATGCAAGATTGCAAAGGTTACACGACGCCAATGCCAGCCAAACATCATCTGGGTCCCGACAAAAATGGTAAAGAGTTCGATCAACAGGTATAACACTCCATGATTGGTTCTTTACTTTACCTATGTGCATCTAGGCCAGATATTATGCTTAGTGTTTGCATGTGTGCTCGATTCCAAGCGGCACCAAAGGAATCACATCACTTAGCTGTGAAGCGAATTCTTCGATATTTGGCTCACACCCCAACACTAGGATTATGGTATCCAAAGGGCTCAGAGTTTGATCTGGTTGGATTTTCTGATGTTGATTATGCTGGTGACAAGGTGGATCGCAAGTATACATCAGGCACATGTCACTTTCTAGGACGATCACTTGTCTGTTGGTCTTCAAAGAAGCAGAACTGTGTGTCACTCTCAACTGCTGAATCTGAATACATTGTTGCTGGATCTTGTTGTGATCAGCTTCTATGGATGAAGCAAACTCTCAAGGACTATGGCATCAATCTGAAACAAGTGCCTCTTTTCTGCGACAACGAAAGCGCCATCAAGATTGCCAACAACCCAGTCCAGCACTCGAAGACTAAGCACACTAAAATTCGTCATCACTTTCTCAGAGATCACGTCATAAAGAAAGACATTGATATCATTCACGTCAACACTGAAGAGCAACTGGCAGATATCTTCACAAAGCCCTTGGACGAGAAAAGGTTTTGCAAGTTACGGTGTGAGCTAAATATCTTGGAATCCTCAAATGTCCTGTGATCAGGCACACATCCTAACACTTATGCATTTTGATGACTTAGATGTGCAACACATGAAGTAAAGTATATCTTCAATCAATGAAGACTTACATTCTGAGTGTGAATACATTAACGTGGAATTTGACTTCGGAGCGCCACGATAATTGTGCGTCGTGTCTGGGTCTAATACTTCCTATACGGTGGGTAACGCCACCACCAAACTTTTCTGTTTGAAGTGTTTCACTCATGGCGTTGCATTTGATATGTCTTCACATTTGGTTTGTCTTTGGTTTCAATTTATCTTCATGATTATCTTCACTACATTGATTTGGTTGCTGTTTGATATATATACTAGAGTTCTGTCCTCTACAGCATTCACTTATAGCTATGTTTTCCTGTTGAACCTTTTGAACTAAGTGAATGTGATCAGACCCTAATCTGTCTATGCTTTCTATCACAAACTCTATCTGTCCAAATCATATGCATTCTATTGAAACTGTCAAATGTCTTCTCTGCATCCTTGTCAGCAGAAGATACAGAGACAAACTTTAAGTCTGTTTTAAATGATTCATCCTTATTGCCTGAAATCCAAAGAAGCCGGAACGTCTATCCGACAAACCTGGCGGGCGTGGGAACATGGGACAACTCTAAGTATGTTGCATGCTTGCCACGTGCCCATCAGATGTGAACCGCCAGGGGCACCTGCATAATTGTGCTGTGCCGCCCACTTCCTTATAAATACATGTCCCCCGCGGTAAAGGAAACTTCTTCCACCTCTCCACCTCGTCAAAACCCTAGCGCCATCGCTAGCTCTCGACGACGCCGGCGACGAAGCGCTTAGCTGCCGCAACTTCTCCGACGTCGTCCTCACGCCGGCCTCAGACATCGTCCTCTCTGCCGCCGCCGTAGGTGTCCTCCGTCGCCAAGTTAGGGCACGGTGGATTGAACTGCTCGGTCTCCTACTCTTCCCATCTAGCAGTTCTTCGTGTGGTAAATAAAACTCTCTTTTTACCGTCTTTTTGATCCTCATAGATTCATCATGTCTACCAAAATAGGTTTCTGCCTATACAAGTTAGATCCATTCTGTCTGAATCTCATACTGCCTAGCATATTCACTTAAGCTTCATAACAAGTTAGATTCCTCACTTGTACTTATTTGCGGATTCGTACAAATCTGGAACCAACTCTCAACATATAAGTGAATGTCTTCGCATCATGAGGTCAATGTCTTCAAACTGATTTATCTTCAAAATCTTCTGAGAATGCATATGACCTCTTCCCCTTCCCTCGCATCTCTAATGCTGTCACAGGTACATGTCCGTGGGAGAATCCCTTGGTTCTCATAGTCTGCATTCGTTTGCAGAATTTTTACAGCATCACATTAATTCTCCCGAAGCCAGTTCCTGTTTGTCCAGCAAGCGGAATCCTTTGAAGCCTTTGAACATATTGAAACCTTTCAGTTTGAAGTTCATGGCTGCAGAGAAATCAGTCAGAAAAGGTGGCAGACAGCTTCGAGGAGGAACATCAAGAGATTTGCCTGATGACCTCTCTGAACTTTACAAGATAGATCCTGAAGAGGATTACAATCAGCGCAAGACCCGAATCCAATGGATTCGACGATATTGGGCTGAACATTGGTTCAAGTAGAACTTCGTCACCCAAGAATACGCTGAGAAGAATGCTATCAAAAGTCCTTGGGGTGATATTCTCTTTCGAGGCCTTCCACCCAAGAACAGAACTGAAGCTATTGCACAGGGTTTCTATCCCTGTATGGTCCGTGGACCTCAGCCTGAAAATGCCGACCCATCATCATTGCTCTGGTGTCGCAACGATAATCTCTTCAAGCGCAACTTCCAGCACGCAAAGGCATCGGCCAAGCAAAACAAGAAGTCATTGGGATTAGATTTCAATCCTGGTCCTCCTGCTCCCCGTGCTGATGGCTCACGTGATGCAGAACCCAATGTCATCGGTCCCTTCTACAACCTTGATGGCCTCATCGCTCACATCACAGTTCAAGGTGCCAAAGTGGACCATTTTGATGACAATGCTGACTCTGATGAAGCCCCTGCTCCTACTCCAAAGCCGCAGAAGCCAAAGAAGGCTAAGGCTTCAAGATCAGCTGCTCCTTCAAAAGCTTCTCGTGCGAAGCCACTGGCCACTGCACCTCCTGAAGACAGTGTGCAATCTGAAGATCTATCACGCATCTCCAAGAAGACGGAGAAGAAGCAAATTGTCAAGAATACTGATCAGAAACTGACTCCTGCTGCCATTCTGCGTGAAGAGCACATTGATCTGTCTAGTGATGAAGATCTTGCAGATGATGCCCTTGAGCAACTGATCAAGAGCAAGGAAGAAGCAGAGATCTTCAATGATTTGCCTCTCTTTGATGTGGCAATCATTCACAACTTCATTGATGAGTGGTTTGATTCACCAAATCTCAGCTTTGACGATCTACAACTTCCCATTGGCCTCAGCGTTTCTTTCAATGGCGCCATTGCTTCTGAGCTAGCTCTCGCTCAGCGCATCGTTGAGTTGAAGCAAAAGATCGACCATGAGAAAGCTCAATTCAAGAAGCATGTAGCCAAGCTCAGCGTGCAAGATGTCAAGAACTTCAAGATTATGCTGCACGAGCTCAAGGAATCCTTCCTCAAGAAGCGTGAAGAAGCCAAAGGTTCTCGAGAGCACATGAAGAACTTGGCTGACAAATGTGTGCAAGCCTACAATGAGGCTGAGAAGCGCAAGGCTCTTGGTCGTCCTGGCATTGATCCAAGAATGGCTGCAAAGAAAAAGAAGCCATCGACTGACCAAACTACTCCTTCAAGGCATGAAGAGCCGCGCATTGTCTTCCCAACCAGCATGACCGGCTCGAAGCCAAAGGTCAGATCAACCGCTTCTGAGCTGAAGAAGATGAGAACTGCCGAGGCTGAAGCCAGGAAAAGGAAAAATCCTGAAGCCTCTGACGCTGCTCCCACTAAGAAGAAGCGCAGAACCAAGAAGGATAGGGCTGCTCCCTCAGAGCCCTTCGTTGTTGAACTTATTTCAATGGTTCCTCCCACATCTGAAAATCAAGAACAAAGGATAATAGTTCATGAGCCTGCTTCCACAGAGGCTCATGAAGCTGAAGACATTCCAGCAGTTGACCCCCAACGTTGCTGAAGACATTGGTCATCACGACAATGTTGAAGATGATGTAGTGCTTCCTCAGATCGAACATAACCTGGTATCATCGCCTGTTCTCACGAACAGCGAACTCATCAACATTGGTCATCCTCTAACGCCAATTGCACAGGATTCTTCATGGGCTGATCACCCACAACAACAAGACACCCCAAGTTCTCCCCAACATCAAGCTACCCCGTCCGTGCGAAATGAAGATGACGACTTTGAGGCCCAGCCAACTCCATCTCCAAAGGCGTCGCCAGCGTTACGCAGGCTTCCCAAAGGACCAAGGCCTCAAGTCACCACCTCGAGCGTTCCAGAAGGAGTAGTGCCTCAACAATCTGTTGCACGTCAAGTGTTTCCAGATGCCACTCCCACTGTGAATGTCTCAGAGTCTGAAGCCAAAGGTGCTGAAGACATTCTGGCTGCATCAGCCGATGAAAGACAAGAAGATGAACGTGTCCCTACTCCCCTCGTTGAAGAAGAAGTGGTTCCTGAAGTGAACCTGCCAGTGCTCGACCCTCTAGCTCGTCAAGTGGAGGTTGAAAATCTTCAGGCTGCCACCACCAACACCAATGAAGCCAATGACGTTGTCATGGCTGACGCAAATGTGGAGCCTGCACCGACAAATGTGCCAGAAGCCGATGATGCAACTGCACCTGAAGCCAATGTTGACGCCACTGCTCCTGTTCCGCCACAAAGGCCACACACAATCGACCAAGCTTTCAACTACGACCAACTAATCACTGTCAAATGGCCTGTTCTGACTCCTCCGCCTGCTGCTGCTGGTCCTCAGTTTGATTATCATGTTGAGCACAGGCCACGAGTTCAGAAGCCAAAGCCAAGGTTGCCCAGGTTTCCAGGTACTGCATCAGCACCAGGATCTTTCAATATCAATGGCTTCAAGGCACACAATACCTTCTTTGACAGTGCAAAGAACCCTTACTCAAGAGCAAGGATATCTTCTGATCGGTTCTGGAGCTATCAGCAGCGAAACTATTACTCATGCATTCTGTACAATCAAGGTCGCATTTTCCCACATATGCGTCTTGATGCTGAAGCCATCACTGGTCTGCCCTGTCTGGAAGAGGCTTTGGACTGCTTCAGAGAGTCCGGCCTGCTGCAGTTTGTCACCGATAAGGAGCATTGGAACGAAGAGTTACTGCTCCAATTCTATGCCACTCTCCATATTCATGGCTACTATAAAGACACAAAGACATGGGTTCTTGAGTGGATGACAGGAAATGTTCATCATGAAGCCAAAGCCATTGATGTCATTGAGCTTACAGGTCTGCCCTCAGTAGATGATCTTTATGAACCTAGCTGTCAGCTTCACAATGATGCTATGGAGAGCATCTTCCACAAGCCTGAACCCAATATGAGTCAGATGCTCAGCATGATGAAGCCATTGCCTCCAGATGCTGAATACCTGCAGGCGTTCTTTGTTGAAGACCTTGAGTATCTACCCCGCACTATTTATCATATAGTCAGGCGAACTCTTTGGCCTATCAAAGGACACTCTCCTAATGCCAAGCTGGAAGGCGCAATGAAGACTTTGGTTTTCCATATTCTTCATGGCAAACGCTTCAATGCCCAAGACTTCTTCATTTGCCAACTTGCCGCATCTGGATCTGACATCTTTCGTCTGAAGTTCTATGCTCCCTGGATCATGCGACTGATCAAGCTTCACTCTGCCTTCAACTATCAACCCTCTGCACGCAATCTTATCATATTTATGCCAGATGTTGATTTGTCTGTTGAAGCCATATACCCAGAGACTGCAAAGGAGCCTCTTAGCCTTCAGAATGCTGACCATCAAAGCTTCACTCAAAATGATGAAGGAGTTCAAGCTGTCGCTTGAGTCTACCCTCTGGCTGGGATTACTCGCATGCCTCATCGTGCGCAAAATAGAAGCCACTGAGAGCACAATTGCCCAAAGGCCTAAGAAGCGCTCCCGCATTCTCAATGACCGAGAGCTTCTGGTTGCCCTTCATCAGAAACAAGATAAGCATCATGCTGGCTTAAGCGCCAAATGCAAAGCCTCTTGGTGGACGTCAATCGCATTCGCAATCTTGCCACCAAGAATGCCTTTGCCACGCATGAAACGTGTCGGCGATCATGGAAGAGTTTGACACTGCTTAGTGCTGAAGCAGATCTTCAAGATGATGGCTTCACTGAAAAATTCAAGTTCGACTCCACTCCTCCACGGAATGCTGTCCTACGTCGCACTCCATCTCTTGAAGACTGAATATTCCTCTTGTGCCGCAACTGTAAATGCCAAAGTGATCAATGAAGAAGACGATGCTACTTCACCGACCCCTACTGCAAGAATCGACACTGCACCAAGCTCGTCTGCACCACCAAACGACAACACCAACCCTGCTGCTTCAACTACTCCTCATGGGGACGAGTAGATGCTCTATGTCTTCAAACCTTTTTGGTCATTACTGACAAAAGGGGGAGAAGCGTATGAGTTTGATAGTCTTCAAGCGGGTTCATATGGGCGGTTGCTTTATATTTTGCCTAGTGTTTACAACTCTCGCGTTTTGATACATTTGGTTCTTTGAGTTGTAACACTTAAACTTGATGGTCGTCTGCTACTTATTTGATATTCTGTGATGCGACGATAAATTCCGCATGTGCGATGATAAGTTCCGCACTTAGGTCATTCTGCAGACGTCCATTTTTCATTATGCATGTCATAATCTTCGTTATATCTTATCATGCATGATGAATTGTTGTCATAAGTTGAAGAGGATCTCCACAAGTACAACCTGCCATGTGCATTTGCATTCCAAAAGCAAATTACTTATATGCACATCTTCAGGGGGAGCCTTTGAAACTTATGAAGACAATCCTCTACCCTTTACAATTTCACATACTTTATCCCCGTTGAAAACTTCAACCAGTTTGTCATCAATCACCAAAAAGGGGGATATTGTAAGTGCATCTAGTGCCACCCCTAGTTGGTTTTGGAGTGTTGACGAGAAATTTGGTTGAGGGACTAATGTGTTTGTGAGAATTGCAGGATAACACAGGTAGTGTCCCTCATTGATTAGGTTTACCTACCGGAGATGACCCCTAAAAATGTATGAAGACATTGACGACAATGGTGTATTTATATTGAAGACTATGACATGAGAAGACATCCATTGAAGACTATGGAGCGCGAAGACTTAGTTGTTTCGTTGTTTCCTTTTCTTCTTTGTTGAGTCATAGGAACCACCGTACTGTTAAGTGGGGTCCAAGTGAATACAGTCAGAGTGACTAAAGTGATGCTCAACCCAAAAAAGCTATGTCTTCGAGCAAAGACAATGAGAGCAAATCTTATCCAGAGCTGGATAAGTCAGCTTTGCTTGTAGCCCAAGTAAAGTTGTCGTGTGTGTTTGAAATCTGACCGTTGGAACATGTGTCAGTTCCTTAGTGACCCATGGTCATTTCGGACATATCAGGTCGGGTTGCCCAGTGGCTATAAATAGCCCACCCCCTACACCATAAATTGGTGGCTGCTCAGAGTTAGTGCACGGCTTTTGTCGTTTGAGAGCAACCCACCTCGAAGCCTTTGAGAGAGAAATCCTTGCGAGGACAAAGCCCAAACACACAGAGCCAAAGAGTGTTAGGCATCACTGAAGTCTTTCTGTCTGTGTGACCTGAAGACTTATTACACTTGAGGACTGTGAATCCTCCAGCCGGTTAGACGTCACGTTCTGAGCGTCCAAGAGTCATTGTGGATCGCCGGTGAATGAAGTCTGTGAAGGTTTGGAAGTCTACCATGAAGACTTACCAGAGTGGTTGGGCGAGGACTGTGTGTCCTTAGCTCAAGGGGAATAAGGTGAAGATGCGGTCTTCTGAGTTGAATCTCAGCCTCCCTAACCAGATGTACAGTTGTCACAGCAACTGGAACTGGTCAAACAAATCCTGTGTCTTCAACGAGTGACTGGTTCTATCCTCTCTTCCCTTTACTTACAGTTTGTCTTCATGAAGTCATTGCCTGCTTGTCATACCTGTTTGACTTCATTGCTTGACTACTATTGTTGTTTGGCTTCATACCATCTTCCATCCTGATCCTTACTACCTAGCTGCCATTAGTCGTCGTACTATCACATTATTGCATACTTGACTATGGCTTGCTTTGTGTAGTTTATCTTCCGCTGCGTATCAATAGGTTCATTTCTACCGTTTGCCTTCGAAACTTCCATGTTTTGAAGACTCTCATAAAAATCGCCTATTCACCCCCCCCCCTCTAGTCGATAACAAGCACTTTCACAAACCACTCATCAATGAAGTTGTGGATGATTGCCACATCGAAGAGAGGCAAGTCATTGAAGATTTTTGCTTCTTCCTTGCTCTTAATCAGTTGCTCAAGAGCGTCATCTGCAAGGTCTTCATCACTAGACAAATCAATGTGTTCGTCACACAGAATGGCAGCAGGGGTCAAGGTCTGATCAGTATTATTGACGTTTTTGATTTTCTTCTCCGTTTTCTTGGAGATGCGTGATAGATCTTCAGACTGCACACTGTCTTCGGGAGGTGCAGTAGCCAGTGGCTTCATACGTGAAGCTTTTGGAGGAGCAACTGATCTAGAAGCTTTAGCCTTCTTTTGCTTCTGCGGTTTTGGAGTAGGAGCTGGGGCTTCATTTGTGTTAGCATCTTCAGAAGCGTCCCCAACAGCAGCTCCTTGGACTGCAATGTAGGTGAGGAGACCTTGAAGATCATAGAAGGGGCCAATCTCGTTTTGATCAGCTTCACGAGTGCCATCCTCCCTTGGAGCAGATGGGCCTGGGTTGAAGTTCAGACCCAGCGACTTCTTGTTCTCCTTTGCTGAAGCCTTAGCAAATTGATAGTTGCGTTTGAAGAGGTTGTCATTGCGACACCACAAGAGAGAAGAGGGGTCGGCATTGGTAGGTTGAGGTCCCCTGACCATGCAAGGATAGAAGCCTTGCTCAATGGCTTCAGCTCTGGTCTTGGGTTGAAGATTTTTGTACAAAATATCTCCCCAAGGTCGCTTGATAGCATTCTTCTCAGCATAATCCTTGGTGACGAAGTTGTACTTGAACCATTGCTTTGCCCAATATCTTCGAATCCATTGGATTCGAGTCTTGCGCTGACCATAACTTTCTTCGGGATCGGTTTTGTAAAGTTCAAAGAGATCTTCGGGCAGATCCATTGATGTACCCCCACAGTGCTGTCTGCCACCCTTCCTTGCTGATTTCTCTGCAGCCATGAACTTCAAACTGAATGGCTTCAGCACGTCCAAAGGCTTCAAAGGCTTCTGTTTGATGGACAAACAGGAACTTGCTTTGGGAGAGTTAATGTGATGCTGTAAGAATTCTGCAAATGAATGCAGACTATGAGAACCAAGTGATTCTCCCACGGACATGTACCTGTGACAGCATTAGAGATGCAAGGGAAGGGAAGAGGTCATATGCATTCTCAGAAGATTTTGAAGACAAATCAGTTTGAAGACATTGACCTCATGATGCGAAGACATTCACTTATGTGCTGAGAGTTGGTTCCAGATTTGTACAAATCCACGAATAAGTACAAGTGAGGAATATAAATAGATGTGAAGCTTAAGTGAATATACTAGGCATTATATGAGATGCAGACAGGATAGATCTAACATTGAGTTGGCAGAAACAATTTTCGGTAAACAGGATGAATCTTTTAGGATCAAAAAGATGGTAAAAAGAGAGTTTTATTTACCACACGATGAACTGCTAGATGGTAAGAGTAGGAGACCGAGCAGTTCGATCCACCGTGCCCTAACTTGGCAACGGAGGACACCTACGGCGGTGGAGAAGAGGACGATGTCCGCGGCCGGCGTGAGGACGGCGTCGGTGAAGTCGCGGCAGCTAAGCGCTTCGTCGCCGGTGTCGTCGAGAGCTAGCGGTGGCGCTAGGGTTTTGACGAGGTGGAGAGGCGGAAGAAGGTTTTCTTTACCACAGGGGACATGTATTTATAATGAAATATGCGGCACAGCGCAATTACGCAGGTGCCCCTGGCGATTCACATCTGAGGGACACGTGGCAAGAATGCAACATACTCGGAGTTCTCCCACATTCCCACGCCCACCCGAACTGTCGGATGGTCGTTCCGGCTTCTCCGGATTTCAGGCAATAAGGATAGAGCATTTAAAACAGACTTAATGTTCGTCTCTGTATTTTCTGGTGACAAGGACGCAGAGAAGACAATTGACTGTTCCAATAGAATGCATATGATTTGGACAGATAGAGTTTGAGATAGAAAGCATAGATAGATTAGGGTCCGATCACATTCACTTAGTTCAAAAGGTTCAACAAGGAAGACATAGCTATAAGTGAATGTTGTAGAGGACAGAACACTAGTATATATATATATCAGAAGACAATCAAATCATCATAGTGAAGATAATCATGAAGACAAGTTGAAAGTGAAGACAAACCAAATGTGAAGACATAGCAAATGTAACGCCATGAGTAAAACACTTCAAACAGAAAAATTTGGTGGTGGTGTTACCCACCGTATAGGAAGTATTAGACCCAGACACGGCGCACAATCATCGTGGCGCTCCGAAGTCAAATTCCATGTTAATGTATTCACACTCAGAATGTAAGTCTTCATTGATTAAGTCATCAACATGCATAAGTGCTAGGATGTGTGCCTGATCACAGGACATTTGAGGATTCCAAGATATTTAGCTCACACCGTAACTTGCAAAACCTTTTCTCATCCAAGGGCTTTGTGAAGATATCTGCCAGTTGCTCTTCAGTGTTGACGTGAATGATATCAATATCTTCCTTCATGACATATCTCTAAGAAAGTGATGACGAATTTCAATGTGCTTTGTCTTAGAGTACTGAACTGGGTTGTTGGCAATCTTGATGGCGCTTTCGTTGTCACAAAAGAGAGGTACTTGTTTCAAATTGATGCCATAGTCCTTGAGAGTTTGCTTCATCCATAGAAGCTGAGCGCAGCAAGATCCAGCAGCAATGTATTCAGATTCAGCAGTGGAGAGTGATACGCAGTTCTGCTTCTTTGAAGACCAACCGACAAGTGATCATCCCAGAAAGTGACATGTGCCCGATGTAGACTTGTGATCCACCTTGTCACCAGCATAATCAGCATCCGAGAATCCAACCAGATCAAACTCTGAGCCCTTTGGATACCATAATCCTAATGTTGGGGTGTAAGCCAAATATCGAAGAATTCGCTTCACAGCTAAGTGATGCGATTCCTTTGGTGCCGCTTGGAATCGAGCACACATGCAAACACTAAGCATAATATCTGGCCTAGATGCACATAGATAAAGTAAAGAACCAATCATGGAGCGGTATACCTTTTGATCGAACTCTTTACCATTGTCGTCGGGACCCAGATGGTGTTTGGCTGGCATTGGCGTCGTGTAACCTTTGCAATCTTGCATTCCAAACTTCTTCAGGCAATCTTTGAGGTATTTTTCTTGAGATATGAAGATGCCATTCCTTTGCTGATGAATTTGAAGACCAAGGAAGAACTTCAGCTCACCCATCATGGGCATCTGATATTGCTCTCGCATCATGTATCCGAACTCATCACTATACTTCTGGTTGGTGCAACCGAAGATAATGTCATCCACATATATTTGGCACACAAACAATTCACCATCATATGTCTTCGTGAAGAGTGTGGGATCAAGGGATCCAGGTTTGAAGCCTTTGCTCTTCAGGAAGTCTTTGATCGTACCATACCAAGCGCGAGGTGCTTGTTTGAGGCCATACAGAGCTTTGTTTAGCTTGTACACCATATCAGGATGTTTTGGATCTTCAAAGCCAGGAGGTTATGCGACATATACTTCTTCTTCAATCTTGCCATTGATAAAGGCACTCTTCACATGCATTTGATATAGCAAGATGTTGTGATGATTTGCATAGGCTAGCAGTATCCGAATAGCTTCAAGCCTAGCCACAGGAGCAAATGTTTCATCGAAGTCAATCCCTTCAACTTGAGTATATCCTTGAGCGACGAGACGTGCTTTGTTTCTGATGACTTGACCATGCTCATCTTGCTTGTTTCGATATATCCATTTTGTGCCTATTATGTTATGCTTGCGAGGGTCAGGACACTTGACAAGTTCCCAAACATTGTTCAGCTTGAATTGTTGAAGCTCTTCTTGCATAGCTTGAATCCATTCAGGTTCCATAAAGGCTTCAGCAACTTTCTTGGGTTCTGATATTGACACAAAAGAAAAGTGCCCGCAGAAATTTGCTAACTGTGTTGCTCTTGAGCGAGTAACTGGACCAGGTGCATTGATGCTATCAATTATCTTCTCAATCTATACTTCATTTGCAACACGAGAATGAACTGGACGAAGATTTTGCTCTTGCTGATCATTATCAACATTGGAAGGATTGTCTTCAGGCTGAGCATTGTCTTCAGGTTGGTTAGGTGCAGAGATGATAAGTTCCTCTTCAGGCTGTGCTTCTGAAGGCATAATTTCACCAGTTCCCATTAGCTTGATAGATTCACTGGGTGAAGCTTCGTCTAGTGTACTTGGTAGGAGCTCTCTTTGTGAACCATTGGTTTCATCGAACCGTACGTCCATTGTTTCGACGATCTTGTAGAGATAGAGGTTGAAGACTCTGTAAGAGTGGGAGTCCTTTCCGTAACCGAGCATGAAGCCTTCGTGAGCTTTAGGTGCAAATTTTGACTTGTGATGGGGATCCTTGATCCAGCACCGTGCTCCAAATACTCTGAAGTAGCTTACATTTGGCTTCTTGCCAGTGAGGAGCTCATAGGATGTTTTGTTCAGAAGCTTATGGATGTAAACACGGTTGATGATGTGGCATGCTGTATCAATAGCTTCAGGCCAGAACTTTCTTGGTGTTTTGTATTCGTCCAGCATCGTCCGAGCCATCTCAATGAGGGTTCTGTTCTTGCGCTCTACGATGCCATTTTGCTGAGGTGTGTAAGGAGCAGAGAACTCATGAGTGATTCCCATTGTATCCAGATAAAGATCAAGTCTGGTGTTCTTGAACTCAGTGTCGTTGTCACTTCTGATATGCTTGATCTTGACGCCATAATTGTTCATGGCTCGATTGGCAAAGCGTCTGAAAACATCTTGCACTTCGGTCTTGTAGAGAATTATGTGCACCCATGTATATCTTGAGTAATCATCGACAATAATGAAGCCATAGAGACAGGCAGTCGTAGTGAGGGTAGAGTAGTGAGTGGGGCCAAATAAGTCCATGTGTAGCAGCTCGAAGGGTTGAGATGTCGTCATGATTGTCTTCGAGGGATGCTTGGCCCTTGTCATCTTTCCAGCTTCGCAGGCACCACACAAATGATCCTTCTTGAACTTGACGCCATCGATGCCTATGACATGCTTCTTCTTGGCGAGAGTGTGTAAGTTCCTCATGCTAGCATGCCCCAGCCTCCGATGCCATAGCTAGCACTCTGAGGCTTTTGTAAGAAGACATACGGCAAGCTGTGGTCCTGCTGACAAGTCTACCATGTACAGATCATATTTCCGGTACCCTTCCAAGACTAGAGATTTGTCAGATTCCATAAGTACAAGGCAACGATATTTTCCAAATATCACAATCATGTTCAAGTCACAAAGCATCAAGACAAACATTAAGTTGAAACCAAGGGATTCAACAAGCATCACTTTATCCATGTGCTGATCCCTTGAGATTGCAACTCTACCTAGACCCAATACCTTGCTTTTACCAGTGTCAGCAAATGTGATGTGACTCTTATCAGATGGACGTAAAGTTGAGTCCATGAGAAGACTTCGATCACCAGTCATGTGATTAGTGCATCCGCTGTCCATAATCCATTCTGAAGCACGAGGTGTCATACCCTACAGTATAGTTAGGGGGATAGGCTTCACCAAGAGCATTGTGAAGCATAAACATTTGACGGGCAAGACAATTATTGCAGCTTAGATCAAGATTAGGACTGATAGGATGAATGGCAAACGATTCAGGAACAAAATACATAGTAAGACCATTTGGGTATTTGATCTTGCGCCCTACAAGATGTTTTAGGTCCCTAGCAATAGCATCAGACGCCTTTGATTTTCGGCTGGAGACCTTTCCCTGCAAGAGAAAGTTAATTCTTCTTAACCACCCACATCTTCAGGGGTGGCTTAGAAGCAATGAGTCTAAGTGCAGCATCTGAGAACTTTGGCTTTGGAGCCCTAGCAAATAGCCTTGCAGGAGATGAATGATACTCATATGAATAAGCAGAAAAGTTCTTAGTTCTATGAACATAGCGGTTTCAAGACACACACTCATATTCATAAGTCTGAGTATGGTTTCCCTGCAAAACATTGGCGTTAGGGTGACTCAGGTGAGTCCTCTGTCTGTATGAAGCCTTTGGACCATATGAAGCCTTAGGTCTGGGGTTTGTCTTCTTCCCAGGTGGTGTCATGATGACATTCACTGGAAGATTCTCAAGACAGCTTTTGGGTACCTAGATCTTCTTCATAGGTGGCCCATTCCTGCAGTTAGTACCAACATATCTGGCAAACACTTCACCATTCTGATTTTTGAACAGTTTATAGTTTGCATCAAAGGATTCATCAATGAAAACATGGTTAGCACAGGTAAAACTAGATAAGGTGGATGGGTCCACTGAAGGTCCCTTTGCAGCAACCCATGTGGTTTTGGGGTACTGCTCAGGCTTCCAGTAGGAACCATCATCATTCATTTTCCTCTAGAACCCAACACCCTCTTTCCTAGGGTTTCGGTTCAGGATCTGTTTTTTGAGGATATCACACAGTGTCTGATGCCCTTTTAGACTTCTGTACATCCCTGTTTCAAGCAATGTCTTCAACCTAGCATTTTCATCAGCAATAGTAGTGGTATCCTCAGCAGAAGGGTTAGTTACCACATCAGTAGTTGAAGACAATGCAACAGTAGCAGCAGTGGAACATTCAGCAACAGAGGTAGCGTTATCACGCTCAAGACATTTTAGACATGGTGGTTCAAATCCATCCTGAGCGGGACTGTTCTGTTGAGCGCGAAGTGACTCATTCTCTTTTTGAAGATCTTCATGAGCCGCTCTCAATTTCTCAAGCTCTTGCTTCCTTTGAAGATAATCATAGGAGAGCTTTTCATGAGTGGTCGAGAGCGTTTCATGACGACTTTCAAGTTCTTGGTACTTAGCATGAAGATTTTTTATGTCTTCAACTAAGGACTGTGAACGGGTCATTTCAGCGTCCAATAGGTCATCACTTTTGTCTAACAGTTTTTGAGTATGTTCCATGGCCTTTTGTTGTTCAGTTGCAATTTTAGCAAGTGTTTTGTAGCTGGGTTTGGATTCACAATCAGAGTCATCTTTACTAGATGTTTGAAAGTAAGCATCACGTGATTTTACCTTGGCACCATGTGCCATGAAGCAGTAGGTGGGAGCAGAGTCGTCCTTGTCATCAGCTTCAGCGTTGGTGTGGAAGTCATTGTCTTCAGTGTTGAAGATGGACTTGACAACGTAGGCTGTGGCTAGAGCCAGACTTGCGACGCTAGGGTCGGACTCCTCCTCAGACTCCACCTCCGCCTCCTCAGAAGCAGACTCCTCCTCCGAATCCATCTCCTTGCCATCAAAGGCACGAGCCTTGCCAGATGAGCTCTTCTTATGAGATGAAGACTTGGATGAGGACTTGGAAGAAGACTTTGAAGATTTCTTCTTCTTCTTGTCATCAGAATCATATTCCTTTCTCTTCTTCTTCTTCTTCTCGTTGTCCCACAGTGGGCACTCAGAGATATAGTGTCCAGGTTTCTTGCACTTGTGACATGTTCTCTTCTTGTAGTCATGAGTGGAAGCTTCATCATTTCTTGAGCTGGATCGTGAAGACTTTCTGAAGCCCTTCTTATTGGTGAACTTCTGGAACTTCTTCACAAGCATAGCAAGTTCCTTTCCAATGTCTTCAGGATCATCAGAACTGCAGTCAAATTCTTCTTCAGATGAGGAAACAGCTTTTGACTCCAAAGCGCGAGTTCGGCCATAGTTGGGACCATAGATATCTCTTTTCTCAGACAGCTGGAACTCATGTGTGTTGAGCCTCTCAAGTATATCAGACGGATCAAGTGTCTTGAAGTCAGGACATCCTTGTATCATGAGGGCAAGGGTGTCAAAGGAGTTGTCAAGTGATCTCAGTAGTGTCTTGACGATTTCATGCTTGGTAATCTCAGTGGCGCCGAGAGCATGAAGCTCATTTGTGATGTCAGTGAGGCGATCAAACGTGAGCTGGACATTTTCATTGTCGTTTCTCTTGAAGCGGTTGCGAAGAACACTGATCTTTTGATCTCTCTGGGTCGAGACGCCTTCATTGACCTTGGATAGCCAGTCCCAGACTAGCTTCGACGTTTCCAGAGCACTCACGCGGCCATACTGTCCTTTGGTCAGATGACCACAGATGATGTTCTTGGCAGTGAAGTCTAGTTGAATGAACTTCTTGACATCAGCAGGGGTAACACCTTCACCAGTCTTGGGAACGCCATTCTTGACGACATACCAGAGGTCGACATCAATGGCTTCAAGATGCATGCGCATCTTATTCTTCCAGTAGGGATATTCAGTTCCATCAAACACGGGGCAAGCAGCGGAGACTTTGATTATCCCTGCAGTCGACATAGCTAAATCTCCAGGTGGTTAAACCGAATCACACAGAAAAAGGGAGTACCTTGCTCTGATACCAATTGAAAGTGCTAGTTATCTACTAGAGGGGGGTGAATAGGCGATAACTAGCACTTTCACTAAGTCAAGTTACTTGCTTTAAGTGCGGGAAGACAGGGCACTATGCCAATGATTGCCCTGAAGGATTGAATGGAAATGGAAATGGGAGCGCTGGGAAGAAGCCTAATCCATTCAACAAAGGACAAGTGAACCACATTAACATGGAGGAGGTTGAGGAGCAGCCGGACGCGGTAATAGGTAAGTTTTTGGTTAAGTCATTTACCGCTCTTGTTCTTTTCGATACTGGTGCATCGCATTCATACATATCAAGGGGATTCATGGATAAGTTTAAACTACCAAGCCAGTTTGAAGATGGCACCGTTTGAAGCCCTGTATGGACGAAGGTGCAGAACATCGTTGATGTGGGATGAGGTAGGAGACCGACAGTTTTTTGGACCAGACTTGATCAAGGAGTCTGAAGAGAAGGTTAAACTGATTCGTGATAGACTAAAGATTACTAAGTCCAGGCAGAAGAGTTACACAAAATCGAAACGCAAGGAGGTAACCTATGAAATTGGAGATAGAGCATATCTGTGAGTATCACCCTCGCAAGGAGTGAAATGTTTTGGAGTTAAGGGAAAGTTAGCCCCAAGATTTGTAGGACCGTATTGTGTTTTGGAACGGATGGGAGAAGTTGCCTACAAGTTGGAATTACCTGAGGGATTGTCAGGAGATCACGATGTGTTCCACGTTTCACAGATGAAGAAGTGTCATGCTGAGATAGCCGATATACCGTTAAGAGATACAGTACCCTTGGAGGCGATTCAGTTGGACAGTGATTTGACTTATGAGGAGAAGCCAGTTAAGATTCTTGAGTTTGCCAGCCGAGTCACCCGCAGCAAGGTTATCAAGTTTTGCAAAGTTCAGTGGAGCCACCATACCGAGGATGAAGCCACCTGGGATTGAGAGGATGATCTACTCAAAGACCACCCGCACCTATTTTCTAGCCAACCCGAATCTCGAGGGCGAGATTCATCTTAAGGGGGTAGGTTTGCAACATCCCAAATTTTCAATTTGGAATGTTATACATAGGTCATCCATGCATATCATATTTTATTGCATTTTCGCTCTGCAATCCTTGAAATCCTAAGCAACTCAAGGACCCTCGAAGAGAGTTGGGGATTTCCCGGTTTTCATATTTGATTTTTATCAAATAATGAAACGAGGATTTGGATTTTAAATACTTTTATCTTTGAAAAATATTTCATATTAAAATATATGAGAGGAGATAATATGACTTCTCCAAAATAATTGAAATATTGGAGGAAAAATGTTAAAATCATATATTCGATTTTATTTGGATTTTATTTGCATTAGAAAAATTGCATGGTTTCAAAGTTGCATTTTAGGGCCAAGAAAATGTTCATCTCGTCCTAAATATTTTATTTAGACGGTGAAAATTTGTTTTGAAATTTTTAGATTTATTTTATTTTACTTTCTAGGATTTTATTTCTCTCGGCAAAATAATTTTAAAAAAACTCCCGCGCCCGACTGGGCCGGAACCCAGCCACGCCGCCGGCCCAGCCGCCACCGCCTCCCCGCGCGCGTGCGCCGCCGCCGCCAACCCGGATTTGGAGTCTGGGCCGGACTCCTCTCCGCCGCCGCTGCCTTGCCCCCTCCCCCAAGCAGCCCACCCGCCCTCTTTATAAGCCGCCGCCCCAAACCACCACCACCACCGCAGCCACCGCAGCCGCCGCCCGCGCCTCGAGCCGCCGCCGCTGCTGCCGCCCGCGAGCCGCTGCCCCGTTGCCCCGCCGCCTCGCCAGAGCCCCTTGCCGGAGGTACCGCACCGGATTCGAGACCGCCGGTTTTTTTAAAGACCGTTCGGGTTTTTTCTAGAAACCCTAGATCCGTTTTTTTTTCAGTTTGCTGGTTTTTTTACGGTTCTTCTATTTAGCGGACGTTCGTCCGTATGTTCGTCTTAACGAATGATTTTCGCCTGTTAGTTACAGTTAACGAACGCTCGTTCGTTAGTCTGTTCGTCAGTTTTCTTTTTATTGGATTTATCCGCGGTTATTTTCGATCGCGATTTCTAATCCGATCTTAGTTTTTGTTTATCTTTTCGCTCGTTAGTCAGAATCAGGCGATTCAAGTGCCTAGATCTTTGTCTCGAAACCCTCTTTCTGTTTAATCAACTTAAACAAGATATTGGCACTGTAAAATTTGATCTTAGTTCAGATTAGTAAACGGATCTTGTTTCTTTCGCCGTTTGAGTTTCGTTGCTCCGTTTGATTTGATTCTTTTTGCAAACCGGAGTTCTGAACTTTCTGGTCAACCTCTTTCATTTGAGTTTTGCTTGCGCATCTTTGCTTGTTGTTTATGTATGTTAGTGTTTGTTTGCGATAGAATTCCCGGAGTGCGAAGCGTGTTACTACGAGTCTCTAGGATTCGCGGATCGTCAGCAAGGCAAGTAACACATTGATCATACTCTTTCCATACCTAGTTTTTATGCATTAGTTTTCAATCCTCAAACATTGCATGATTAGGATGTCATTAATTTGTGGGTTGGGAAGTAGTTATTTGAGGTAGAACCTATTGCCCTGTTACTATCAAACCTTGGGAGTTACTTCTATGCGTTGCTTATATTGCTATGCCATGCTATGCTCATAGACGTGATTTTGGGTTTGAGTGAAATCCATGACAGATGTGAGATTGTTAATTAATGGTTCAACTTAAGGTGGCAACTTAAATTAACATCTAGGTGGATTGAGGCACCTGGGGAACCCAGTGTTGTCTGTTTTTTTTGGAAATCCCGGGGTACCCGTGTGATCTTCCTATGGACCGCCACCCAGACTCAAAGGGAACTGAGGTGATTCATGCTAGAAACTCCTGTGTGCAGCCACAAGCTATTATGGGCTCTAGCATAGTTGAGTAAGTTACGTGAAGCTCTTGAAGAGGTGGATCAGCAGGTAGTGGGTTTTGTAGGTTTGGTATAGTCTACCCGGAGTAGAGAGTTAATGTTTCTGAAAGACTGTGTCTCGGCCATCCGTTTCTCAAACACCATGTAGTGCAAGAAATCCAACGGAGGCGATCGAGTCTTGTGGGGAAAAGTGCGCAAACCTCTGCAGAGTGTACAATCTAATAATTGTTAGCCGTGTCCCCGGTTATGGACAATTTTGAGTATCTAGTACTTGGGTTATCACATGTATCTCATCATTCTTAATTAATATTGTTGGGTTGTTAATTACTTTAATTTGGGATGGAGTTGGGGGTACCTTCTCAAAGTTGTTCAACCACCATGATAGTTAAATTAAAATCTATTCCTTTGTTGTAGGGAAAAAATGGCTTTTCGCAAAACTATAACCATAGAGCTTTCCACCAGCCAAATATGCATGTAGTATTAGCATTATTCTGTTCATGCTCTACTGTGTTATATTGCCAGCATATTCCATATGCTAACCCGTTTTCGGGCTGCAAAGTATTATGTTGCGGACTTTTCAAACGAGGAGTAAGGTTCGTTCGGTCGTGGCCGTGCAGCTCAGCTATGTCGTTGGAGTTGGTGGACTCACTTTATCTTCCAAGCCTTCTGTTGTTATCGTATTAGATGGCCTTAAGCCATATTATTGTAATAAGTTCTCTCTTGAGGCATTCGATGTAATAAGTGTGTGATTGCTACTATGTTATAAATCCTTCGAGTATTGTGTGTGTCAGCATTACCGATCCAGGGATGACACTGAAGCACAGAGACTTGACCATCTGAGGTTGGGTCGCTACACGAGTTTGCCTGACCAACTCTCTGTTTGCCTATTACTGAAATCGGTCTCACCGAGTTCATGTGATCGGTCTCACCGAGATCAAATTATGCCCTAACCCTACCACATTGGTCCCACCGAGTTGATCATGTCGGTCCCACTGAAAAGCCTAACGTTCACATTTTGAACTGAATCGGTCTGACCGAGTTTCACTATTTGGTCCCATTGAGTTTGGTAAATTGTGTGTAACGGTTAGATTTTGTGTGGAGGCTATATATACCCCCCCCCCCATCCTCCATTTGGGGAGAGAGCCATCAGAACGTGCCTACACTTCCAGCATTCATTTTCTGTGGGAGAACCACATACCCATGTGTTGAGACCAAGATATTCAGATCCAACCACAAGAATCTTGATCTCTAGCCTTCCCCAAGTGGCTTTCCACTCAAATCATCTTTCCACCATATCCAAATATGTGAGAGAGAGTTGAGTGTTGAGGAGACTATCATTTGAAGCACAAGAGCAAGGAGTTCATTATCAACACACCATCTATTACCTTTTGGAGAGTGGTGTTTCCTAGATTGGTTAGGTGTTACTTGGGAGCCTCCGTCAAGATTGTGGAGTTGAACGAAGGAGTTTGTACGGGCAAGGAGATCGCCTACTTTGTGAAGATCTGCCCTAGTGAGGCAAGTCCTTCGTGGGCGATGACCATGGTGGGATAGACAAGGTTGCTTCTTCATGGACCCTTCATGGTTGGGGCCCTCCATGGACTCGCACAGCCGTTACCCTTCGTGGGTTGAAGTCTCCATCAACGTGGATGTATGATAGCACCACCTATCGGAACCACGCCAAAAATCTCGGTGTCTACATTGCATTTGCTCCCTTCAAACTCCTCCCCTTTACCTTCATATGCAATGATTTACATTCCGCTGCTATACTCTCTTAGAATTGGATGTGTAGGTTGATTGCTTGACTTGTGCTAAGTTGCTAAAATCTGCCAAGACATAAAATTGGGAAAAGGCTAGATTTTTATTTGGTCAAGTAGTCTAATCACCCCCCCTCTAGACATACTTTTGATCCTACAAGTAGTATCAGAGCTTTGGTCTCCATTTGCCATGATTTCCATAGCTTTGGTGATCACAGCCTTGGTTTCGCAACCTAGGAGAGTATGGCCTCTAGCGAGGGAAATTACCACCATAGAGGTCCTTACTTTGATGGTACTAATTTTACCAGTTGGAAGCATAAGATGAAAATGCATATTCTTGGACATAACCCGGCAGGGCTGGCAACCAAGACACATCAAGAATCACCAAGCCGTGTGCCGGCAACCCGGTCCCCTTTAGTTTATCCTCCATCTAGTTTCTTACGAAGCAACGCATAAACTAGGGTTTAAGCTTCTGTCACTGTAGCAACCCATCATCTACTTATTACTTTCCAATGCCTTCCCCTAGGCCAAAATCATGGTGAAGTGTCATGTAGTCGACGTTCACATAACACCACTTTAGGAAAGACAACATACATCTCATCAAAATATAGAATGAATACCAAATTCACATGATTACTTATAACAAGACTTCTCCCATGTCCTCAGGAACAAACATAACTACTCAAAAAGCATATTCATGTTCATAATCAGAGGAGTATTAATTATCATTAAGGATCTGAACATATGATCTTCCACCGAAAAAACCAACTAGCATCAACTACAAGGAGTAATCAACACTAGTAGAAACCCACATGTACCAATCTAAGGTTTTGAGACAAAGATCGGATACAAGAGATGAACTAGAGTTTGAGAGGAGGTGGTTCTGGTGAATATGTTGATGGAGATTGACGCCCTCTCAATGAGAGGATCGTTTGTGATGACGGCAACAATCATTTCCCCCTCCGGGAGGGATGTTTCCCTGGCAGAACAACTCCACCGGAGCCCTAAATAGGTTCTGCCTAGGTTCCGCCTCGAGACGGCAGCGCTTCATCCCGAAAGCTTCCTTCTCAATTTTTTTCCAGGTAAAAACCCTTCATATAGCAAAAGATGGGCATCGGGGGGCCTGCCAGGCTGGCGGCAAGGCAGGGGGCGTGCCCAGGGGGTAGGGCACGCCCCCACCCTTATGGTTTCCTGGTGGGTCCCCCTGGGTGCTTTCTTTGCCCAATATTTTTTATATATTCCAAAACAATTCTGCGTGAAGTTTCAGGAATTTTGGAGTTGCACAGAATAGATCTCTCAAATTTTCTCCTTTCTGGTCTAGAATTCCAGCTGCCGGCAATCTCCCTCCTCATGTAAACCTTATAAAATAAGAGAGAAAAGGCATAAGTAATGTGTAATCACATCCCATAATGCAATAAATATCAATATAAAAGCATGATGCAAAATGGACGTATCAACTCCCCAAGCTTAGACCTCGCTTGTCCTCAAGCGAAATCCGAAATCAAAAAATATGTCCACATCACTACAAAAAAAAGACACATCCGTGACATTTTGGGCTAAACGAAATTTTTTTCTGTCATAAGTATGACACTTCTATGACGATAATTGTGACAAAACCCGGTATCATCATAGATGTGGTGGGCTCCTATTTCTATGACAAAAAATCATGACAGAAAATGGGCTTTTCATCCTGGGCGGGCCGGAGACGCAACTGCATGACATTCTTTGGGCCGTCCATGACGGAAAAAACCATGGTAGAAGCGAGGGGGAGGAAAATTTCGGGGAGTTCCCGGTTACGGTGGGAGGTCGGGGACCGAGCGATGCACGTTTCTCTCGTACATGTACGCGCGTGTGTGCGAGGCGTTGGCTCTAACTGAACCCGAGCGAGGCGTTGGGCTCTAACTAAACCCGAGCGATTGCACTGCAGGCTACGCGTTACTGAACCCGAGCGATCGATCGATGGCTGTTAACTGAACCCGATCGAGCGATTCCTTCGCTACTGCTGCTAACTGAAGCCGATCGATGGGATGAACAGTGAGTGTTGCGGGGGGTTTGGATGAACAGTGAGCGGTGGCGTTGCCTCTGGATGAACAGGACCCCGTGGTGTGGTGGAGGGCTGGATGAACAGTAGACGGTGGAGGGGTGCCCGTGGAGGGGTGGATGAACAGGCCCCCGTGGTGTGGTGGAGGGCGGGATGAACAGTAGACGGTGGAGGGGTGCCCGTGGAGGGGTGGTTGAACAGGACCCCGTGGTGTGGAGGGCTGGATGAACAGTAGACGGTGGAGGGGTGGTTGAACAGTAGCCGGTGGAGTAGCGCGCGGTGGAGGCTGGATGAACAGGAGCCCGTGGAGGCTGGAGGAGGTCGACGGTGGATGAACAGTAGCTCGTGGAGGCTGGAGGGGGTCGACGGTGGAGATGAACAGTATCCCGTGGAGTCCCGTTTTGCGGTATGCCACACCCCTCCTGATGAACAGGACCCCTGTTTCGACCATAGCGCTCCAACACAAGTCTGTTTCCTCCATTTTGCGGTACGCCACGCCCCTCCCGATCAACAGGACCCCCGTTTCAACCGTAGGAGGTCCGTTTCCTCCGTTTTGCGGTACGCCACACCCCTGCCGATCAACAGGACCCCCGTTTTGATCGTAGGAGGTCCGTTTCCTCCGTTTTGCGGTATGCCACACCCCTCCTGATGAACAGGATCCCGTTTCGAACGTGGCTGGTCGAACACAAGGCCGTTTCCTCCGTTCTGCGGTACGCCAGGCCTCGTTTCCATCGCCTGTTCAGTCCAAGCCCTCCCGATGAACACGACCACGCATTCCGTTGCCTTCCCATGAAGACGACATGAACACGACGACGACGTTGTTTCTCCGTTCCGGCCCAGCCATGTACATGAGCCCTGGACGTACGTATGCGCGAGTAGGCGTTCGAGACCCCGCCCGTATGTACACATACGTGGCCGTATTTTCTTTCTTGCACCCTGGCCGCTGTACATACGTGTACATGCTACGTGCGAGCCACTACTACGACACGTGCGTGCCTCTACATCGACCAGTATGTACGTACACGTTCACGACCAGAATGACAACGCTACGTACGCTTTGACTAGGTGGGTCCCGACTGTCAGGCCCTTCCTTGCCTGCGAAGATGTAGCTGGTCGGTCCCAGCAGTCAGGGGGTGAATCGTTTTTTTTTTGCCCGGACGCACTTCCTTGCGTGCGAAGATGTAGCTGGTGGGTCCCAGTAGTCGGGGGGCTGGTGGGTCCCAGTACTCAGGGGGCGAATCATTTTGGTTTTTTTTCTCGGACGCACTTCCTTGCATGCAAAGATGTAGCTGGTGGGTCCCAGCAGTCAGGGGGCGAATCGTTTTTTTTGCCCGGACGCACTTCCTTGCGTGCAAAGGTGTAGCTGGTAGGTCCCAGCAGTCAGGGGGGAAACGGTTTTTTTGCGAAATACGGTGGCCCGTTCGGTGGGTCCCTGCTGTCAGGTGGAGGAATCATTATTTTCCACGTAATAAGGAGGCACTTGCTGCCGCCATGGACCCAGCTGTCAGCCTCTTCACGTACAGTCCACGTTCGATGGAAGTCGTTCCTTGACCACGTTGACCACGCCGCACCGAGAGCACCAGGGAGGTGGACGACGGTGAGGCCTAGGAAGGGGACGACACGGAGGCAGGGAAGACTCGGCAGTTATTTCCCACGCGGAGGGGAGTACGGCTGTATGAGGGTTTACTGGTTCGTCTGCTGTCGCCGGAGAATAACAGCAGGTGCGGGTGAGTAGAGGGATGGCTAGGCCAGCGATGCGAGTACGGTCGGGCGGTGAGGCCTGCGTGGCAGCACAGCCGGCCGTGCGAAGGAGGGAGCAGGCAGTCCCTCCGGCGCTTGTTTGAGCGACTAGAGCAGAAAGAGCAGAGATTGAAGAAGCACGACGGCCTTGGATGGACATCCAACCGTCAGTGCATGTGCGTCAACCTTTTTTTAGGAAAGCCTCAAATCTGTGGAAAACAGCATACAGCCCATCTGCCATTATTTCTAATAATTTACAGCCCATTTGCTAATTCTTAAGGTTTCTTTTGGAGCCCATATTCTTTTTGTTAGCATTATTGTGGCAACGGTTAAAAAATTGGGCCAATTCCATTTTTTCCCCTAACTTTGTCCCGGCCTCATCTTTATCCCTAAATAAAAACAGTGCTCAACTTTGCCCCTCTTCCGTTAGGTGCTCTTATAGAAATGCCCTTCCATACATTTTCTGTCCAGTCAAAGGCCTTTGACCGTTAGATTTTTCTACACGCGCACTTAACGGTCAAAGGCCTTTGACTGGACGGAAAATGTACGGAAGGGTATTTCTATAAGAGCACTTAACGGAAAAGGGGTAAAGTTGAGCACTGTTTTTATTTAGGGGTAAAGATGAGGTCCGGACAAAGTTAGGGGGAAAAAATGTAAATCTCCCTAAAAAATTATATGAAATTTTGCATATTTCGGTGCGGTCCGAACTGTTTTTAATCCCGAAATTTCGACTCACATTCAAACTGATTTTAAAAATAAATGTATATCAATATAAAATCCACAAATTCTCCACGCATAAAAATTAATGTCATTTAAAATCTTGAAATGAAAAAAAAGATATTTGAAACTAATTGCCGGTTTGATGTGTTTTAAAAATGTCCAACCCATTTCTCATTACTGATGGGCCATTTTCTCGGCTAGTCGATTGAAAGCTCTCCTCGTCTTGAAAGATTTGCAGCCCAACAGGCCTGACAAAGCGACTTACTTGGCAAATCACAAAAAAACTGGGATGTGGCTGTGGACCCAGCTGTGACGCCCCCGATTCAATCGTACACTAATCATGCACGCAAATGTGTACGATCAAGATCAGGGACTCACGGGAAGATATCACAACACAACTCTAAAACATAAAATAAGTCATACAAGCATCATAAAACAAGCCAGGGGCCTCGAGGGCTCGAATACAAGTGCTCGATCATAGACGAGTCAGCGGAAGCAACAATATCTGAGTACAGACATAAGTTAAACAAGTTTGCCTTAAGAAGGCTATCACAAACTGGGATACAATCGAAAGAGGCGCATGCCTCCTGCCTGGGATCCTCCTAAACTACTCCTGGCCGTCGTCAACAGGCTGCACGAAGTAGTAGGCACCTCCGGTGTAGTAGAAGTCGTCGTCGAAGGTGGCGTCTGGATCCTGGGCTCCATCATCTGGTCGCAGCAATCGGGTAGAGAAATATGGAAAAGGGGGAACAAGGCAACCGTGAGTACTCATCCAAAGTACTCGCAAGCAAGGAGCTACACTACATATGCATGGATATATGTGTAAAGGGCCATATCAGTGGACTGAACTGCAGAATGCCGGAGTAAGAGGGGGATAGCTAATCCTGTCGAAGACTACGCTTCTGGCAGCCTCCGTCTTGCAGCATATAGAAGAGAGTAGACTGAAGTCCTCCAGGTAGCATCGCATAGCATAATCCTACCCGGCGATCCCCTCCTCGATGCCCGGTTAGAGAGCAATCACTGGGCTGTATCTGGCACTTGAAAGGGTGTGTTTTATTAAGTTTCCGGTTCTAGTTGTCATAAGGTCAAGGTACAACTCCGGGTCGTCCTTTTACCGAGGGACACGGCTATTCGAATAGATTAACTTCCCTGCAGGGGTGCACCACATAACCCAACACGCTTGATCCCATTTTGCCGGACACACTTTTCGGGGTCATGCCCGGCCGCGGAAGATCAACACGTCGCAGCCCCATCTAGGCACAACAGAGAGGTCAGCACGCCGGTCTAAACCTAAGCACACAGGGGTCTGGGCCCATCGCCCTTAGCACACCTGCACGTTGTGAACGCGGCCGGAAGCAGACCTAGCCTAGTGGCGTTCCAGTCCAATCCGGCGCGCGCCACTCAGTCGCTGACGTCACGAAGGCTTCGGCTGATACCACGACGCCGGGATACCCATAACTACTCCCGCGTAGATGGTTAGTGCGTATAGACCAAATGGCCGGACTCAGATCAAATACCCAGATCTCATTAAGCGTGTTAAGTATTCGCGAACGCCGACCAGGGCCAGGCCACCTCTATCCTAGGTGGTCTCAACCTGCCCTGTCGCTCCGCCACAAAGTAACAGTCGGGGGCCATCGGGAACCCAGGCCCACCACTACCTGGGTGGAACCACCTGCCCCTTCAGCCCCCATCTCCGAACAGTATCACAGGTAATGTAACAGTGTAAAGTATATAGTATATGCCCGTGATCACCTCCCGAAGTGATCACGGCCCAGTAGTATAGCATGGCAGACGGACAAGAGTCTAGGGCCACTGATGGAACACTAGCATCCTATACAAAGCAGTAGGATAGCAGGTAAAGGTAACAACAGTAGTAGCAATGACAGGCTATGCAGCAGAGTAGGATTAACAGAAAGCAGTAACATGGTACACTACTCTAATGCAAGCAGTATAGAGAAGAATAGGCGATATCTGGTGATCAAGGGGGGGCTTGCCTGGTTGCTCTGGCAAGAGAGAGGGGTCGTCAACTCCGTAGTCGTACTGGGTAGCAACGGCGTCGGTCTCGGTGTCTAGCGGAAGAAGAGGGGGAAGAAACAATAAATATTTAAGCAAGCAGATGCATAGCGATGCATGACATGACAAGTATCGGTGCTAGAGGTGCCCTAACGCGGTATAAGGTGATACCGGTGAAGGGGGAAACATCCGGGAAAGTATCCCCCGACGTTTCATGTTTTCGGACAGATGAACCGGAGGGGGAAAGTTGCGAGTTCGATATGTTAGGGGTGTGTGGCGGACGAACGGGCTGCGTATCCGGATTCTTCTCGTCGTTCTGAGCAACTTTCATGTAGAAAGTATTTTCATCTGAGCTACGGTTTATTTATATGATTTTCTAAAGTTTTAAAGCATTTTTAGAATTAACAGAATTAATTTAATTTAGAAAATGCCATTATGATGTCAGCATGAGGTCAGCGTGATGTCAGCTGTCAGCTTTGACCGTTGACCAGTCAAGCTGACGGGTGGGTCCGAGCTGTCATTGACTGTTTACTTAATTAGGACTTAGCTAATCTAATTACTGTTTAATTAACTAACTAGTTAATTAGATTAATTTAAAGAGGATTAATTAACTTAATTAATTCACCAATTAATTTACTAATTAATTATTAATTCATTTTTATTTTATTTTCTTTTCTTTTATAAAACGTTCTGGGGCCGGGCCCGGCTGTCATTGTGCCTGGGGCCTTAGCAGGCGCCGGCGTTAGCGGGTTCGGGCGCAACGGGTGCCCAGCACCCGCTCGTTCGGGCGCACGCCCAGGGGCGGGCGGACCCGGCAGGGGACGGAGCAGGGGGCCAGTGGCCACGGCGAAGCCATGGCCGGAGCAGGCGCAGCCAGCGCGGGCGACGGATGGCGAGGCGGTGCGGTGTGGTGGCCGTGGCGATGCTCGGGGCTCTGGACGGCGCGGTCGAGAGGGCGGGCGAGCACGGCGAGGCGCACAAGCGCGCGAGCAGGGGCAGGGGAGTTGCGGTGGGCACACGCGAGCACGGCTGGAGGCAGGACACCGGTGGCAGCGAGCGAGCGAGTGCAGGAGAAGCGGAGACGGCCGCCGGCGGCGACATCGCAGGCGTGGCACGCACCGGGGTGTGGTGGGAGGTTCGGCGGCAACGTGCAGCGGCAGGCTGCGCAAGCAGCAGAAGCAGAAGCTTCAGGTGGCAGCAGCGCGAGCGGAAGGCCGCGCGGCATCGGTGGGCTTGGGCGGAAGCGGGCAGAGGCGCGGGCGGGGTCATGCGCGCGTGTGCGGGCGCCAGTTAGCGAGGTCCTGCCCCAAGTGGCCGGAGCAGGGGAGGAATGGAGGCCGGCGTAGGCCGGCGAGGCTGCAGCAGAGCGGGGGAAGGGGATGCGGCGCACGGGGCGTGGGCGGCAGGAGTGCGCGGGGCACGGGGTGAGCGCGTGCGGGGCACGGCCACAGTGGGCGCGCGCGGGGCGCCGGTGCACGAGTGCGTGAACGCGAGGTAGAGAGGAGGATAGGGAGAGGCTCACGAGGCCGGTAGGGAAATGGCAGCGGGGCTCGTGGGGGTTGACGGGGACGACCGGGCGGAGCGGATGCAGGCCGGCGAGGGAGCGCCGGTGACGGGCGTCGGGGCGGCGTCGGGCGCGCAGGGTCGAGGGCGAGGGGATCGGGATCCCGATCCAGATCCAGCGGGGGGAGAGGAGTGGTGCGAGTGGGATTGGTGGGGGGTTAGGGTTGCGGGGGTGAGGGGATATGGGGAATGGGGGGGTTGGCCGGTTGGGCCAGTTGGGCCCGGCCTGCTGGGCCAAAGCCTAGTGGGGGGAATGGGTGATTGCTTTTCTCCTTTTGTTTTCTGTTTGTTTGTTTTTCTTTTTCTATTTTCATATTAGTTTTACTTTATTTTTAGTTCTATAAAATATACCACTAGCCCCTAAATTAGTATTTATAAATACTCTATTGCCACATTAATTTCTCATACCTAATAAAATAGTTTAATGTTTTAATATTTATAAAATGCATTTAATTATTTGCATAAGCCACTGTTTTATTTAGTTTAGTGCTTTTAATTATTTTATAAAAATGTGATCCTCCACCATAATTACCTAAGCATTATTTGCCACCTCTAGCACATTTTAACTTTAATGTTTGAAAACTTTACCGTTTGACTAGATTTTGAATTTTTGAACTCGAACGGGATTGAATCATCGTGAGGTTTACAACAGTAAGAGTAGTGACGTGGCATCATTAGGAGAGGTTACTGTAGCTTGATTATCCGGGCGTCACAATTCTCCTCCACTACAAGAAATCTCGTCCCAAGATTTAAGAGGCGAGTAGGGGGAGGTTCTGGTTACGAAATTCTAACGTGTCTTCTCGGCCTTGGTTGACCTTCTTGAAGAGGTTGATCCATAGCGTTGATGTCTTCATTTCTCTGCATCAATGCATCATGAGGAAGCTGTCGTCCTTCCTTTGGGAACTCCATCGTACTTACAGAGGAGTAAAGGATGGGTATACCGGAAGAATGGAATTCTGCATGGTTGCTTATCCGGTAGCTAATCATTAGGGAACGTGGCGAAAAGTAACTCTCGAATTGAAATTTACGAAAATATCGAGAGCAAGGTAAGGAGGTAACATGGGAAGTTTCGAGCGGGCATGCAATCGCTTGATGCCTGAAACAGGGCGTGAAATGGGGTCCAAAGCAATGGGAATAAGTATTGTGTCTAATACCAGAGTTGATGATTTCTCGGAAGGTGGCTCGTGAATCACATACGAGGCCAAGTGTGAGGAATTAAATTTGGAAACCGGGGGTGTATAGGAGGGTCAGGTTTCGATCCTGTGGAACTGTGGGTTATGGGCCCACCATGTGGTTAAAAGTAGGAAAAGCGTTGATATCTTGCACGGTCATGATAGCAAGACATGTCAGAGGGTAGCCTATCAGTTATGTTGGCAACAATGTCGATACCAAGGGCGAGGGACGAAGAGAACCATTTTCCTGCTCGTTGAACGAGGCGGACCATTAGGCAAAGTTCTCGTCCATCGGTGGTTACCGGAATGTCATCAACAAAAGTAACAGGGTCTTACTGACAGAATTGTACGCCGAGGGGTTTACATAAGCAGGGAATTAATACTGCTTAGACCATAATGATCACCAGAAAGGTTAAACCAAATAATGGAAAGGAAAATATGATTATCAGATATTTCAGGGGTATATCCTTCCCAATGATAACATATGCATGACAGGATATAATGTAGAAAACCCTTTAGGTAAGGGGAGAAAAATTTCATGACATTACCCATACAACGGTGTTCGGATAATTGAGCAAGAAACATTTAGCATTGGGATTCAAATGTTCTTGTTGAAAATCATAGTACCACAAACATGCTTCGAGACAGTATTGACATGGTCTTCAAGCAAAGGTCAGGCTTTGGATACAAAGGATCCATCGAAAACAACTTATAGAATAAGTCTTACAGCTTCCTCATGGAAGAATGGATAACCTTGCTGAAGAGGAATCTATAACAATAGGGCCTCCGGCCAGGTGTGCTAGGCACGACAGCACCTTACCGGGTCACATAAAGACCATTGTTATAACTCTTGGAAATATGTTCCAACCATCATATCTGACTGAGATTCAGATCTGATTGGTGTCAGGATAACTCAGACTCGGGATGCGTGAGAAGAAAGGTGCAACACACATTGTCGAGATGACATTGTAAGATTCTCGGGAATTGAACTATGGAAGCAGGTCCCGAAACCAGAGTTCAGCCTTAACCCAAGGAGAGGATGAGGAGGTGGCTGATGGACCCAGCGACATATCATCGAGATTTCCAAAAAGATGGATTTCCACAACCATGTGATCAAAGAGATAACATTTGTCAGATCAAATGATATAAGGAGATATGCTCGAGGAAAACATAACCAATTAAACATTGGTTGAAAGGTGCGCCCGAAATATGGGCTGGGTTGCACGACCAACGTCGGAATGGTGATTCAATAATCAATAGTCTAAGAATGAACGGTCGACCATTAACTTCAAAGAAATAGGGTTGCTAGTAGGGCAGAATCCAAACAACACCGCTCACTTGTTGGTATCCCGGCTAGAATCAACACGGGAACCAAGAAAGAATGATGATGGTGGGCAGTATCACTATACCAAGAAATTTTAAGAGGTGGTGAAATTCTTACCACACTCTTGACATAAAAGACGGTAATACTCCAAGGTAAAGAAGAACAGATGCTGGATAGCGAGGAACTCAAGGCATAACACAAAACTCAATCAAGTTTGTGTTGGAGGGAAATCAATAAGGTGGTCGATGATAACACAGATCATCAAGGGTAAGGATGGTATTTCTCATCATGAACTCAATTGATATCCTGGAAGAGCTCAAAATGCTGATGATGATCACGACACAATTGTTGAGAGATTTCATGAAGATGTAATCGGTCGGCGATGACATCAAGTCAAACGATGATGCAGCGAAAGGTTATTGTAACCATGGTTACGACACAAACTCGAAATCAAGCTTGCTGTTCGAGGTGAATCGATAAGACAAGGACGATCGACGTAAGCTTAGCTCATCGCCGAAAGTGGTGCTCCGAAAATAAGGACCAGGTAGCATAGTTAAAATCAGCACGATACTGATATAGCCGATCAGGCTAGAAATGACGTGATCGAGTACAAACTCGTAAGTAAAGAAGATTACTAATGGTTGTTTAATCACGATGCGGACTCGATTCAGTTACCGATGTCCTTGAGTGTTTAATTACTCAGGGCCCGTGAAAAATTGGAATCAGTGAGAATGTAGCACTTGATATAGAACTCATAAGAAGTTATGTAGTTCCATGATAATCTCGAGATACCGGGGGGTAATACTCGACGACAGATCAAAGTAGAGGTTGGACAAGGGTAATGCTCTGCAGAAGACAAGTGCTTAAACTTGCACGAGAAATGGTATTTAAAGGAGAACAATCATGGTCGGAACCACAGTTGCAAAGGATCAATTCACATATACCAGATGTTATTTATCAAGGAAAAGGTTATTATTACAAGAAGTTTCCATGATAGGATCTACATCATGTCCATGGGCATGAACACAAAGTTCAAGGTCGACTCCCACTTCTTTAATTCATAACCTTTCATTCACTTCTCGTCTTCGAAGAAGTTGTAGTGTTGAAATTTTATCTGGCGAAGCACCAGAAGAGTATTACTCGTGAAAACTTTCGGATTCACACGGTTTAGAAAATGCATAGGTTCAACTCATCGGGGCATCTTAGAAACATATACCTCAAGCTTCGGGAGTAATTATCACTAGCTCGAAAGCATAGCATGGTTGAGAAAGTAGAGGATACAATTTCGCAAAGGCATTATGTATCCTAGGAAAGACTCAGAAGGTGATTAATTATGAAGGACACTGTCGGATAATAATCCAACAGTGGATATGGTGATCCACAATGGAGCTGATGTGAGTATCGATACCCAATCAGAGGAAGAAAGAATGCAAATGCATCGATTTATAGAACATCTGAATAATCCAACATCTAAATAGCAAAGGAATTATGATTTTCAAATCAAGGGATCAGGAGCACACGCTCTTAATCAAGGATGAATAAGTTGAATATACCAGAGGCACAATCGACGACAGTAGTTTGGTCGAGAACCAGCTCATGTTCAAAATGATGTTTGAGCCGGAAAGATATTTAGAAGGGTCAATTGATGATTGCGTGCATTCGCACCCATGTTGAATCAATATGATCAAAATGATGGTGTCAAAGGAGACTAATGAATATTGCCAGCCATATGGAAAGCATCCATAATGCAAGCAGACAAGTATTTGCAGAGCAATAAGTTACTAAGGATTTTCGGAGGATCGAATAGTATTTCAAAGACTTTTGTGAAACAAAAACAACTGGGGTAAGCGGATACTTGATAAGGGCGATAAATTATCTGTAGGAGTATTCAGGTGGAAAGGAACTGCAAGGCAGTAGGCACAAAATATTCTCGGAACAACAGAGAGGATTTCAGGGTATCTTGTTATAACAAGATCAACTAGGAATGAAAGTAAGAACGGCAAGTGTATGTATTTATCCATAGGGATATTATGGTGGTAGGGAATTGCAAAAGAAACGGGCACAAAGTCTCAAAAGAGTATCGGAGAGTAACTTCGAAATCTTCTGATGCAACCGGCGATCATCTGGGTCGAAGGGGCACTCCGGGAGAAAGTGTTTTCGAGAACCTAAAGTTAGTTTTGTTTTTAGCAAAATCATTTAACCCGAATAGAAGAGATGTCAGAGTCCCAGAGTATAGGTCGAGGAATAAAAGGTCCTAATACCACCCAACTGGCGACGTGGGCCCGTAAGGCACACAGCCAAGTTAGTAAAAGTTTTTTGCAATGTCTAGACTCGACTTCGGCCAAGGAGTGTGGAAGGGGGATTCCTACAGGCAGTCGACTCTGATACCAACTTGTGACACCCCCGATTTAATCGTACACTAATCATGCACGCAAATGTGTACGATCAAGATCAGGGACTCACGGGAAGATATCACAACACAACTCTAAAACATAAAATAAGTCATACAAGCATCATAATACAAGCCAGGGGCCTCGAGGGCTCGAATACAAGTGCTCGATCATAGACGAGTCAGCGGAAGCAACAATATCTGAGTATAGACATAAGTTAAACAAGTTTGCCTTAAGAAGGCTAGCACAAACTGGGATACAATCGAAAGAGGCGCGGTCCTCCTGCCTGGGATCCTCCTAAACTACTCCTGGCCGTCGTCAGCAGGCTGCACGAAGTAGTAGGTGCCTCCGGTGTAGTAGAAGTCGTCGTCGAAGGTGGCGTATGGATCATGGGCTCCATCATCTGGTCGCAGCAATCGGGTAGAGAAATGGGGAAAAGGGGGAACAAGGCAACCGTGAGTACTCATCCAAAGTACTCACAACCAAGGAGCTACACTACATATGCATGGATATATGTGTAAAGGGCCATATCAGTGGACTGAACTGCAGAATGCCGGAGTAAGAGGGGGATAGTTAATCCTGTCGAAGACTACGCTTCTGGCAGCCTCCGTCTTGCAACATATAGAAGAGAGTAGACTGAAGTCCTCCAGGTAGCATCGCATAGCATAATCCTACCCGGCGATCCCCTCCTCGATGCCCGGTTAGAGAGCAATCACCGGGTTGTATCTGGCACTTGAAAGGGTGTGTTTTATTAAGTATCCGGTTCTAGTTGTCATAAGGTCAAGGTACAACTCCGGGTCGTCCTTTTACCGAGGGACACGGCTATTCGAATAGATTAACTTCCCTGCAGGGGTGCACCACATAACCCAACACGCTTGATCCCATTTGGCCGGACACACTTTTCGGGGTCATGCCCGGCCGCGGAAGATCAACACGTCGCAGCTCCACCTAGGCACAACAGAGAGGCCAGCACGCCGGTCTAAACCTAAGCGCACAGGGGTCTGGGCCCATCGCCCTTAGCACACCTGCACGTTGCGAACGTGGCCGGAAGCAGACCTAGCCTAGTGGCGTTCCAGTCCAATCCGGCGCGCGCCACTCAGTCGCTGATGTCACGAAGGCTTCGGCTGATACCACGACGCCGGGATACGCATAACTACTCCCGCGTAGATGGTTAGTGCGTATAGACCAAATGGCCAGACTCAGATCAAATACCCAGATCTCGTTAAGCATGTTAAGTTTCCGCGAACGCCGACCAGGGCCAGGCCACCTCTCTCCTAGGTGGTCTCAACCTGCCCTGTCGCTCCGCCACAAAGTAACAGTCGGGGGCCATCGGGAACCCAGGCCCACCACTACCTGGGTGGAACCACCTGCCCCTTCAGCCCCCATCTCCGAACAGTATCACAGGTAATGTAACAGTGTAAAGTATATAGTATATGCCCGTGATCACCTCCCGAAGTGATCACGGCCCAGTAGTATAGCATGGCAGACGGACAAGAGTCTAGGGCCACTGATGGAACACTAGCATCCTATACAAAGCAGTAGGATAGCAGGTAAAGGTAACAAGAGTAGTAGCAATGACAGGCTATGCAGCAGAGTAGGATTAACAGAAAGCAGTAACATGGTACACTACTCTAATGCAAGCAGTATAGAGAAGAATAGGCGATATCTGGTGATCAAGGGGGGGCTTGCCTGGTTGCTCTGGCAAGAGAGAGGGGTCGTCAACTCCGTAGTCGTACTGGGTAGCAACGGCGTCGGTCTCGGTGTCTAGCAGGAGAAGAGGGGGAAGAAACAATAAATATTTAAGCAAGCAGATGCATAGCGATGCATGACATGACAAGTATCGGTGCTAGAGGTGCCCTAACACGGTATGAGGTGATACCGGTGAAGGGGGAAACGACCGGTAAAGTATCCCTGGCGTTTCATGTTTTCGGACAAATGAACCGGAGGGGGAAAGTTGCGAGTTCGATATGTTAGGGGTGTGTGGCGGACGAACGGGCTGCATATTCGGATTCTTCTCGTCGTTCTAAGCAACTTTCATGTAGAAAGTATTTTCATCTGAGCTACGGTTTATTTATATGATTTTCTAAAGTTTTAAAGCATTTTTAGAATTAACAGAATTAATTTAATTTAGAAAATGCCATTATGATGTCAGCATGAGGTCAGCGTGATGTCAGCTATCAGCTTTGACCGTTGACCAGTCAAGCTGTCGGGTGGGTCCCAGCTGTCATTGACTGTTTAGTTAATTAGGACTTAGCTAATCTAATTACTGTTTAATTAACTAACTAGTTAATTAGATTAATTTAAACAGGATTAATTAACTTAACTAATTCACTAATTAATTTACTAATTAATTAACTAATTAATTATTAATTTTATTAATTCATTTTTATTTTATTTTCTTTTCTTTTATAAAACGTTCTGGGGCCGGGCCCCGGCTGTCATTGTGCCTGGGGCCTTAGCAGGCGCCGGCGTTAGCGGGTTCGGGCGCAACGGGTGCCCAGCACCCGCTCGTTCGGGCGCACGCCCAGGGGCGGGCGGACCCAGCAGGGGACGGAGCAGGGGGGCAGTGGCCACGGCGAAGCCATGGCCGGAGCAGGCGCAGCCAACGCGGGCGACGGATGGCGAGGCGGTGCGGTGTGGTGGTCGTGGCGATGCTCGGGGCTCTGGACGGCGCGGTCGAGAGGGCGGGCGAGCACGGCGAGGCGCGCAAGCGCGCGAGCAGGGGCAGGGGAGTTGCGGTGGGCACACGCGAGCACGGCTGGAGGCGGGACGCCGGTGGCAGTGGGCGAGCGAGTGCAGGAGAAGCGGAGACGGGGTGTGGTGGGAGGTTCGGTGGCAACGTGCAGCGGCAGGCTGCGGAAGCAGCAGAAGTAGAAGCTTCAGGTGGCAGCAGCGCGGGCGGAAGGCCGCGCGGCATCGGTGGGCTTGGGCAGAAGCGGGCAGAGGCGCAGGCGGGGTCATGCGCGCGCGTGAGGGCGCCAGTGAGCGAGGTCCTGCCCCAAGTGGCCGGAGCAGGGGAGGAATGGAGGCCGGCGTAGGCCGGCGAGGCCGCAGCAGAGCGGGGGGAGGGTATGCGGCGCACCGGGCATGGCGGCAGGAGTGTGCGGGGCGCGGGGTGAGCGCGTGCGGGGCACGGCCACGGTGGGCGCGCGCGGGGCGCCGGTGCGCGAGTGCGTGAACGCGAGGTAGAGAGGAGGAGAGGGAGAGGCTCACGAGGCCGGTAGGGAAATGGCGGCGGGGCTCGTGGGGGTTGACGGGGACGACCGGGCGGAGCAGATGCAGGCCGGCGAGGGAGCGCCGGTGACGGGCGTCGGGGCGGCGTCGGGCGCGCAGGGTCGAGGGCGAGGGGATCGGGATCCCGATCCAGATCCAGCGAGGGGAGAGGAGTGGTGCGAGTGGGATTGGTGGGGGGTTAGGGTTGCGGGGGTGAGGGGATATGGGGAATGGGGGGGTTGGCCGGTTGGGCCAGTTGGGCCCGGCCTGCTGGGCCGAAGCCTAGTGGGGGGAAGGGGTGATTGCTTTTCTGCTTTTGTTTTCTGTTTGTTTGTTTTTCTTTTTCTGTTTTCATATTAGTTTTACTTTATTTTTAGTTTTATAAAATATACCACTAGCCCCTAAATTAGTATTTATAAATACTCTATTGCCACATTAATTTCTCATACCTAATAAAATAGTTTAATGTTTTAATATTTATAAAATGCATTTAATTATTTGCATAAGCCACTGTTTTATTTAGTTTAGTGCTTTTAATTATTTTATAAAAATGTGATCCTCCACCATAATTACCTAAGCATTACTTGCCACCTCTAGAACATTTTAACTTTAATGTTTGAAAACTTTACCGTTTGACTTGATTTTGAATTTTTGAATTCGAACGGGATTGAATCATCGTGAGATTTACAACAGTAAGAGTGGTGACGTGGCATCATTAGTAGAGGTTACTGTAGCTTGATTATCCGGGCATCACACCAGCTGTCAGCCTCTCCACGTACAATACTCTTCCGATGGAAGTTGTTCCTTGACCACGTTGACCACGCCGCGCGAAGAGCACCACGGCGGTGGACGACAGCGAGGCCTAGGAAGGGGACGACGCGGCAGTGGAAGCCCGCGCGGAGAGGACTACGAGGGTTCACTGGTTCGGCTGTGGTGTGAGGCTGTCGTCGCCGCAGGGCCTGGCAGACGGTGGGAATAGTAGGGGGCGGTGAGGCCTCTGCGGCAGCACAGCCGGCCACGGGAGGCAGGAGCATGCGGCACGACCGTCGCTGCTTTGGGCGGCTGAGCAAGAAGACCAGAGGTTGAAGAAGCACTACGGCCATTGGATGGACATCGTACGGTCACTGGAGCTAGAATCGTTCATATTGACTAAGTTGACAAACCCTTCGTCCCCGTCAACTTAGTAGGCCCACAAGTCAGCCTCCAGCAAGGTGGGTCCCAGCTAGCCGGGAGAGTATTCATTTTTTTGTGCGTAATAAGGAGGCACTTTCGGTGGGTCCGAGCTGACAGCGGGGGGAACGTTTTTTCGTGAAATACGGTGGCCCGTCCGGTGGGTCCCAGCAGTCAGGGGGAAACGATTTTTTTCGCAAAATACTGGTGGCCCATCTGGTGGGTCCCCGCTGTCAGGTGGAGGAATAATTATTTTCCGCATAATAAGGAGGCACTTCCTTGCGGCTGCCGTGGACCCGGCTGTCATCCTCTCCATGTAGAGTACTCTTCCGATGGAAGTCGGTCGTTGACCACATTGACCACGCAGCGCCGAGAGCACCACGGTGGTGGACGACGGCGAGGCCTAGGAAGGGGACGACGCGGAGCCGTGCAAGACGCGGCAGTGGATGCCCACGCGGGGAGGAGTACGAGCATTCACTGGTTCGGCTGTGGTGTGAGGCTGTCGTCGCCACAGAATAACAGAGGGTGTGGGTGAGTGGAGGGTTGGCCTGGTCAGTGGTGGGAGTAGTATGGGGGCGGTGAGGCCTCCGTGGTAGCACATCCGGCCATGGCAGGCAGGAGCAGGCGGCACGACCGGCGCTGCTTTGGGCGGCTGGAGCAAGAAGACCAAAGGTTGAAGAAGCACTATGGCCGTTGGATGGACATCATACGGTCACTGGAGTATTGACTAAGTTGACAAAGCTCTCCGTCCCTGTCAACTTAGTAGGCACAGAAGTCAGCCCAACAATATGGTGGGTCCCAGCTAGCAGGGGGTATTAATTTTTTGGGCGTAATAAGGAGGCACTTCCTTGCGTGCGAAGATATAGCTAGTGGGTCCGACCTGTCAGCGGGGGGAATGTCTTTTCGCGAAATACAGAGGCCCTTCCTGTGGGTCCTAGCTATCAGGTGGAGGAATCATTATTTTGCGCGTAATAAGGAGGCATTTCCTTGCGTGCGGCCGGGGACCCAGCTGTCAGCCTCTCCACGTACAGTCCACTTCCGATGGATGTCGTTCATTGACCACGTTGACCAGGTCGCGCCGAGAGCACCAGGGCGGTGGACGACGGCGAGGCCTAGGAAGGGAACGACACGGAGCCAGGGAATACTCGGCAGTTGTTTCCCACGCGGAGGGGAGTACGACTGTACGAGGGTTTACTGGTTCGTCTGCCGTCGCCGGAGAATAACAGCAGGTGTGGGTGAGTAGAGGGATGGCTAGGCCAGCGATGGGAGTACGGTCGGGCAGTGAGGCCTGCGTGACAGCACAGCCGGCCGCACAGAGGAGGGAGCAGGTAGTCCCGCCGGCGCTTGTTTGAGCGGCTTGAGCATGAAGAGCAGAGATTGAAGAAGCACGATAGCCGTTGGATGGACATCCAACAGTCACTGTTCTCGTGTGTTGACTAAGTTGACAGGGTGTTGCATGTGCGTCAACCTTTTTTTTATGAAAGCATACGCGTCAACCTATAGTAGGCGCACAAGTCAGCCTCAAATCTGTGGAAAATAGCATACAGCCCATCTGCCATTATTTCTAATAATGTACAACTCATTTGCTAATTCTTAAGAATTTTTTTGGAGCCCATCTTCTTTTTGTTAGCATCACACCCCATATTGTGGCCACGGTTAAAAAGTATACGAAATTTTGCATATTCCGGTGCGGTCAATTGTTTTTAATCCAGAAATATCAATTCACATTCAAACTATTTTGAAAAATATTTTATATAAATATAAAATCCAAATAATTGTTCACGCATAAAAATCAATGGAATTTAAGATCTTGTAATGAAAAAAAATTGACACTAATTCCCGGTTTGATGTGTTTTAAAAATGTACAGCCCATTTCTGGGCAAACCGAATGAAACTCTCCTCGTCTTGAAAGATTTGCAGCCCAGCAGGGCCGATAAAGCAAGTAGGCTTTACTTGGGTATTTCTTTTTAAAAAATAGAACTGGGCTAGCCATTTTCAGCAAGAAAAAAACACAACTGGGCTCATGATGTGGTAAACATAAATAAAACCCTGGCTAGACGGGCCACAGCCCCCGCACAGCCCCGTTGTTACCCTGATCCGTCGCTAAAACTAGTATAAATAACAACTGCTTGTTCCTCAAAAAAAACTACGCGACTTGCTGGGTCCCTGGTGTTAGTCGCTCGTAGTGTAATTCTCTCGTTTATTGACTACGTTGACAATGGTGTGAGCCCCAGATGTCCAGCCTTTCCTATGAAAATTTACAGCCCATTTGATGTGCTAGTTCAAAATAAGTTTGTGGGTGCTGGTGGGGGCTAATCACTTGGCTTCTGTAATGCACAGTGAGCTCAAGCAGCCGGCGAGAGTGATGTTATTTCCCTTGGTTTGGATTTGTTACAATATTTCACTCTAAATTAAACGAATGGCAAGCCATTTGCCTTGTTTCAAAGAAAATATGACAGTCACAGACGAGTTGAAAAGGGCAGGAACATCTAACTCCAGCTTACAAACTGTACAAAAGCACGAGGGTTAATTGTTCATCAGGTTTACAAAAAAACCAGATTGAAAAGGGCAACAACATCTAACTCCAGCACTGTTTTCGGCAGTCACATTCAAATGGATCGGTCAGGTCCATTGAATGAACATCCTGGGTCGTAAAATTTGCTGGATTATGACCACAGTATGTTGTAAATAGAAGCCCGACACGTTCAGAAGCTCTTTTGCCCACCTGAAACTCCTTTTTTTGCTCTTCGACATACCCATCCGTCAAAACCATGCCGCTGATAAACTTAAGCCTGATGGACAATAGTAACCTCGCATTCAGCAGGAAGAATGTGACAAATCTTGTGTTTGCACGGTTGGCTACATATCGTTCTAGCGTTATTGTCTTCAATCGAATCTCACGAGAAGTGAGAAAATCCCGATGCTTACGAATCCACCGATTGGTTATAACTTTCTTACCCCGTCCTGTTGCCGAAATAGACATGAAGATTGAAAACAGTTAAGGTCTAAAAGAAGAGTGTCGAAAGAGCAACAGCTGAACGGTTAATTCTAGTACACTATATGAGGGCTTCCAATGTGCATGAAATTATCACCTTTATATACAACTTCTCCAGACATGGAAAGCATTGCAGCAAGCCAATAATCTTGTTTAGATCAAAACTATTCATTTGGCTACATAAGATCTTGACAGAATCCAGCACCATTGATAGGCCATCCATGGAGAAACTCTTCATTGAGCATAGAACATAATATTAGTACAAAATGTGTACTCCAAGATGATATATAAATTATGCGCAGAAATTTAAAATGCAGCTTATGGTTACAAGTGTAGATGATAATATAAAGTACCTAAAGAACTGTGGAGCCAAACACCATATTGAAATGAGCACAGAGATCATGTATTACACCCAAGGTCTCCAGTTTAGGCGCAGAGAGGACGGTTATTTGCAATGGTGAATAACTAGAATCAAGGATCAACCTTTGAAGTGAAGGAGCATCTTGGATGATGAGTTGCCTTTCGTCAAAATAAATTCCAATTCTTACAAGGTTAGGTGACTTTATTTGGAGACAACCGATTCTAACTGTGAAAACAAGCACCAAGCACTCCAGCGCAGGGCAACTGGAGTGGATGATGTTGTTGAAGGAAATCTGCCCTAGACGCATTAATAAAGTTATTATTTATTTCCTTATATCATGATAAGTGTTTATTATTCATGCTAGAATTGTATTAACCGGAAACATAATACATGTGTGAATACATAGACAAACAGAGTGTCACTAGTATGCCTCTACTTGACTAGCTTGTTGATCAAAGATGGTTATGTTTCCTAGCCATAGACATGAGTTGTCATTTGATTAACAGGATCACATCATTAGGAGAATGATGTGATTGACATGACCCATTCCGTTAGCTTAGCACTTGATCATTTAGTATGATGCTATTGCTTTCTTCATGACTTATACATGTTCCTATGACTATGAGATTATGCAACTCCCGTTTATCGGAGGAACACTTTGTGTGCTACCAAACGTCACAACGTAACTGGGTGATTATAAAGGAGCTCTACAGGTGTCCCCGAAGGTACATGTTGGGTTGGCGTATTTCGAGATTAGGATTTGTCACTCCGATTGTCGGAGAGGTATCTCTGGGCCCTCTCGGTAATGCACATCACTTAAGCCTTGCAAGCATTGAAACTAATGAGTTAGTTGTGGGATGATGTATTACGGAATGAGTAAAGAGACTTGCCGGTAACGAGATTGAACTAGGTATTGAGATACCGACGATCGAATCTCGGGCAAGTAACATACCGATGACAAAGGGAACAACGTATGTTGTTATGCGGTCTGACCGATAAAGATCTTCGTAGAATATGTGGGAGCCAATATGAGCATCCAGGTTCCGCTATTGGTTGTTGACCGGAGACGTGTCTCGGTCATGTCTACATAGTTCTCGAACCCGTAGGGTCCGCACGCTTAAGGTTTCGTTGACAGTTTAATTATGAGTTTATGAATTTTGATGTACCAAAGGTTGTTCGGAGTCCCGGATATGATCACAGACTTGACGAGGGGAATGGTCGAGACATAAAGATTGATATATTGGACGACTATATTCGGACACCGGAATGGTTCCGGGGGTTATCGGATATAGAACGGAGTACCTAGGGGGGTTACCGGAACCCCCCGAGGGGTTAATGGGTCTCATGGGCCCAAAGTGGAGCAGAGGAAGGGCGGCCAGGGCAGTCCGCGCGCCCCCTCCCCCTCTAGTCCGAATTGGACAAGGAGGGGGCGGCGCCCCCCTTTCCTTCCTCTCCTCTCTCCCTTCCTTCCCCCTCTCCTACTTGGACAAGGAAAGGAGGGAGTCCTACTCCCGGTAGGAGTAGGAATCCTCCCTGGCGCGCCTCCTCCTAGCCGGCCGCCCCCTCCCCCTTGCTCCTTTATATACGGGGGCAGGGGGCACCTCTAGACACAACAATTGATCCTTGAGATCTATTAGTCGTGTGTGGTGCCCCCCTCCACCATAAGCCTCGATAATATTTTAGCGGTGCTTAGGCGAAGCCCTGCAACGGTAGAGCATCAAGATCGTCATCATGCCGTCATGCTGACGAAACTCTTCCCCGACATTCTGCTGGATCGGAGTCCGGGGATCGTCGTCGAGCTGAACGTGTGCTAGAACTCGGAGGTACCGTAGTTTCGGTGCTTGATCGGTCATGCCGTGAAGACGTACGACTACATCAACCGCGTTGTTATAACGCTTCCGCTTTCGGTCTACGAGGGTACGTGGACAACACTCTCCCCTCTCGTTGCTATGCATCACCATGATCTTGCGTGTGCGTAGGAATTTTTTTGAAATTACTATGTTCCCCAACAGTGGCATCCGAGCCAGGTTTTATGCGTAGATGTCATATGCACGAGTATAACACAAGTGAGTTGTGGGCGATATAAGTCATACTGCTTACCAGCATGTCATTCTTTGGTTCGGCGGTATTGTTGGATGAAGCGGCCCGGACCGACATTACACCTACGCTTACGCGAGACTGGTTCTACCAACGTGCTTTGCACACAGGTGGCTGGCGGGTGTCAATTTCTCCAACTTTAGTTGAACTGAGTGTGGCTACGCCCGGTCCTTGCGAAGGTTAAAACAGCACCAACTTGACAAACTATCATTGTGGTTTTGATGCGTATGTAAGAACGGTTCTTGCTAAGCCCAGTAGCAGCCACGTAAAACTTGCAACAACAAAGTAGAGGACGTCTAACTTGTTTTTGCAGGGCATGTTGCGATGTGATATGGTCAAGACGTGATGAGATATAAGTTGTTGTATGAGATGATCATGTTTTGTTGAAGTTATCGGTAATTGGCAGAAGCCTCATGGTTGTCTCTTTATTGCATAAGATGCAAACGCCAAATAATTGCTTTACTTTTTTGCTGTGCGATAGCAATAGTTGCAAGAGCAATAGTTGGTGAGACGATCATGTGACAACACGTTGATAGAGATCAAGATGATGGAGATCATGGTGTCATGCCGGTGATGATAGAGATCATGATGGTACTTTGGAGATGGAGATCAAAGGCACAAGATGATCGTGGCCATATCATGTCACATATTTTGATTGCATGTGATGTTTATCTTTTATACATCTTATTTTGCTTAGTTCGACGGTAGCTTTATAAGATGATCTCTCACTAAATTTCAAGATAAAAGTGTTCTCCCTGAGTATGCACCGTTGCCAAAGTTCGTCTTGCCCACACACCATGTGATGATCGGGTGTGATAAGCTCTACGTCCATCTACAACGGGTGCAAGTCAGTTTTGCACACGCAGAATACTCAGGTTAAACTTGACGAGCCTAGCATATGCAGATATGGCCTCGGAACACTGAGACCAAAAGGTCGAGCGTGAATCATATAGTAGATATGATCAACATAGTGATGTTCACCATTGAAAACTACTCCATTTCACGTGATGATCGGTTATGGTTTAGTTAATTTGGATCACATGATCACTTAGATGATTAGAGGGATGTCTATCTAAGTGGGAGTTCTTAAGTAATATGATTAACTGAACTTTAATTTATCATGAACTTAGTCCTGGTAGTATTAGCATATCTATGTTGTAGATCAATAGCTCGCGTTTAGCTCCCCTATTTTATTTTGATATGTTCCTAGAGAAAACTGAGTTGAAAGATGTTAGTAGCAATGATGCGGATTGGATCCGTGATCTGAGGATTTTCCTCATTGCTGCACAGAAGAATTATGTCCTTGATGCACCGCTAGGTGACAGACCTATTGCAGGAGCAGATGCAGACGTTATGAACGTTTGGCTAGCTCAATATGATGCCTACTTGATAGTTTAGTGCACCAAGCTTAACGTCTTAGAATCAGGACTTTAAAGACGTTTTGAACGTCATGGACCATATGAGATGTCCAGGAGTTGAAGTTAATATTTCAAGCAAATACCCGAGTTGAGAGATATGAAGTCTCCAACAAGTTCTATAGCTAAAAGATGGAGGAGAATAGCTCAAGCAGTGAGCATGTGCTCAGATTGTCTGGGTACTACAATCGCTTGAATCAAGTGGGAGTTAATCTTCCAGATAAAATAGTGATTGACAGAATTCTCTAGTCACCATCACCAAGTTAGTAGAACTTCATGATGAACTATAATATGCAAGGGAGAACGGAAACGATTCCCAAGCTCTTCGTGATGCTGAAATTGACGAAGGTAGAAATCAAGAAAAACATCAAGTGTTGATGGTTGACAAGACCACTAGTTTCAAGAAAAGGGCAAAGGAAAGAAGGGGAACTTCAAGAAGAACGGCAAGCAAGTTGCTGCTCAATTGAAGAAGCCCAAGTCTGGTCCTAAGCCTGAAACTAAGTGCTTCTACTGCAAAGAGACTGGTCACTGTAAGCAGAACTGACCCAAGTATTTGGCGGATAAGAAGGATGGCAAAGTGAACAAAGGTATATTGGATATACATGTTATTGATGTGTACTTTACTAGTGTTTATAGCAACCCCTCGGTATTTGATACCGGTTCAGTTGCTAAGAGTAGTAACTCGAAACGGGAGTTGCACAATGAACAGAAACTAGTTAAGGATGAAGTGATGATGGGTATTGGAAGTGGTTCCAAGATTGATATGATCATCATCGCACACTCCAGATTCTTTCGGGATTGGTGTTGAACCTAAATAAGTGTTATTTGGTGTTTGCATTGAGCATGAATATGATTTGATCATGTTTATTGCAATATGATTATTCATTTAAGCTAGAGAACGATTGTTGTTCTGTTTACATGAATAAAACCTTTTATGGTCATACACAGCAACGAAAATGGTTTGTTGGATCTTGATCGTAGTGATACACATATTCATGATATTGAAGCCAAAAGATGAAGTTAATAATGATAGTGCAACTTGTTTGTGGCACTGCCGTTTAGGTCATATTGGTGTAAAGCGCATGAAGAAACTCCATGCTGATGGGATTTTGGAATCACTTGATTATGAATCACTTGATGCTTGCGAACCATGCCTCATGGGCAAGATGACTAAGACTCCGTTCTCCGGAACAATGGAGCGAGCAACTGACTTATTGGAAATAATACATACTGATGTATGCGATCTGATGAGTGTTGAGGCTCGTGGCGGCTATCGTTATTTTCTGACCTTCACAGATGATTTGAGCAGATATGGGTATATATACTTGATGAAACATAAGTCTGAAACATTTGAAAAGTTCAAAGAATTTCAGAGTGAAGTGGAAAATCATCGTGACAAGAAAATAAAGTTTCTACGATCTGATCGCGGAGACGAATATTTGAGTTGCGAGTTTGGTCTTCAATTAAAACAATGTGGAATAGTTTCACAAATTTGTGCCACCTGGAACACCACAGCATAATGGTGTGTCTGAACGTCATAACCGTACTTTATGGATATAGTGCAATCTATGATGTTTCTTACCGATTTACCACTATCGTTTTGGGGTTATGCATTAGAGACAGTTGCATTCACGTTAAAAAGGGCACCATCTAAATCCATTGAGACGACAACGTATGAATTGTGGTTTGGCAAGAAACCAAAGTTGTCGTTTCTTAAAGTTTGGGGTTGCGATGCTTATGTGAAAAAGTTTCATCCTGATAAGCTCAAACCCAAATCGAAAAAATATGTCTTCATAGAATACCCAAAGGAAACTGTTGGGTACACCTTCTATCACAGATCCAAAGGCAAGATAGTCGTTACTATGAATGGATCCTTTCTAGAGAAGGAGTTTCTCTCGAAAGAAGTGAGTGGGAGGAAGTAGAAATTGATGGTGTAACTGTACCTGCTCCCTTATTGGAAAGTAGTTCATCACAGAAATTTGTTCCTGTGACTACTACACCAGTTAGTGAGGAAGCTGATGATGATGATCATGTAACTTCAGATCAAGTTACTACCGAACCTCGTAGGTAAACTAGAGTGAGATTCGCACCAGAGTGGTACGGTAATCCTGTTCTGGAGGTCATGTTACTAGACCATGACGAACCTACAAACTATGAGGAAGCGATGATGAGACCAGATTCCGCGAAGTGGTTTGTGGCCATGAAATCTGAGATGGGATCCATATATGAGAACAAAGTATGGACTTTGGTTGACTTGCCCGATGATCGGCAAGCCATAGAAAATAAATGGATCTTCAAGAGGAAGACGGACGCTGATAGTAGTGTTACTATCTACAAAGCTAGAATTGTCGCAAAAGGTTTTTGACAAGTTCAAGGTGTTGACTACGATGAAAGTTTCTCACTCGTATCTATGCTTAAGTCTATCTGAATCATGTTAGCAATTGCTGCATTTTATGAAATCGGGCAAATGGATAAACAAAACTGCATTCCTTAATGGATTTATTAAAGAAGAGTTGTATATGATGCAACCAGAAGGTTTTGTCAATCCTAAAGGTGCTAACAAAATATGCAAGCTCCAGTGATCCATTTATGGACTGGTGCGAGCATCTCAGAGTTGGAATATACGCTTTGACAAGTTGATCAAAGCATATAGTTTTATACAGACTTGCGGTGAAGCCTATATTTACAAGAAAGTGAGTGGGAGCACTACAACATTTATGATAAGTATATGCGAATGACATATTGTTGATCGGAAATAATGTAGAATTATTCTGCAAAGCATAAAGGAGTGTTTGAAAGGAGTTTATCAAAGAAAGACCTCGATGAAGCTACTTACATATTGAGCATCGAGATCTATATAGATAGATCAAGACACTTGATATTTTTTTCAATAAGTACATACCTTGACAAGATTTTGAAGTAGTTCAAAATGGAACAGTCAAAGAAAGAGTTCTTGCCTGTGTTACAAGGTGTGAAATTGAGTAAGACTCAAAGCCCAACCAAGGCAGAAGATAGAAAGAGAATGAAGGTCATTCCCTATGCCTCAGCCATAGGTTCTATAAAGTATGCCATGCTATGTACCAGACCTATTGTATACCCTACACAGATTTTAGCAAGGGAGTACAATAGTGATCTAGGAGTAGATCACTGGACAACGGTCAAAATTATCCTTAGTGGAATAAGGATATGTTTCTCGATTATGGAGGTGACAAAAGGTTCATCGTAAAGGGTTACGTTGATGCAAGTTTTGACACTGATCTAGATGACTCTAAGTACTCGATCTGGATACATATTGAAAGTGGGAGCAATTGGCTAGAGTAGCTCCGTGCAGAGCATTGTACACATAGAAATTTACGAAATACATACGGATCTGAATGTTGCAGACCCGTTGACTAAATTTCTCTCACAAGCAAAACATAATCACACCTTAGTACTCTTTTGATGTTAATCACATAGCGATGTGAACTAGATTATTGACTCTAGTAAACCCTTTGGGTGTTGGTCACATGATGATGTGAACTATGGGTGTTAATCACATGGTGATGTGAACTGTTGATGTTGAATCACATGCCGATGTGATCTAGATTATTTACTCTAGTGCAATTGGGACACTGAAGGAAATATGCCCTAGAGGCAATAATAAAGTTATTATTTATTTCCTCATATCATGATAAATGTTTATTATTCATGCTAGAATTGTATTAACCAGAAACATAATACATGTGTGAATACATAGACAAACAGAGTGTCACTAGTATGCCTCTACTTGACTAGCTTGTTGATCAAAGATGGTTATGTTTCCTAGCCATAGACATGAGTTGTCATTTGATTAACATGATCACATCATTAGGAGAATGATGTGATTGACATGACCCATTCCGTTAGCTTAGCACTTGATCGTTTAGTATGATGCTATTGCTTTCTTCATGACTTATACATGTTCCTATGACTATGAGATTATGCAACTCCCTTTATCGGAGGAACACTTTGTGTGCTACCAAACGTCACAGCGTAACTGGGTGATTATAAAGGAGCTCTACAGGTGTCTCCGAAGGTACATGTTCGGTTGGCGTATTTCGAGATTAGGATTTGTCACTCCGATTGTCGGAGAGGTATCTCTGGGCCCTCTCGGTAATGCACATCACTTAAGCCTTGCAAGCATTGCAACTAATGAGTTAGTTGTGGGATGATGTATTACGGAACGAGTAAAGAGACTTGCCGGTAACGAGATTGAACTAGGTATTGAGATACCAACGATCGAATCTCAGGCAAGTAACATACCGATGACAAAAGGAACAATGTATGTTGTTATGCGGTCTGACCGATAAAGATCTTCGTAGAATATGTGGGAGCCAATATGAGCATCCAGGTTCCGCTATTGGTTACTGACCGGAGACATGTCTCGGTCATGTCTACATAATTCTCGAACCCGTAGGGTCCGCACGCTTATGGTTTCGTTGACAGTTTAATTATGAGTTTATGAATTTTGATGTACCGAAGGTTGTTCGGAGTCCCGGATATGATCACGGACTTGACAAGGAGAATGGTCGAGACATAAAGATTAATATATTGGACGACTATATTCAGACACCGGAATGGTTCCGGGGGTTATCGGATATAGAACGGAGTACCGAGGGGGGTTACCGGAACCCCCCGGGGGGTTAATGGGCCTCATGGGCCCAAAGTGGAGCAGAGGAGGGGAGGCCAGGGCAGGCCGCGCGCCCCCTCCCCCTCTAGTCCGAATTGGACAACGAGGGGGGCGGCGCCCCCCCCCCTTTTCCTTCCTCTCCTCTCTCCCTTCCTTCCCCCTCTCCTACTTGGACAAGGAAAGGAGGGAGTCCTACTCCCGGTAGGAGTAGGACTCCTCCTTGGCGCGCCTCCTCTTGGCCGGGCGCCCCCTCCCCCTTGCTCCTTTATATACGGGGGCAGGGGGCACCTCTAGACACAACAATTGATCCTTGAGATCTATTAGTCGTGTGCGGTGCCCCCCTCCACCATAATCCTCGATAATATTGTAGCGGTGCTTAGGCGAAGCCCTGCGACAGTAGAGCATCAAGATCGTCATCACGCCGTCGTGCTGACCGAACTCTTCCTCGACATTCTGCTGGATCGGAGTCCGGGGATCGTCATCGAGCTGAACGTGTGCTAGAACTCGGAGGTGTCGTAGTTTCGGTGCTTGATCGGTCGGGCCGTGAAGACGTACGACTACATCAACCGCGTTGTTATAACGCTTCCGCTTTTGGTCTACGAGGGTACGTGGACAACACTCTCCCCTCTCGTTGCTATGCATCACCATGATCTTGCGTGTGCGTAGGAATTTTTTTGAAATTACTACGTTCCCCAACAGCTGTGCAATGAGGCCTCTGATATACGAACCCGCACAAGTGAAAGTTTCTTGAGAAATGGGAGTCGAAGGTTTAGTACCAGATTGTCTGGTAGGTAGCACTGCGTAAAGGTGGCGGTGTGGTGAGAGGACGAAAACTCCAAGATGGACATCGGTGCTGAGGGCACAAGTTCATGGCGTTCAGTATGTGGTATGTGATTTCCAGGGGAATAGTAGAACTCAAGCAGCTGTAGTTCTATGAATTCAGGGGATTCCAGCCAGGCGTTCACCGTGCAGGGCATGGTATGCTTGCTCAGGTAGCATGACGGGATGCAGAGGCTTTGAACGGAGCCCTGGTGGGAGCAGATGATGGCTCTGGGGATTTCAAAATCATTGAAGAGAGATAGCTGATGACAGCCGAGATTAAGGGGAACGGCGTGCCATAGAGGGTGCCACTGAATTGAGAGGATTTGGGTGCGGCAGCAATCCTTGGTGGGGAGAAGCGAGATGATCTCCCCAAGGATGGCGTCCGGGAGATCGCTGATGCGGTCCACCCGAGATTCTACGGGTTCCTGGGATCCGGTGGGGGCGGGGTTGCCTCTTCTCCCCGCGCTGCCGGGTGCGGGATCTACAACAGGCGTCGTCGCTGGCGGGAGCCTCATCTTCTTGGTGATGGGGTCAGCCGACTCCATTTTCCTCGAGGGCGTCGCGTCGCGCTCACGGATTTGAGTAGAGTAACGAATGACGAGCCTAGTTGTAGTGCGAGCGAAGAAGAAGGGGAGCTGGGGGTTTTCTGTAGGATTGAGGAAGAAGGGGAGCTGGGGTTTTCTGTAGGAGTGAGGTGAGGAATTTGGGGGTACGAGTGGAGCGAGCTGACGTGAGGTGGGTGGGAGCGAGGAGGAAGAAGAGCACCCAGGTTTTTTTGGGGGGGTGTGCTGGGTGTGGGTAGCGCATCTCATTCAGTGAATATATGGGTTTTTGAATTGATTTTACTATTTACTAGTGTGGATGGGCTGTTTTGTCTTGGGACCCGAGAAAAAAATACTACTAGTACAGTGGAGACACTCTACAGCTACCCAGAAAAACAATTACTACTAGTATAGTGGAGACACTCTACCGCTTCTGGCTCCTCCTAGGTCATTGAAACGTCTCCCTCTACTGAATGTCGTTATACTTTTGTTCACCGACATGCGGGCCATGCAGCGCGGGGGCCCAAATGCCATCCACCAAATTAGAAGGCAGTATGCAGGCGGAGAGTCACCACGGTCGTAGCGCGGCAGTAACGAGCCGTCGTATCACAAAACCCCACCTCCCCGCAGTCTAAGTTTGACGGACGAAGCAACCATAATTTCACTCTTCGCTGAATCCCCTTCTCCCTCACCGTGTTCAAGAAAGGCAACACTTGCATCTGCCACTGTTCTTCTCTCCGAACAAAGGGAAGGTAAGCGGATCCGTGATGTTGGTATATTTTTGTTCAGAGGAAAAAAAAGAACTTTTGCAAAGCAGTAACCGATCCTCACTCTCTTTTTTGTTTCATTGTCATTGCGATTGTGTTTTCCTTTCAGTGGTCTCCTAGTATTCGTCAGTTTCATGATGGACCAAGGAGAACCAGGCAAAGATCTGCCGATATTGGAGCAGACGCGGGAGGCTGATCCCCACGAGACAGAGAGCTCCAAGAAGATGGAGGCAACCACCAAGGCGACCCCATATACTGAGATGGTCAACGGCCCGTTTAAGGTTACAGCCCCCATGGCACTGCAGGAGCAGTTTTCCCCCTTCGAGGATGTGTCCCCCCACCCCCCGCTGAGCTGCCCAAGGTGATTTCCTTCTTTGCCGGTCTCTATTGTGGTTTTTCATCTAAGTATGTGGTGATTTTTTTAGAAAAGGAAGTATGTGGTGATTAATAATACAAAATTTTATTACCTTCGATGCCATGGTATACGTAGTGGTTTAAATAACTTGTGTTTCTTATATAGAAAAGTAATTCAGAATTTGTTTCTATTTCAATTAGAGCCCTGATGCAGACAAGGATTGTGTGGTTGTACATGTCACTCGCTATGAGGCGGACGACCTGAATATACGCACTGGGAAAACAGAGTTCTTAGGTTGTTGGATCCTGGAAGCCATTTGCGGTTATACCAATGAAGAGTTGTATTCCAGCCTCACTGTTGCCAGGCGTGTTGTCCAGGGTGTACTGAAGCACAAGAAGTTCAAAGATACTCCTTCGTTTGTGAGGAATACTGTTCTTGTCAAGCTTACGTAGGAAGATGACGTGGCATGCCTCCACAAACAAGTTTATCAGTGGCAAGGCCACAAGGTTGTATTCATGAAGGTTCACAGGATTGAGCTGCTGCCGGACGTCCTCGATGATGTGCATGGCAAGGTCCGTCTTGTGTCCAGCCCAAATTAGATCGAGGCATGAAATAGTTGCCCCAGCTAGTGTTTAATAGTAGTTTGGATTGTGTCTAATTATCCGAACCTTGCCTGTTATCGACCCCTCTGGGCTAGTACTCTGTTTGAATCCGTCTATGGGAACTGCTGCTACTTTTGTGTGCCCGTGAATCATGTGAGAACCATCGTAATTGTTGCCGAAACAGATGCGTCCTCACTAGTTTTTTCATGAATATGGCATGGTAAGACATAAGTTGTCACGGTTTATCATACGAGCAGTGTGTGTTTTGATGAAATAGAGCACTCGTTCGAGAACCGTGCACCGACGTATACATAAGTACTTGTAAACACTATTGGTGCTACCCCACTTGTAAGCAGTTGTGCAAAACACGGCACATTGGCTCAGCTCGCTTCAACACTAGGCTATCGACCAGCTAACAATCAACAATCTGTTGTCTGACATATAAGCAACTATGTATCTTGTTACAGTGGTTCATGCAGTTAATTGAGGCCACAATGTAATAAATTCCAAACGTTCACACGCTAGTCCAGCGCTCATGTGGAACACTCACATTAAACTCGTCTTCATAAAAAAATTGAAAAGCATAAGTTAAGCAATTTTATACATCTCAATGATTCATAGAACATATCAAACATATACTAGTTCATAGCAAAAGACAAAGTTGTGAGAAGGTTTACAAATCAGGAAAAAACAAGCAAGGCTAATCTCTGAGCAAAGGGCCTCCCGGCAGGCTTAAATTTCCAGGAGTTCACTCTGGTTTTTTCTTGTTGCCACCATTCAGGGTTAGGTTCTCTCATTCCAGAATAACCAATTATAATTGTGGTCTCAGCTGGAATGCTGAACTGAACCATGCAGTGTACTGACCAGGTGAAATTCTTGTGCATTCCACTAAATTTAAGCACCTCTATTTGCAGAAATAAGCAGACCACAATGCCTCTTGCCCGCGCACCTGTCCAAAAAACCGTCGTGCAGCCGTGCCAGCTAGTCCTCGGTCCATGGATGAACTGGTAGAAAGTGCATTCCGGACTAGGATGCAGTTGTTTCCGCTCGTCCCTGCACTGCAATCAGGAAGTAAAACGTACGAATCAGCTTCTTTTAGATTGTGTTGGTCATTCTACCTTAGTTACTACCAATGTAGGGATACCTTCAAGACGGGAGGTTAGACGACGGCAACGAGGGATAGCCATCTCATTTTGCGCAGTTGTACTAAAACTGAGGTGTGTGCTTTTGATTGCGTGGATAGAAATGATACGGAGACAGACACCCCGAAATGATATGGAGACAGACATCCCTGTTTGCGCAAATAAGAAATACGGTTATTTAAACAGTGACAGATATTACTACTTTCCCCTGTTTCCTCTTAGAACCAAGTCCTAGATTCATGCTACAGCTTTCCCACTTTCTTCCCTGTTTGAACCAACGCTTGAGTCGACTGTATGAAATAGCTTTACTTCTAATAATAGTAGAAGTCTAGGTGGCTTTGGAACAGCGGACGGAAGTAGAAAAGGATCCACACGAAGGGAGCTGGGGCAGTAGAGCAAGGCAGGTTTCGAAGGAATATATACCTGAGGGTCGTCGGCATGTCGCAAAGACGGCGTCGGGAGGCCGCATCTTGGCCACAATACCGCAGGGAGGAAGAAGGGGTCGGAGGCCCTCCTGAGCCGGCGCCCTCTCGGAGAGAACGGCACGCCCGTCGATCGGGACGCGCGGGCAACCGCTGGTCTCCTCCCTCGCCGCTGACGACAGCGTGAACGATGCACCTACACCCCTGCCCCGGTCGAGGTTGTCCGGCCAGATTTGTGACCAGCCATGAGCTGAGAGAGAGTGTGGCCACCTATGTGTTGCTTAGATCTGGAGAGCATGAGAGAGTGAACGAGAGGAACCCTAGTAAAGCAAGCGCTAAGGCTCCTGCTTTTATATATAGTGGAGTGATTTTGTTGTACCAGCTTCAAAAAAATGCGCTCCTATGTGTACCCGCGAGTGGGTGTGAGAGAACTAGTGGGTGTGAGAGAACTAGTGCATGTGTGCACCGCTTCTCTTCGTGAGAGTACAATATACTATGCCCAAAGAACATTCGCCGCAAGAGTAATAGTACAAGTGTGTGATGTGTGAGCTAGAATAAAATGTGTGCGCCGTCTTTTGTTTTTTAGAAGTTCTGAGGGTAGGGTGTAAGAGCACATATGTGCGTGACGTCTACCTGCAGATAGACGGTGGGTGCGACGTGCGAGTCTGCGAGAGGGCTCGGGAGAGTCGTGACTCGTGAGGGTGCGTGTGCGTGAGAGAGGGGGGCACGTATCAATGCAATGCATGTGTCCGTAAATCATTATCCGACAAACGTTCGCCACCAGCCTTTTCCTGACGAACGCAGTAAGAACCGTTAGATCGGCATCCGACAGTGTCAGTTTTGCCATGTCATTTAACAGAACAGCCACTCCTCCTACACACAAATCTTCCACGTGAGTGTTAGCAACTGCCGTATGCTCCATCCGTTCTGAAATGTAGTGCATATAGCTTTATTGAAAATTTGAACCTCGCAAACTTTTACCGAGTTTTCGTGTACCAAATTGCACATGTAGAATACCCTGTATATGTCATTTCATTCATCTTCGAGAGGTAACTATAAAGTTGGGTGAGGAGTCTACAAAGAAAGACCATCATATCACCCGCAGCAATTTCAAGCATCCTTTAGTGTCGAGGAATATCATAGGAACTCTATATGATATGATTTTTATAGGATTTTTTCCTTTAGAGCCAATTGGTTCATAGGAATAGATTCATATACTCCACATTTCAAAGGAAATAAACATAACATCATTTCTATAGCTTTAGAGCCACTTGGTTCATATGAATGGATTCCTATACTCCCTTAATTTCAAAGGAAAATAAACATTAGCGTATATTCAATAGAAAAGTTCCTATGATATGAACCAAATTACATCTCTTTTCTAATCCCTCCTCGTAGGAATTGAGATACATGCCATCTCTAGATTCAATAGAAAAGTGCCTATGATGTGAACCAAATGACATCTCTTTTCCAATCCCTACTCATAGGAATTGAGATGCTCCATGTCATCTCTTTCCCTACAACTTCCATGTATACATCTTCTATTCCTAAATAGATAGTACAACCCACTAGTAGCTTTTTTTTTAAAAACATGCAACTATGGCACAAGAACTATATAGTGTGCCAATAACTTTGAAAGATGGTCGCTGGATGAAGCTAACCCGACAGTGCAGAGATAGGCAAATCCGAGCACTACTGTCCGTTGGATATCATCAACATTCCACCAGATCTACCACATGTACAATTTAGAAGACTCCATGGTTGAACTTAAGCATAATGCACAAACCTCAAAACACAAGCACTTCTCCTTTGTTCTAGAATCTTCTGTATCATAATTGATTATTTTTTCTAAATGAATTGCCATTATTTGTTTTTTACTTTATGATTTACTCCCTCCGTTCCAAAATAGATGACCCAACTTTGCAGTAACTTTGTACAAAGTTAGTGCAAAGTTGGGTCATCTATTTTGGAATGGAGGGAGTACAATGCACAACCCCACGAATCTTAACATTTTTATAAAACTTATTGATTTTGAATGAGATGAACTATAAGAACTAAACGAACATCTACATCATGCATATATGACTCAAAGCTTTACATGCTATAGTGTGTATTTATTCATAATTTGGTTTCGAAATCTCATGCGTTCAATACATGTGTACCTTACTAGTTTTGAGTAGAGTAGCAAATTTCACGCGGCCCCGAGTATATCAAAATGCAGGGCCCATGCATCATTGCCTTTCGGTCGAACCTACGTCCACAATTTTTTGTACGTACTATATCTCCACTGGTCCCCGAACCCAAAATGCTGCCTCGTTCCCGTAAAACCAAGAGGCCCACACATATTTAAGGCGTCGGCTCGAACCCGTTTACTACGACGTGGCCCCGCACGCTGTAGTACTCCTACAAACCCTATCGCCGCACTCATCATCGGTTTTCTTCAAGAGGACGAGGGAGAAGCCGATTTGTAGTGGAGGCGCTTTCAAAAAAAGGATCTATAGTGGAGACCCCTACCCTAGGGTGCCCTAGGTAGCTACCGCACGCATCATTGTTTTCTCTTTTCTTTATGCTCTTGCGCCCTAGAGTGAAATGATGGTTGCTTCGTCCGTCCAGCTTAATGCGGGAAAGGTGGGGCTTTGTGATTTGACCCCTCGTCGCTCATTTTCTACTACTGCGGTGCTACGACCGGAGTGCCTCCAATTCCAACCGCTGCTCCGAACTATAATTTGGTGCATCGCACGTGGAATAAGACGGTGGATGAGCCACATGTCAGCCAAAGGGGTCCTGTTAAGTGTGTCGCCATTTCGTGTGTGGACTGACCCTGCTTGAGTTCCTACGCCAACACGACAGGAGCAGCCTACCACTTGGTTTTGCTCCTTGGTGAATCCCGACTATATTGATCTAAAAATATACGTGCTGAACTACCCTCTCCGTCTCGGTTTTCTTTATTTTTAGGCGTCTCGGTTTATAGGGCCTGCACGTAGTTCTAGGTCATCCATTTGACTAACTAAATATGAGTTACTATGCCACAAAAAGTATATCATTGGATTCTTAAGCGGATGTAGTTGTATTTAAAAGTCGAGGGCGAGGCTTTTCCTGCGCGGTAGGCGGCGGGGCAGTTCCGCCTAGTCAGTTCGATAGAGACGCGAGAAGACGAGGGAGTAGCTGCTGCAAACGTAGGGTTGTGTGATTTGACAGTGAGTTACTGCTGGACAGGTGGGGCCCCGTGATTTGACTTGCCATTATCATTTTAACTGCGGCGCTATGACCGGCGTGAGTCTCCCAGATTCCTGACCACCTCCATACAGGTGCCTCTCCCAATGCTCCACCATGTAGTAGAGGCTGGCTCTTGCATGAGAGCCCACTTCTCCACTTTTTCCTTGCCTCTATTTCCTCCACATATGCAAAAATGTCATGTAAAGCGCACTATTGTACTTACTTTTACTTGCTCCTACAGGTGCTTAAGCTTGCCACATAGGCATAAAGTCTGATGTGGCAAGTTAATCAAGAAGAGAGAGACTAGTTTGGTGACCCAAGGAAGAAACGGTGCTAAGCGCGTGTACCTAGGTGAAAAGACAATTTTGAGTCTATAGCTAATTAAATGAAGCAAACTTAGCAACACCATTTCATTGGAAGAGGTCACTCCTTGGCAAATGCAATAAATACACGCGCTTACTAGCACCATTTCTTCCTTCAGTATGAAGAAAGAGATAGAGAGGAGTAACAAAAAATACACTTATAGCCAACCTTGTTGTAGTATGAGTGACTAAGTGATGACTATGTATGACATGCCAACATCAGATAGCCTAACGCACCGTGTTAAATCTCCAAGGGCGCGACCGCGCGAGCGACGCGACGGTCGTGGTAGGCGCGACCATGATACGGGCTGCTGGCAGCCCTTGGATCTGAGATCAAACGGTCGCATGCTAAGTTGCTGAAAATTTGCAGAATAACCCTCCAGGATAGGACATTCACCCATAGGTCTAGAATCACGCCATGCAACCGTTCGATCTTAGATCCAAGGGCTCTCGGAAGCCCGTATCATGGGAGAATGGAAAGCCACTACCCTGCCGTTCGCACGCTGGCAGTTCGCTCCTACTCATCCCCGCACGTCCTTCAATACTACAGCGGTTCGCTCCTAGTCGTCCCGTCCATTCTCATTACGGCAGTTCCACTAATCCTAACCCTCCTCCCAAATCCATGGCGTCCCAAATCTCCAGGATCGGCGGTGAGTACAAGGTTAGAACCATCACCGGCGATGAGTTCGACGTCATCTACACCCGTTCTTCCGCGACGGTGAAAGGATGCCTTTCTCGCTTCAGACGCATGTTCAAAAACTCAAATGATGAGTGGGTCGCTGGGCTAGATGTTGAGTACACCACAGTCCTGGGATGAGAGAAGTATCTAAAGGACGAAGAGAGGAAGAAGCCCGCCGTGATCCAGGTTTGCGTACATAACGTTTGCTTGGTCTACCACATATGCCATGCCGACGTTGAGTGCCAGGATTTTAAGACCTTCCTCAAGGACAAAACAGTGAAATTCGTTACTGTAGACTTTATGAACGACGAAGAAGTCCTGGGTCGGATATGCCTTGTTGTAGGCAACCCCTTCGACCTCCAGAAGAATCGGCTGGTGCCCTCTCGTCAGCCTTCAATGCTGACCCTGGCAGGAGCCATGGTTCATCCTTCGTACGGTAAACTGGAGAAACCTCCATACACGTTTCATCGTCATGCATGGCAGCGGAATGTACTAGATATAGACCACATCCACTACGCTGCAATGGATGGATACCTTTGCTTCAATATCTACAAGGGTTGGATGAAGAGAAACAGCCAAGTGTGCGGTTCAAGCAAAGAAGTATCGGCCAAGAGGAATAGGGACAAGGACGAAGTCGAGGACGTGGACGAGGACTCCGAGTAAGGTGGCAATGTCGTTGCTCATGGTGGTTCTAAACTTCTAATGCAGTGTCTATCGAATTAGTTGCATAGTTTAATTTCAGGTGTGCTTAGTTTAATTTGAGGGGTGTGTTGTGCTGAGCCCCCAGCAGAACTATGTTACGTTTCTTCTCGCTACTTTAACTCTTCAGTATGTACATACTACTAGTATTTCTTTAATTGAATTTAGCACCCCAATTAAGCACTTACTAGCTTTTTTTAATAGTACTATATGCATAATTTGGCGACGAGCGCTCTCTATATGTATCACCTTTTTTTATTTCAATTTTTGCTCCATGGCGCAATCCATCGATAGTACTACTGTACAGAAGTATACATTTTTTAAAAGGCTAGAGTACTGTTCATCACATATATAGCCAGTTAAATTCTCAACCTAGAACGACGTGCATGCCATGTAGTAAACCGATACGAAGGAAGTATAGTAAAAATGAGGTGATTTTACCGAGCGATCGGCGGGGGAGCATGGCCTGTCATGCGGTCCCACATGTCATGATGTACCAAAGCAATGTGTGTGTCCCTCTTGAGGCAGAAGCGATACTAGTATGTGGTTTGAGATGATGGCGAACCGAAGTGTGACATAAGGGTTGCTTCGTCCGTCTGGGAAAGTGCGGCATTGTGATTTGACGTCTCATTGCTCATTACTACTACTGGGCCGGTACGAGTGGGGTGCGTCCCCCCTGCTGTTCTGCACTATTATTTGGTGCTTGACACGTCGACCCGGTTGCTATATGTCCCACATGTCGGCGACAGGAAGTACAGAATTCACGAAAGGGGGCGTCGACGGAGGAGTATACTACTACAGAATTCATGAAAGGGAGCAACTTAGTTTTGGAAAAATCTATTTTTACGGAGTACGTACCCACTAGGGTTTATAGGGCTCATCTAAAAAACATTCGTTTTTCCGTTTGATAAGTCTCAATTCTACTATACTAGTAGTAGTACCATTACATGTTGGATTTCAAGGTGCGTTAGATCACCCGACGCAAGCAGTGTCAAGAGGAAACTAACCAATGCATGTACAAGTTCATGGAAATTTAGTGGTCATTCATGCATTCGTTCTAGTTAATGCCTCGGTAAACACAACTTCTTGAGAAAAACGAGCATACTAATTACTTGTGCAAACTACTAAATTAATTCGACCCCTCACCATCTACCTTGGTTGGAGAGATTTTGAAATTGAGCCATAAACTGGAAAGGAGGGAGTAGTAACTTTTGTCTCGATTACTATTTGTGGCCTTGTATAGATGCAAAATGTATTTTTTTTATAGTGGCCTTGTATAAGTAAATGGAGGGAGTACTAACCAATGTACGTAGTAGGGACGAGGAGTAAACGGAGGGAGTAGTAAAATTTTCTCCTCGTGCTGCGAGCCACCACGCGCGTGGGCAAGGGAGCAAGCTTCACCTCATCCTGCGAGCCACCGCGCCCGTGGGCGGGGGAGATGGCATACTAAGCAAGCTTCTCCTCGTTCTGCGAGTTGACAGGACACATCAAAAGTACTCCAGTGTATAGAGCCTTGCCTCTAAGGTAGGCCCCACATGGTTTGCCTCTTTTTTTAATTTAACATAACGCGTCAAGTCGCAATTTGTTTGTTCACCCGTGGTAGACGATCCTCCCTCCACCAAGTGGACAACCAGTACACGTGCCAAATTACCACGTGGGCTGCCTTTTTCATACAGAAATGAGCTCCACCGTGTACTCGCGCGGGTGTGGTTGGGAAAGAGATTGGAGTACGTGCGTCGTGTGTGCACCTCTTCTCCTCATGCACGTCCCCACCTACGTGGGTGTGTGTGAGAGAGATACAAACCTAGACATAATGCGCCGTCTATCCCCATGCCTCCGCCCGGTTCGACCACCAGTCACCACCACGCCCCACTCCTCCTCGCCTTATCTCTCATCTTTCTCCCTCCATTTTTATATACAAGGGGCCACTATGAAAATTACAATTTGCAGATATACAAGGCCACTAACACTAATCGGTGTAATATTAATGGTGTTTGCCTCGTGGTACTAGCAAAGGAGGACATTAATTATCCCTTGCGTGCATGCGGGAGTTTGTAAAAAATGCATCTTGATGTTCCGTGCAATGCACGGGCATCTTGCTAGTCCATGAAAACAACACATGGCCAAATTCCACGGCGAACGAGGGATTTGAATTTGTTGGGAGGGGCTGTTTGGATCTTGCCCGGGGTAGCCAAAATATTGGCGACTACTTCTCCATGGCCGGCACCGGCTCGATTTCATCCTAACATTGCCCTCTTCTATGGAGCCCATGCGGGGTCGATGAAGGTCCTCGCAACAAAAGGATCCGGCAAGACACCTGTAGTGTACGCCGGCGTCGCCTCCGCGGTGGCCTTCATGGGACCCAAGCGGCGGCAGCCTCCCGTGTTCTACTTCTCCTCGATGATGGCGGCGGACGCGGAGGCGCTGGCCACCGACTCGCCGCTCTCCACGCACCCGGCTTCTATCGCTGCTTGCATGGCGCCGCCGCCGGCATGGGAGTCTCGGCCATAGAAACGGGAGACGTGGTACGAGGCGGCGGTGTGGATGGCAGCAACGACGCCCGTGCGCCGCTCCTCGTCGAGCTGGCCTGGAGCGGCGAGTTGCTGAACCGCACGCCGGCTTGGGGCGGCAACTGGCTCCGTCGGGCGAGGGGAGGGAGGTGGATCAGCGAGCGGCATAGCTCGTATCCGGCGGGCTACCCAGCCGGCTTGGATGCGGAATAACTACTCTTCGCAAGCCATTGTAAGAGTGGACAAAATGGTGGAGGAGATAGGGGAGCGGCGGAGGTGTGCAATTCTTGGCCGGCGTTTGGCCTCGTTTAAATAGGAGATTAAATAGATGGCGGACAGGAGGAGCTCGGCCAGTGTTGCGTTTAACGCCGGCCCGGTCATGAATGGACGTGTGTCCAAAGTGGGTTTCTCAGCTTCCACACGGGCGGGTTTCATGGAGGCATTTGAATGCGGCACGGAGGCGTGTTCAGCCGGGCGTGCCGCGAGTGGTGCCCTCAACTCTGACCTAGGACACCGCGCCGTTCTTCCACTGACGTGTGGGCTCTTTGGGTGCATGGCCTGCATGTCAGTGACCCAACGCAGGCAGCGCACAGCAGAGGAACCTTTGGTGGGCCAGGACGGTCAGAAGCGGGCATTTCATAAACCGATGATTGTTCATTGAGTGTGACATCATCTTTTTCATGTAGATAAGGGCATGGTTAATAAGAAAGCCAGTTGCTGGCTATATACCAATGTCATGTCACTTGGAGCCTTTATAATAGCCAGCTAATATAATAGATGGGTTGTAAGGCTGGTTGTAATGGGGAGTATCATATACTAGTATCATGTATATAATACTAGTGTATGATACTACATCCGTAATGCAAAGTATCATATGTTGGTATCATAAATTATTATATTTATTGCCATGCATGACACAAAGTAGCATATTATTTAATATGATACGGTATCATGATATGATACTCAAGCATCTCTTTCTTCATTTAATTGTATGCCATCTCATCAAAATTGCTTAGTTGGCATGCATGATATTACCTATGGTACTACCATTACGGGCATCCTAAACTAGCTACTGGTATTTAATGCTTGCATGTGAAAGAAGAAAAGAAGGCACATGCTCATTGGTGGAAAGGAGAGGCGCGCAGGCTCATACGGCTGCATGCGGGCTGCATGCAGGTTCGATTTCTTGTTTCTTGCGCTCGAGCCGGCGATAGCTCAAGCGCCCGCTCCCTCCTTTTCTCTTCATTCTCTCTCTTCCAGCTATGAATTTGATGACGTGGAACAGCTAATAGCCTGCTGACTGTGTACTATTGTACCTGCTCTAAGCTTACTATGTTGATAGCCCGTTCGATACGTTGTGATTCATAAAGACCGCTGCAAACATCAATGTTCTGCTTATCACAGATAAGATTTATTAATACCCGTAACAATCCATGTCCTTAACAAAGGGTGCATGCACGTATAGGTTGAACATGTGTCTTGCGTCGTGTGCTGTGTGCATGCAGGCGTGTGAGTGTTGTGTGCGTGCAAGGGTACGTTTCAGTGTTGCATGCATGGGTGCGTACGTGCGTGTGTTCGTGAGTGCATGTGTACGTGTCAGTGTTGCACGCCAGCATGCGTGCGTGTGTATGTGTCAGTGTTGCATGCCTACATGCGTGCGTGTCTTGCGTGCGTGCATGTGTACGTGTGGGGTGAGGCTACACGTCAGTCGACTGACTTCTTCATCTCTGGTCATTAGATTTTCCAGCCGTTGGATACGAAATCACGGGCCTCCAGTTTATCATCAAACTCCACCCCCCGGAGCCGCCAGCCACCACCGGCCGAACCGCCAGCCCTCGCCGCCCGCGGCCGGCCCGCCCTCCCCGAAACCATTCCCCACCGCTGGTCCGCCGCCGCATCGGCCATCCCTCTAGCCCTCCCCCCCCCCCCCCGCCGAGCTTTTTCTCCGGGGATCCCCACCCCACCGCCCAATGAACGCCCCCCAACCACCGGTGACTACCAACCAGAGGTCTCACGACTTCGAATACCCACCAACCACTGATTTATTACCATTTCTGTCCTTCATATACGCGCTGACGGGTGGGCCCTACGGTAATGTGCGCTGCTAAGTGTGGACCGTTTGACTGGTCAATTGATCGTGTTATCAACAAATTACGGAGCTGTATGGTGAGCCAGTGACCGTACGATCACCCTAAAATGTACTCCTATTTTATTAACACAATACAAACTCAAACTACCATTTCTTTCTTTCATATACGGGCTGACAGGTGGGCCCCACGGTTACGCGCCCTGATGGTGCAACACTAGTTGCGCCGCGTGGAACGTTTGACTGGTCAATTGATTGTGTCATCAACAAAATACGGAGTTGTACGGGTGAGCCAATGACCGTATAATCATGATATGTATTTGTTTAACAGAGTACAGACGCAAGGGCTCATATATACGCGCAAGCACTCACTGCTATAAGCGCACACACGCGAACCCGACCCCTATGAGCACCTTCGAGAGAGTGGGCCAGCATATATGATCTTGAGATTTTACAAAGTCACCATAGGTGCCTCACAGTCGAGTGGAACGTCTCCTCCCACTGAACGTACGTCACCGGAAAATACTGAAATTAACACAAGATAAATGCGAGCACCGGGACTTTAACCTTGGTGGGCTCGAGAAACCACTGTCCTCTAACCATCCAACAACATGTTGGTTAGCACGACAAAATGTATGCGGTGACCGTGATGAGCTTATTCTGAAGTCCAGTGACCATATCGTGCTTTCGCTTCAAATACAATGACCGTAAGTGTCGTCAACAAGATACGGAGCACGCATCAAATGCAAAGTCCGTTAGTGTCATCAACAAAATATGGAGACGTATCGTGATCTAGATACCGTTGTACTATAGTATATGCTTATTTTCTTAGTGGCCGATTGCGTGTGTGGTGTGGTGGGCACATCATTTCTAGTTGTGGTGGGTCAACATGAAGACTCATGGGTCGGTTCCATCCTGCGCCACATATAGGTTGGACCGAGACGTGTTATACGAAGACCCATGTGGAGGACTTGGCATACAACACGAAGCTACCAGAGTCACGGAGGACTCTATCCCCACTGGTGATAAGCCGACTAAATATGATTTGTAACCCTAGGCCCTTAGTATGTTATACAAGCTTGGGGGCTAGTTCGTCGATAGTATCCACACACGCACAATGCCTGGTATTCACGTGTACTTTGTACACACCCCTATCACTAATATACAGTACCAGGAGTAGGCTCTTTCTTCAACTGCAATTGAATTCTAGCATGTGCATGTGTTTATTTCATATTATCGATCCATAGAGTGAGAGCGGTTTGAAATACAGGCAATGGATGATTTTGCAATTCATATATAAACATTAATTAGTGCACTCCATGTTGTTAGTGTGAAGAACTTTATACATTTGTCACTTGCATGGATACATTCCAAATTGCTAGCTACGAAATAGAATACATGTCGAATTCAACATAAAGGGGGTTTCGAAGATTCGAATTCATAGGAAGTGCATTCATCTATTTGAACCCGAGATAATGGCATTTGTAAATCAGATGTAAAAGGGGGCATCAATCTTTGTTGTGAGTTTGAACATGCTATATATATTCATACGCATATCTAACTTTTTTTTGCAACCAAGGAGATTATATCTGGAACCATGCATGAACTGAGGTAAGTTGCATATTTTTTTAATATATACTCGTGTACAATGTATATTCAAATGTACCCCCTCCATTCCAAAATAATCGTAGCTTTAGGATCTTCAAGAGTAAAGATTTGTGAAGTTTGACAAATCTGAAAGTTCAATTCAAGAGAACCGAAAACGTTAATGCTTCTGCTCCCAAATATTGAACGAAGCGCCAAATAGGCCTCTGGTCACCCGAAACCGCGCGAGTCTAATGTTTTGGTGGTAGGAAATTATTGTCCTGACTCTGGCCCGTGTAGCCTATCGGCCCGATGTCCAAAGGTCTAAACCGGGGTAGGTTTGTAACTTCACCAAGACGCCAGAGAAGCATTCATACGCCGTGGGCGCCTACCCATACGCTCGGCCGAAATCTATCCCGCCCACATTTGGGACACCTGACATGACTGTCCTAACCCCAACCCGCAATATGTCCGAAATTTTAGATGGGGGGAAAGTTTATAACTTTCCCCAAATTTCAAACAAGCGCGTCTCAAACCGAAACATTGTTCCCCCTTAGTTCCCCGCCTCCCTCCGTTTCCCCATTCATACTCTGTGGGCGCAAAAATGCCCTCTCCACCAGCCGCGAAACCCCAGTCTCCTCCGTCCTCCACCCCATAGCGGCCAATCCACCGCCGCCCTCCTCCATCACGCCGGAGCCGGTACCCCGACGTCGTCGTCCAACACAACCGCAACCACAACGCCCTCAAGGACTTAGCAGCTGAAGCCGAGGCAGAGCTGCCTCCACGACGTCGATGCCGACGTGCGCCGTACCAGAACCACTCCGATCACGCCGTCCTGTGCCTCACTGCTGCGGCTCCACTGTTGCAACCGTCCATCGCACCGGAACTGTTCCCGCTACGCCATCGTTCGCCGCCTCGGATCTGCTTCCCCGCCGTCGACAGACGGCCACCGCACCACACTCAACAACTTGGCCATGGGTTCGTCCAAGGCTACACTGTCCTCCACAACTTATGGTTTCCGGCGAACAACAAGAAGATCGTCAGAAAAACAGAAGGAGGACACAGCACTGCCAGCAGAAAGTGGTACTCCTCTTCCCATATTCGTGCAAATCTTACGTCTCCGCTCACACCGTATTCATCCCACGAAAGAAACTAGTTGAGCGCTTCTTACTGCATCTTCTTCGTGATACTAAATGCACAAGGTTTCCTCCCTTTTACTATTTCACCTTTGCTAGAGGTCAGTAGCCCGCCTGGATTTCAATTCAGGGTCAGTCAAACCGCAATTAAAAGAAGCAACACCCGCTTAGGCGCGCGGAGCACCTAGTCCGCCTGCTCCCCGGGGAAGCGGGGTGTGGGGCGCAGGAGCTGCTTGCGCCCAATCTGGAGGTCAGTGGGGCTTGAATAGATGGCCAGGGGGCAGTGCGGTGAGGTCGAGGGGAAGGCGCAGGCAGGGGAGGAATACTGGGCCGATGGTCGCTGGCGTTTCGAGGAAGATCGTCAACACTGACTGGCTGGAGGTAGATGAAGGCGATCTGCCTGTTCTTTGTACATCGGACGGTGCAGAAAAAATGGACTGACCTATTTGCTTTCAGTTGACTGTTATTTTCATAGAATCCTGTAGTAATTTAGTGTGCCATGCATGTTGTAGAGCTATCATATGTCTCCCGTCATTTATTTCTCACCGACCTGCTATCTGCTACCTTTACACTGTACTAATTGTGCAGACACTTCACCCATACTCACACTATTGTTTTTTTATGCATGGGTATTTCAGACTCTGACGCAGTGTTGATGAATGCAGAAAAGAAAAGACAGAAGTCACTCCAGTGTAATTCAAAGATAAGCACTAAGCATTCCAGCGCTCTAACGGGTGCAGTGTCAGCAGTTGGAGACAGTAAACTTAGCTCTGCAGTTGATGATCTCAATTGCCACACACAACCATCACAGGTGCTTGCTTTAACTTCGCGCTGTCAAATGTGGTTGCATGTTGCATATGGTGTCTAGCTTGTATTGCTTCCAATTTGGTTAAATTGCATATGCTTACTTTACACATTATACCTTTGATAATGACATGCCTTCCTGTTTTCGATGCATACTACATATGTCTATTAACCATGTTCGTACATCAAACTAATGCTCTTTTGTATCCCTCGTCAATCACTTATGATGAGACAGTCACCCGGGTGGGTTACTGTGAGACCCCATACTGCTACTTATTTGACATTCTGTGATGCGATGATAAATTCCGCATGTGCGATGATAACTTCTGCACTTAGGTCATTCTGCAGACGTCCATTTTTCATTATGCATGTCATAATCTTCGTTATATCTTATCATGCATGATGAATTGTCGTCATAAGTTGAAGAGGATCTCCACAAGTACAACCTGCCATGTGCATTTGCATTCCAAAAGCAAATTACTTATATGCACATCTTCAGGGGGAGCCTTTGAAACTTATGAAGACAATCCTCTACCCTTTACAATTTCACATACTTTATCCCCGTTGAAAACTTCAACCAATTTGTCATCAATCACCAAAAAGGGGGAGATTGTAAGTGCATCTAGTGCCACCCCTAGTTGGTTTTGGAGTATTGACGACAAATTTGGTTGAGGGACTAATGTGTTTGTGAGAATTGCAGGATAACACAGGTGGTGTCCCTCATTGATTCGGTTTACCTACCGGAGATGACTCCTAAAAATGTGTGAAGACATTGAAGACAATGGTGGTATATGAAGATATTTATATTGAAGACTATGACATGAGAAGACATTCTGTGAAGACTATGGAGCGCGAAGACTTAGTTGTTTCGTTGTTTCCTTTTCTTCTTTGTTGAGTCATAGGAACCACCGTACTGTTAAGTGGGGTCCAAGTGAATACATTCAGAGTGACTGAAGTGATGCTCAACCCAAATCCTATGTCTTCGAGCGAAGACAATGAGAGCAAATCTTATCTAGAGCTGGATAAGTCAGCTTTGCTTGTAGCCCAAGTAAAGTTGCCGCGTGTGTTTGAAATCTGACCGTTGGAACACGTGTTAGTTCCTTAGTAACCCAGGGTCATTTCTGACATATCAGGTCGGGTTGCCTAGTGGCTATAAATAGCCCACCCCCTACACCATAAATCGGTGGCTGCTCAGAGTTAGTGCACGGCTTTTGTCGTTTGAGAGCAACCCACCTCGAAGCCTTTGAGAGAGAAATCCTTGCGAGGACAAAGCCCAAACACCCAGAGCCAAAGAGTGTTAGGCATCACTGAAGTCTTTCTGTCTGTGTGACCTGAAGACTTATTACACTTGAGGACTGTGAATCCTCCAGCCGGTTAGGCGTCACGTTCTGAGCGTCCAAGAGTAATTGTGGATCGCCGGTGAACGAAGTCTGTGAAGGTTTGGAAGTCTACCTTGAAGACTTACCAGAGTGATTGGGCGAGGACTGTGTGTCCTTAGCTCAAGGGGAATAAGGTGAAGACGCGGTCTTCTGAGTTGAATATCAGCCTCCCTAACCAGATGTACAGTTGTCACAGTAATTGGAACTGGTCAAACAAATCCTGTGTCTTCAATGAGTGACTGGTTTTATCCTCTCTTCCCTTTACTTACAGTTGTCTTCGTGAAGTCATTGCCTGCCTGTCATACCTGTTTGACTTCATTGCTTGACTACTATTGCTGTTTGGCTTCATACCATCTTCCATCATGATCCTTAGTACCTAGTTGCCATTAGTCATCGTACTCTCACATTATTGCATATTTGACTATGGCTTGCCTTGTGTAGTTTATCTTCCGCTGCATATCAATAGGGTCATTTCTATTGTTTGTCTTTGAAACTTCCATGTTTTGAAGACTTTCATAAAAATCGCCTATTCACCCCCCCTCTAGTCGATAACAAGCACTTTCATTAACCATGTTCTTACATCAAACTACTTTTCTTGTGTATCCCTCATCAATGCTCCTAATTTGTTAAATTGCATCTCCTTAGCTTACACATTATACATGTGAATATGACACGCCTTCCTGTTTTTGGTACATACTACATCTGCCTATCACACCATGTTCTTACATCAAACTATTGTTCTTGTGTATCCTGCGTCTATCGCTTATGATGAGACAGTCACGCGCGTTGGTTAATATGAGATGCAATACTCTTATAAAGAATGAAATTTCATCCTCTCCACATGATTCTCAAGAAACAGCAAGCCTAAATGAAGATATTGAACATAGCTCTGTACCTGAAGACCGCACTTCCCCTACACCACCATCACAGGTGCTTGCTCTAACTTCGCATTGTGATATGTGGTTGCATGTTGCATACGGAGTCTAGCTTGTAATGCTTCTAATTATGATAAATTGCATTTGCTTAGTTTACACACTATACCTGTGAATATGACATGCCTTCCTATTTTTGGTACACACTACATATATGTGTTAACCTTGTTCTTACATGAAACTACCTCTCTTCTGTATCCTGCATCAATCACTTACGATGAGTCACCTTTATTCGTTGCATATTGCATATTATTTCTAGCCTGTTGCCATGTATTGCTTCTAATTTGGTCAAATACATTTGTTAGGGCACCCTTTTAATTTGGCAGAGTGATATTGGTTTCATCTTTCATATGGTTTCTAGCTTGCATCGATTCTAACAAGTTCAAGCACCTTGTGCTTAGTTTACACTTTATACATTATACATGTCAATATGTCACGCTGTCCTGTTTTTCATACATATTCCATCCTCCTATCATGCGGCTGCCTTACATGAAAGCAATGTTCGTTAGTATCATGCATCAATGAGTTCTGAAGAGCAAATTTTGTTCCTTTTTCTTGTGGGTTTGACTTGACAAGGCAAAATCAAGAAAGAGGAAGGAAAAGAGTAAGGAAGGCGATGATGGTGGTCCTCTGCAGCAACGTAAACGGAGCATCTGTACCGATTCTCCTTGTACTGATAGTGCATTACAAGGTCCAAGTCTCCGCTCCCCTACTCCACCATCCAAGGTGCTTGCTCTAACTTGGCAGTGTGATATCTGGTTGCATGTTGCATATGGTGTCTAGCTCGTATTGCTCCTAATTAGTGTAAACTGCATCTACTTAGCTTACACATGATACATGTGAATATGACACGCTTTCCTGTTTTTGGTACATACTATATCTGTCTATCACACCATGTTCTTACATGAAACTACTCTTCTTGTGTATCCTGCATCAGTCACTTATGATGGGACACCTTTAAGTTGGCAGTGTGATATTGGTTTGCGTCTTGAATATGATTTCTAGCATGTATTGCTTCTAGTTTGATGAACGCCACCTATGACGAGACAGTTTTACTTGGTAGAGTGATATTGATTGCACCTTCCATATGGTGTCTTGCAGTGTTTCTAATCCCTTTTTCTTATCGGTTTGACTTCACAATGCAAAATCATTACAGCTGAAGGAAATTAGTCTGGCAGTGGATGATGGTGGTCCTTCGGAGCAACTCAAATAGGAGGTCTCTATAGATTCTACTCCGCCATCCTCCCAACAAGATTCGCAAGACAACACAAGGCTGGACAGTCAACGTAGCTGTGTAGATGATGACTCCCCTACTCCACCATCACAGGTGCTTGCTCTAACTTGACACTATTATATGTGGTTGCATGTTGCATCTGATGTCTAGCTTGTATTGCTTCTAACTTGAATTGCATCTGGTTACTTTACACATAATGCTTGTGAATATGACATGTGTTCCTGTTTCTAGAACATACATGTACATGATGAGCACATCTCCCCTACTCCACCATCACCGGTGCTTGCTCTTACTTGGAACTGTTATACGTGGTTGCATTTTCCGTATGATGTCTAGTTTGTATTGCTTCTGATTATGTTGAATTGCATCTGCGTAGCTTACAACTTATACCTGCAACGATTACTTACCCATAAGACACGCTATCGTACGTGTGAATATGAAATGCTGTCTTTTTTTGTATATATTCCATCCTCCTATCCTGCGCTTGCCTTACATCAAAGTAGTGTTCGTCTGTATAATGCATCAACCAGTTATGCAGAGCTAATTTTATTCATCTTCTTGTGGTTTTGACTTCATAAGGCAATATCAGAAAATAGGAAGGAAAAGAGTAAGTTAGGGGATGTTGGTGGTCCTCCGCACCGACGCAAACAGAGACTCCCTATATTTGCCACTGCTACTGCTAATGAAGTTGAAGTCCCAAGTCTACATGATGAGTTCATCTCCCGTACTCCACCATCGCAGGTGCTTTCTCTAAGTTGACAGTGTGATAATTGGTTTCATGTTGCATATGTTGTCTAGCCTGTATTTCTTCTATTTTGATTAAATTGCACCTGCTGAGTTTATACGTTATACATGTGCATATGACATGGCTTTCTGTGTCTAGAATACACTGCATTCATCTATAATACCATGTTCTTACATCAAAGTACTGCCGTTGTGTATCCCGCATCAGTCACTCATGATTGGACGCTTTTAACATGGCAGTTTGATAGTGGTTGCATCTTGCATTGATTTCTATGTTGTACTACTTCTAATTTTTCGAATTGCCACTTATGACAAGACACTTTTAACTTGGCAGAGTAATATTGGTTGCATCTTTCATATGGTGTCTAGCTTGCATTACTTCTATTTTCTTGAAAATCCTTCTGCTTAGTTTGCACATCGTAGTTGTGAATATGTCATGTCATCATGTTTTTCTTACATATTCCATCCTCATACGGTTGTCTTACATCAAAGTATTGCTTGTCTGTATCATGCATCAATGAGTTCTGAAGAGTGATTTTATTCTTTTGTGTTGTGGGTACAGCTTGACATGGCAAAGTCAAAAAAGAGCAAGGAAATAATATAGTAGGGAGTGTTGTTACTCGTCCGGTGAAACAGAAAAGGTTCTGCCGTCGAGATTCTGCTGGTACTTATAGTGCAGTAGAAGGTCCAAGTCCACCGGCTAAATCTACAAACACAGTATCGCCTGCTCCACCAGTTGCAGCATCCGCTTCAACTGTACCAGCATCTCAACCAGTTACTCGTTCGTTTGCTCTGGAACTGGCAAGTTCCCAAGCTGCCTTCACACCTAACACTACTTCCAAAGCACTGCTGACACAACAGGACTTGGCAAGATCAAATGAACCTCATGAGCATCAACACCAAGACGGTACCTGACCGAGTCAAGTTGTAGTTGCATGCTCCTTTATATGTACTCTCGCGGTTTGATGTACACTAACACTTTCCATATTTGTTGTTGAACTAGCACCACGGCGCAAGCGGAAACAGACATCAGGGATAATGCTTGACAGATTAACAAAATCTAAAGGAGGAAGAATGGAGATCCATTTTGAGGCAGGTTTAAAAAGGCCACGTGATGCTACAGAGTCAGCCAAGTTAGTATCAGAGGCAGCCGTTGCCGTTAGGTGTTATGCACGTATCCTCCCAACGTGGATCCAGTACAGGAATGAGAAAGACAATGCCCAGTTTAACACCTTCCTTGACCATTTATCCATAAGTAATGTTATTCATCACAATTAGTAATATTGTCTTGATTTGTCCCATACTTTCTAGCTTCCTCCTAATAAGACTCACATTCTTTTTTCAACAGATGAGGTTCAAGTTGGATCCGAAAGATGATGCTACTAGACAAGCATGCGCTCATGTTTTTCAGTCTGCTCTGCAACAGTATCGGTACCACCTTAGAAAATCTCAGTTTGAAGGCAAGGCTAACAAAGAAATCGCCCAAACATCTCCAGTGGAATATATTACAGATGAAGACTGGACAGCCCTCGTTAAACACTGGTCTGATCCAAAGTATCAGGTGGGCTATATGTATTTGATCAGACCACATATTGAACTTGTATTTATGTATGCACCTTACAAGTGTATCTTCTTCTAGGCTAACTGTTTGAAGAACAAAACCAACCGTTCTAAAGTGAAATTCCAATAGACCACATGATCTCGTAGCTATATTGCACACTGCGAGGCCCTTGTAAATAGCTGCTACTTCCTTCTTTTTTGTGCCATATTATCGTATCTATATTGACTTGTTCCAAATACAAAGGAAATCCCGTGCGGACCAAAAAGAACCTGAACCGAATGCAGTGCAAATCTTCAAGGATTGCCACACCAGCAAGATGAAGGCACCAGTTCAAGTCGTTGTTGTAAGTCCTTACTCCTCCTGCCTTGAACTGATTGGTACTGTGATGTGTTCATTTAACTACTTGGTTTGCAGCCAATGTCAGTTACTCTGTTCACTTTTATTCACAGTTGTCTTAACGTATCATTTCACCTTACATGGTTTAAAAGAGATGAAGGATATTCTTTTGGTCTTGATCTGTAATCTAGTTGTTATGTTCACGTGCGCACACAATGATAAAATAGCCTGTTTGTTTTATATCTGTTTGCCCATGATATGAATGATGTCATACTATGTTCATCCTACTTTAAACCATGTCTCTTTATCCTTAGATGTCAACGAATGTGAGGAAATAGACAATACAGTAGGCATGCTACATGGACATATGTTCCGAAAGTGATTTTATTATGTAGTTGGCACTACAATACATGCTAATGTATTACAGTAGTTCACCAAAATAAGTTATGTATAAATGTTTAACCTACTTTGTTTGTTTTTATCTCATTAGTAACTTATCTGGTACACTAATCTACAAGTTCAAACTTTCAGGAAGCTATGGAATAAATGATTGAACAGCCACAACCACCTGAAGGTGACGAGGCTACTACAGGCACAATGCCACCTCTTGCTGTAGTGCGTCAGTATCTCTCCACTACCAGTGCAAAAAGCACCTTCCTGCGTAATTCTGGGTTGGTTGTCAAGGTAACCTCGTCCAAATCGCCTATTGAACAAAATCTTCCTGCTAGACAGAGTGATATATCTGTGCTCCAGACACAAGTCCAATCCCTAATGGACGTTGTTTCGGAAACAAGAATAGTGGTTGAGAAATGTCGTCAAGATATGAATGGTTTTGAAACCAGACTATCAGACATTCGCTTCGTTGTTCAAGAGCAATGGTGGAAAAAAGGTGGAGATCATGCTGCTCCTTCAGATTCTACAGCCTGAAACATTAGCACTCAGGTCAAATGATCTGTGCTTCTATACATCTGATGGTGCTTTTATCTGGAAGGACTGTAAACTTTATGCCAACAGGCCTTTTGTTGTATGGTTGGAATTGATTTTGTTGTGATACAATATTTATGATGTTGCCTCAGGCTGCAGTAATTACGACGCTATTTTTGTATAGTGTAGGTTTATCTTAGTAATGTAATCGACCGAAAGCTTCATAGGAGCCCAACAAGCCAACATTCGTCGGGCCCATTCCAATTGGGCTAAAAACGATTACGAGCCGAAATTGGCATGTAGCCCACTAAAAATATCTAGGCCTAAATCAGCATAAGCTTTCATATTTTTTCTGGTAGGCCTGTGCCCATAGTGGGCCTTTAACAGGCCTAAACATAATCTGGGCCCTTAGTAAAAATAGGCCGTTTATAGGTGTAAATATCTCGAGCCCATAAAATACATGGGCCTTTAATAGACCAAAACTGAGATTGGGCCCTGATTGTGCCAAATAACCCACTGGACTTTAACAGGCCGAAATTCGGACGGGCCGTAAATGCGTCGACCTAATACACGGGCCTTTAACAGGCCGGAACTTCGGTCGGGCTAGATTATCGTCATTTCTATATGGGCCGTTAATGGGCCCGATATGACGTTGGGCCACATATGGCCCATGGTTTATGTCCGGCTTTAACAGGCCGAAAGTGGCCCAAAGCTATAGTGGGCCTCTAACAGGCCGAATGTCAGAGATGGCCGAATATGACCCAAATACTTCATGGTTGTTTATGGTCCGAAAGTTTTGATGGCCTGTAAATGGGCCCAAATGAAGTCGGACCTTTAACAGGCCGCAAATACACCGGGCCGTAATTCGGCCCAATTACTTAGCGAACTGTAAACGGGCCAGAAGTGACCATGGGCCGCGTTGATGACAAGTTTAGGACAGGTCATTGACGGGCCGATTTGACAGAGAATGATGGGCCTTTAGTTGGGCCGGCCCATTATGGTCGGCAGAATCTTGTGGGCCTTTAGCTGGCCCGGCCCATTATGGTCCGCAAAATCTTGGTGGCCTTTAGCTGGGCCCGCCCATTATGGTCTGCAAAATCGTGCGGGCCTTTAGCTGGGCCGGCCCATTATGGTCCACTAAATTTTGTGGGCCTTTAGCTGGGCCGGCCCATTATGGTCCGCTAAATCTTATGGGCCTTCGATTGAGCCGACCCATTTAATCTTTGTGGGCCACTTTTGGGCCGGTCCACGTGTCAACATATCATAGGCCCATCTCGCCCGTTGGATCCGTCAGCCAATGAGAATTTTACACGTGGAAAATCGGCATTGGTTGTGGCTGTTAACGGGTTATAGGATCCAAAATCCGACCCGATAGCTTAACGGCGTTTCGTTACGGTGGATGCCACGTGTCGGTCACCCTTGACGAAAGCACTTCTGTGACACGCGATTTATTGTCATGGAAGTGGACACTTCCGTGATGATAATTTTGGCAATGTCATGGAACACTTCTACGATAGCACAGGTATGACTACCTTGATTCTGTCATAAATTTGTCATGGATGTACATGCATGACAGAAAACGCGACCTACTATGACAAACACGTATCATCAGGGAAGTGTATTTTTTTGTAGTGCATGTTTAGAGATAGAGGTGTCGACAAAATAAAATACAGACATGAGGGCATCATGATCAGCTTTAGAACAACAACATATAGTGTCATATAACTTCTTATGCTAAAGTAGCAGTTCATTCACAAGGTAGAGTATGAATCAGAAACTTCATTGAAAACTAACAAACTATGATCTCAGTAATTGAAGCAATTGCAATTTATCATAACGTCGGAAAGAGTCAATTCAAGAGCTTTTCAGCAAGTCCACATACTCAACTATCATTTAGCCTTTAACAATTGCTAACACTCACGCGATACTTATGGGTTCAAAGCTTTAGTCTGACACAGAAAGATAGGGGCTTATAGTTTTGCCTCCCAACTTTTTACCTCAAGGGTAATGTCAACAATAATACTTCATGATAACCTACATCTGAGTGGATATATATATATATATATATATATATATATATATATATATATATATATATGTGGATCTCTCCAACACATAGTGCTTGCCAAAAGAAAAAGTGTAAAAAGGAAAGGTGAAGATCACCGTGAACTCTTGTATAAGGGTAGAAGATAAAAGTAAAAGATAGGCCCTTCGCAGAGGGAAGCAGAGGTTGTCATGCACTTTTATGGTTGGATGCACAAAATCTTAATGCAAAAGAACGTCACTTTATATTGTTGCTTGTGATAAAGACCTTTATTATGCAGTCTGTCGCTTTTATTTCTGCCATATCACATGTTCGTATAAAGCTTATTTTCTTCACACTAATAGATCATACATATTTAGAGAGCAATTTTTATTGCTTGCACCGATGACAACTTACTTGAAGGATCTTACTCAATCCATAGGTAGGTATGGTGGACTCTCATGGAAAAACTGGTTTAGGGGATGTTTGGAAGCACAAGTAGTATCTATACTTGGTGCAAAGAATTTGGCTAGCATAAGAGAGAAAAGCAAGCTCAACATGTTGGAGGATCCATGACAATATAGCTTCTTTTCGGATATAAGAAAACATAACCCATTATGATGTCTTCCTTGTCCAACATCAACCTTTTAGCATGTCATATTTTAATGAGTGCTCACAATTACAAAAGAAGTTCATGATAGTATATTTATATGCGAAGCCTCTCTTTCTTTATTACTTCCTATTAATTGCAACAATGACCAAAACTATGTTTGTCAACTCTCAACAACTTTTATTCATCATACTCTTTATATGTGAAGTCATTACTCTCATAAGATCAATATATGATCTTTTTATTTCTTTTTATTCTTTCTCTTATTTATTTCCTCAAGACATAGCAATATAGCAAAGCCCTCAACTCAAAACTACTCTTTATTATATATAGCTCATGGACTTGATTACATAGATAGAGATCAAAACAAAACTCAAAGCTAGATCATACTAAAACTTTATTCTACTAGATCAAGATATAACCAAAAGGATCGAACTAAGGAAAACGACAAAGGTAAATGTGTGATGGTGATACGGTACCGGGGCACCTCCCCCAAGCATGGCAGTTGCCAAGGGGAATGCCCATACCCATGTATTTATGTCTCTTTGTTTGGAGGTGGTGATGAAATATTCTTGGTGATGATGCCCCTTAGGATGCGATTCTCCTCCTCGAGCTTATTATTTTGCTACTTAAGATCCATTATTTCCTTGCGAAGTTTACCCGTGATGGCTAGAGCTCCAATTACCCATGGATGTTTCATAGCTGTGGGGGAAAAAGCAATACCCTTTTTCATATTTTCATAAGAGAGAAATCTAGCATTGGGAGGGTGATGACCCACAAGTATATGGGATCAATCGTAGTCCTTTCGATAAGTAAGAGTGTCGAACCCAACGAGGAGTAGAAGGAAATGACAAGTGGTTTTCAGCAAGGTATTCTCTGCAAGCACTGAAATTATAAGTAACGAGTAGTTTGATAGCGAGATAATTTGTGACGAGCAAGTAACAATAATAGTAACAAAAGTGCAGCAAGGTAGCCCAATCCTTTTGAGGCAAAGCACAAGCCAAAACTGTCTCTTATGATAAGCAAAGCGTTCTTGAGGGTACACGGGAATTTCATTTAGTCACTTTCATCATGTTGGTTCGATTTGTGTTTGCTACTTTGATAATTTGATATGTGGGTGGACCGGTGCTTAGGTGTTGTTCTTAATACTTGAACAAACCTCCTACTTATGATTAACCCCCTCGCAAGCATCCGTAACTATGAGAAAAGTATTAAGAATAAATTCTAACCATAGCATTAAACTTTTGGATCCAAATCAGTCCCTTACGGAATAGTGCATAAACTAGGGTTTAACCTTCTGTCACTCTCGCAACCCATCATCTAATAACTACTCCACAATGCATTCCCTTAGGCACAAATATGGTGAAGTGTCATGTAGTCGACGTTCACATGACACCACCCTAAGGGAATCACAACATACATATGCTACTTCTTGAGCTTGCGTTGGTTTTTCCCTTGAAGAGGAAATGGTGATGCAGCAAAGTAGAGATAAGTATTTCCCTCAGTTTGAGAACCGAGGTATCAATCCAGTAGGAGACAACACACAAATCACCGAATACCTGCACAAACAATCAAACAACTTGCACCCAACGCAATAAAGGGGTTGTCAATCCCTTCACGGTTACTTGCAAAAGTGAGATCTGATAGAGATAGATAAACTATAAAGTAAATATTTTTGGTTTATAGATCGAAAATTAAAATATTGCAAAATAATAGATCGGAAACTTATATGATGGAAAATAGACACGGGGGCCATAGGTTTCACTAGAGGCTTCTCTCAAGATAGAAAATAATATGTCGGGTGAACAAATTACTATCGAGCAATTGATAGAGAAGCGCAAAGTTATGACAATATCTAAGGCAATGATCATGAATATAGGCACCACGTCCGTGTCAAGCAGACCGAAACGATTCTACATCTACTACTATTACTCCACACGTCAACCGCTATCCAGCATGCATCTAGAGTATTAAGTTCATAAAGAACGAAGTAACGCATTAAGTAAGATGACATGATGTAGAGGAATTAACTCAAGCAATATGATGAAAACCCCATCTTTTTATCCTCGATGGCAACAATATAATGCGTCCCTTGCTGCCCCTGCTGTCACTGGGAAAGGACACCGTAGGATTGAACCCAAAGCTAAGCACTTCTCCCATTGCAAGAAAAACCAATCTAGTTGGCCAAACCAAACCTATAGTTCGAAGAGAATTACAAAGATATCTAATCATGCATAAAAGAATTCAGAGAAGATTCAAATAATATTAATAGATAAGCTGATCATAAATCCACAATTCATCGGATCTCGGCAACACTCCGCAAAAAAGTATTACATTGAATGGATCTCCAGGAACATCGAGGAGAACATAGTATTGAGAATCAAAGAGAGATAAGAAGCCATCTAGCTACTAGCTATGGACCCGTAGGTCTGTGGTAAACTACTCATGCTTCATCGGAAGGGCAGTAGAGTTGATGTAGAAGCCCTCCATGATCGAATCCCCCCCCCCCTCGGCAGGGTGTCGGAAAAGGTCCCTAGATGGGATCTCATGGGTAGAGAAGGTTGCGGCGGTGGAAAAGTGTTTTTGTGGATGCCTCTGGTGGTTTGGGGATATTTGGGAATATATAGGCAAAATAATTAGGTCAGGAGGCTCATGGGGGACCCACATGGGTGGGGGCGCGCCCTACCCCCTCTGGGCATGCCTCGTGGCTCCTCCGACTTAATCTCCAAGTCTCCTGGTTGTCTTCTGGTCCAAGAAAAATCATTGCAAAGGTTTCATTCCGTTTGGTATTCCTTTTCTGTGAAACTCAAAAACAAGGGAAAAAACAGGAACTGGCACTAGGCTCTAGGTTAATAGGTTAGTCCCAAAAATAATATAAAATAGCATATTAATGCATATAAAACATCCAAAATAGATAATATAATAGCATGGAACAATCAAAAATTATAGATATGTTGGAGTCATATAAAGCATCCCCAAGCTTAATTCCTGCTCGCCCTCGAGTAGGTAAATGATAAAAACATAATTTTTGATGTGGAATGCTACCTAACATATTTATCCATGTAATTTCTTTATTGTGGTATGAATGTTCAGATCCATAAGATTCAAAACAAAAGTTTAATATGGACATAAAAATAATAATACTTCAAGCATACTAACAAGGCAATTATGTCTTCTCAAAATAACATGGCCAAAGAAAGTTTATCCCTACAAAATCATATAGTCTGGGTATGCTCCATCTTCATCACAAAAAGAATATGGTGGTTGTGGAGAATACAAAAACAGGGAGATAGTCTCACATCAACTAGGCGTATCAACGGGCTATGGAGATGCCAATCAATAGATATCAATGTGAGTGAGTAGGGATTGCCATGCAACGGATGCACTAGAGCTATAAGTTTATGAAAGCTCAAAAGGAAAACTAAGTGGGTGTGCATCCAACTTGCTTGCTCATGAAGACCTAGGGAAATTTGAGGAAGCCCATCGTTGGAATATACAAGCCAAGTTCTATAATGAAAAATTCCCACTAGTATATGAAAGTGACAACGTAGGAGACTCTCTATCATGAAGATCATGGTGCTACTTTCAAGCACAAGTGTGGCAAAAGGATAGTAATATTGCCCTTTCTCTCTTTTTCTCTCATTTTTTATCTTTTTTCCTTTTCTCTTTTTTTGGGCCTTCTTTTTTTTGGCCTTTTCTCTTTTTTTATTTCCTCACATGGGACAATGCTCTAATAATGAAGATCATCACACTTTTATTTACTTACAACTCAAAAATTACAACTTGATACTTAGAATTAAATATGACTCTATATGAATGCTTCCGGCGGTGTACCGGGATGTACAATGAATCAAGAGTGACATGCATGAAAGAATTATGAACGGTGGCTTTGCCACAAATACGATGTCAACTACATGATCATGCAAAGCAATATGACAATGATGGAATGTGTCATAATAAACAGAACAGTGGAAAGTTGCATGGCAATATATCTCGGAATGGCTATGGAAATGCCATAATAGGTAGGTATGGTGGCTGTTTTGAGGAAGGTATATGGTGGGTGTATGGCGAAAGTTGTGGTACTAGATAGGCTAGCAATGGTGGAACGGTGAGAGTGCGTATAATCCATGGACTCAACATTAGTCATAAAGAACTCGCATACTTATTGCAAAAATCTATTAGTCATCAAAACAAAGTACTATGCGCATGCTCCTAGGGTGATAGATTGGTAGGAAAAGACCATCACTCGTCCCTGACCGCCACTCATAAGGAAGACAATCAAAAAATATCTCATGCTCCGACTTCGTTACATAACGGTCCACCATACGTGCATGCTACAGGACTCACAAACCTTAACACAAGTATTTCTCAAATTCACAACTACTCACTAGCATGACTCTAATATCACCATCTTCATATCTCAAAAGAATCATAAGGAATCAAACTTCACATAGTATTCAATGCACTTTATATGAAAGTTTTTATTATATCCCTCTTGGATGCCTATCATACTAGGACTAAATTTATAACCAAAGCAAATTACCATGTTGTTTAAAGACTCTCAAAATAATAGAAGTGAAGCATGAGAATTCATCAATTTATATAAAATAAAACCATCATCATGCTCTAAAAAGATATAAGTAAAGCACTCGAGCAAAATTGCCTAGCTCAAAAGATATAAGTGAAGCACATAGAGTATTCCAATAAATCACGATTCATGCGTGTCCCTCTAAAAAGTTGTGTACAGAAAGGATGATTGTGGCAAACTAAAAAGAAAATACTCAAATCATACAAGACGCTCCAAGCAAAACACATATCATGTGGTGAATAAAAATATAGCCTCAAGTAACGTTACCGATAGACGAAGACGAAAGAGGGGACGCCTTCCGGGGCATCCCCAAGCTCCTCTTGGCTGTCGTTGAATATTACCTTGGGGTTCCTTGGGAATCGCCAAGCTTAGGCTCTTGCCACTCCTTATTCCATAGTCCATCAAATCCTTAACCAAAACTTGAAAACTTCACAACACAAAACCCAACAGAAAATCTCATAAGCTTCGTTAGTATAAGAAAATAAATCACCACTTTTGGTACTGTTGTGAGCTCATTCTTTATTTGTATTGGTATAATATCTACTGTATTCCAAATTTTCCATGGTTCATACCCCCCGATACTACCCATAGAATCATCAAAATAAGCAAACAACACATAGAAAACAGAATCTGTCAAAAACAAAACAGTCTGTAGTAATCTGTAACTCTCGAATACTTCTGTAACTCCAGAAATTCTAAAAAATTAGGAAAACCTAAGCAATTTGTTTATTAATCTTCTGCAAAAAGAATCATATAAAAACCTGTTAAAAATGAGAATTGTTTTCCTGAGCGCAAAAGTTTCTATTTTTTCAGCAAGATCAAATCAACTATCACCGTAAGCCATCCCAAAGGTTTTACTTGGCACAAACACTAATTAAAACACAAAACCACATCTAACCAGAGGCTAGATGAATTATTTAATGCAAAACATAACCTAAAAAGCAAAAAAAATGGGTTGCCTCCCAACACGCGCTATTGTTTAACGCCCTTAGCTAGGCATAAAAACATGAATAGATCTAGGTATTGTCATCTTTGGTATTTATCTTTTTAATGGAACTAGTATAGTGGCCCGCTCGATGCGCGGGCTAGAACTTTAAAAAGTCCATTAATGTGAATTCACTATTTTGGTTTGTGTAAATAAAAATACTACCTCCGTCTGGGTTTATTGGTCCCTTTTGTAATTTATGCCAAATTTTGGCCAAATATTTAACTAACAAAGTGTTAATGCATGCCAACAAAAAATATATCATGAACTCGTATTTGAACATGGTTTTAAATGTTACGATTTTTTGTGAGATGCATGAACATTTTGTTAGTTAAATTTATGGTCAAATTTTGGCACAAAATACAATGAGAACTAATAAACCAGGACGGAGGTAGTATGAACAAAATGTAATGACATAGGAATATTGTTTTGGATCCATCGCATGCAAGGATCACTCTAAAGCTCCCCATTATTTCCTTCTTGATGGTCCTCACTTTCATCCACTCCATGTCTTGGGCGTGGGCTAGTAGTTAACAAAGTTTCATTACCTAACAAAGTCAATATTTGTCGTTTCTCTGCCAAGTGGTGATTGTAAATATAATTTTACCCTAAGGCATATTTTTGATGGTTTTCATGATGAGAGGAATTTTTGTTTATGTTAGTGGAAATGTTGGGCGCAAACTTTTTACCATACTCTTCATAAGCGCCTCTCTTCAACCCGTGGATTTGTTTGATGCGGTTACACAATCGTGTAGATAGTTTGTGTTGGTTCGACATGAAATGGCAGTTCCTTATGCATTGTCTAAACAACAATGATTTGTACCTATTCGAGTTTTTTTTATGATCATGTACTATATATTTTTGGGTTTTTATAGTATTTTCCATCATCAAAAATTGCTTTTGGAGGCCGAGCTCCATGGAGGTCTCCTTTTGTGAAATTCGTGGAAATTCATATTTTTACATTATGATTCTGTTTTTTTAATACAGATATACATGCAAGCGTAATGTACATGTATGTAAATTTCCAAGACAAAATAAGTTGAAATGAGGGTTGTGCAAAAAAACAAATTTGATGCTTTTTAACACATACTATTCATTCCAAAAGTCCAAAAAATTGACTTTTTTGTACTGGTTGCATTTCAAGGTATTTCGTCTTGAATTTTTACATGCATATACATTTCATCCTTGTATAGCTGCTTAATTATTTTCATATTTTTTTGAAATTAGAAAGTTTGAATTTGGAAGTCTTCAAAAAATAAAAGGATCCATGAAGCTCGGTCGCCAAAACGCCATACTCTTTGCATCATTGAAAATTATACTAATTTAGTCTCAAACAGACGTATGCAAACTCTACCTTTTTAGGGATGTATTACTATACGCAATCATAGCTGATTAGTAGGGATTTTGTTTCCTGGTAGAAGCCCAATAGGCCACGACCCAAAGTATGGGTACCACCTGAAGGAGATGAAGCCAAGTTCAATGCTGACAGGGGTATACCGAGGCAAGGTCATGTTGGTGCAGCAACGGTGATCTGTAGGAACACGGAAGGTCTTTTCTTGGGAGCTTCGGCAGTGGTCTTTGATGGCTTGAATGACGCAACTGCACTTGAGGCGCACGCGTGCAATGAGGCCTTAGCACCGGCTACGAACCTCAATCTCACTCGTTTACTGATTGCGTCTGACTGCCTGGATGTTGTGAGCAAGATAGATACAGGAGCAGCAAATCACTACACGCCGGTATTGCATGAAATAACAGAGAGGAGGAGGGAGTTCCACCATGTTAAATTCAAATTTGAGCATAGGGAGAACAATTTTGAAGCACATGCTTTGGCCAAAGCGGCAACTTCTCTTGCTGTAGGTCACCATATTTGGCTAGGGACATTACCAGACATTAATTGTATTCCGATGTTGATTACTACTTGATAAAGTCCCTAGTTACCTGTCAAAAAAATCTATTCTCTCGCACTGATCCTCAAAAAGAAACATCTATTCTCTCGCACTCACCCTCCTAAAAAAATTATTCGCTCATACTCACACCTTCATACACTCACACGCGGCTCTTGCCTGATCCCCTTTTCATTTCCTTCTATCTGCCCACTCCAAATCTGCTTTTGCCCGATGAGTTCTGGCTGTTGACTCTGCTAATCGGCGCCGCGGATTTAATTCCCCCGTCTTCGATTCCTTACTATCCTTGTCCGTCCCACCTGCACGCACCTCTACAGCTCGGCTCACTGGTGCTGCCACGGGTGGCACTTAATTTGGCTCCCTGAACGCCTCCTCAATATCTCAGGCCGGTCAACGGTGATGGAGGGGGTATTGGTCGATTAGAAGTTGGGCATTGGAGGAGGCCCGACAGGTCATCTTCATGCTCGATAGTGGCAGCCTGACTTCGGCGGCTCATTCTTCCACATGTGGTTCCCCCTTCTCCCTTTTCCTTCCTTCATTTATTTATTTTTTCCTACTTCTTCCTTTCTCTGCATGTGTATGGTTGAACCAATATAATGAAACCCAGGCACAACCGCACAACTTGTTAGTTAAAGATGTAAATTTTTTTATGTCGTCCACCTTTTTTCGTGCTTGGGATGGGCATCGGCGGTGTAGCCCCCCTGCTCCCATTCATATTGAACAAATTTAATAAGTAATTAGTTATTTGAGATTAGCTATAGTTGTACTTTCATTGCTAAAAAAGCTATAGTTGTGCTATTTCCCAAAGATAGAATTAAGTTTAATAAGTGAATATGAAATAGGTGCCATTGCATTGTACATGTCAACTATAACGATGCGTAGATGTCACTATTGGCTTGTTCAAAAGAATAAGCTTCAAATATTAGATGATATATAGTGTCCATAATTGGTATTATTGAGCTATTTCCATCAAATGTTGATGCATGTTTTCAGTACTTCTGGCAGTAGTAGTTCATATTCATTCTGCAGCTTCCGCCACATTAGCATAGAAAAGCCATTTTTATTTTGAATATAGTTTGCACTGTACTAATTTTCCATCCACTTGTTGTTACCTAAAAAGGCTAGTAGCAAGTGTAAGTGTATTTTTAGTTCCTACCTTTAGAATATTTCAGTGTAGCCGATGTTCTTGACCACATCATCCTTGTTGTTGGTTCATTTGTGCTATAGAAAATAAATAATAGATGTGATCAAGTCAGTAGGCTATCACTTGTGATTGGTTTTCCAAAGTATTCCCTTCCTCCTATGTCTCTCATGAAGTCCTTGAGCTTTATGTAGAAATTCGGCCAACAATATCAGGTCTTTGTGATGTTGCTTGGCATACTTCCTGTAGCACAGATTCAATCTCCGGCGAAGCCGCGTTACACGTGAATGTCACAAATAAATCTGTGTATCCAGCCCACCGATATATTACAATAACATTTTGGTAGTTTACTGACTTGTGTCTTGGGCTATCTGTGGAAGTTGGATGGCACATGGTAGTAGTATTGTCCTTCGTACTTCGTCAGCCCTTGTATCTCCTCTTTCTTTTGTGTCTTGCAAGCCAGCATATAATTCCGTTCTTAGGTTTCCTTGATGTATTTCGACCCATTCTAGTATGTACTGCAAAATGCAATAAAAGGCATCCACATTGAACTGTAATTTAAGCTTTTTGCACACCATCAAGTGTTTCAATTGGTTAGTACATTGTTGTATATGATTCTTATAGCATTCCAAAATTGTTGCATGCTTTCTCTTGGCTTTTGCGCCTTTTTTCATATCTAATGTATATTTCCTTTGTGCCCATCTTCTTTGTAAGAGCATATTAATGGACACTGCATGGCCATGAATTTTGAATGGTTATATGGTATTCTTCTTGGCCGCGTGTCTTTGTACTAAACAATGATATCCTATCCTTTTCTATTCTCTGTTGTATCATTGACAATCAAGGTTGCAACTTCAGTTGCAGATGTCATGTCGTGTCGTCTTAATTTCAAGTTGTGATAGTCACCTTCTTTGAATCTATCCCTTGCCATTCTGAGTTTTTTTGCTAGTCTATTATCTCTATCCAACATAGTTTTAAGCCCCTCAACAACATGAGGATTTGTTGACTCCCCTTTATATTCTAATGTTGATGCATTAATCCTATTTTGTACTGTTCAATTTTCCAAATTTAGCATCAATTTACAGATTTGTATTGTCTTAATAGAACATACATATGTTGTGCTTTTTTCTATGTCCTCGGATTTATGTTTTACACTTTGTGTTACATTTAGTCATGTGCATGTGCATAATAGAAATACCAGGTTTATGGATTCCCAAACTGTATATCTTGATTTAATTTTCTTGTTACTTACGTCATGGTCTTACCAGCCTAACTGATTATTGATTTTTTTGTGCCACTAGTTCTCCATTGCTCTTTCTTTGTTTTTTTCTGTTCTTGTATAGTCTTACATGTAGCTATCTCCGTTGAATTTCTCTGCACAAACATAAATACCATTTAGTAGAAATATGAGATTTTTTGCAGCATGAGCAGTTTATTACTTGCAATAGTGGTCAATGTACACGATTAACGTCTGTACAAGATATGGTTCCCTGTGGAAATTCAACAATGTTGATTTTGCCTCTATCTTGGCTAAGCCAAAGTGCAACATGTTTCTTTTACATTTATTTGATAGAGAACTTCAAATTAGTTGTAGATCATATGGAAATGCATAGGTGGCCGAGCACCATAACCCTTTGTGTATGGTAAATTGTGTTATATCAAATATTTGTACATCAAATTGATTGATTTAATGAAGAATTTTTTGTAAGCTTGGAAAGAATTGAACACATAGATAACACAATTGATGTGCAAAGCAAAAGCAAGCTATAATGTTGATTCCAGTATGCCTTACTACATTTGTGCATCATGTAAGGGACGTTTAGCAGTTGAATTCAGGACATTAAGTAAATATAGTGGATGATAATACACATAAGGAAATAACTTTGTAAATATTTGCTCACCGCACGTAGTTCACAGGCTGTTCTTTCGGCATAGTTGTGCGGTCTGGCACATCTCCATGCATCTATGATCAAAAGTTGTCTCTCTTTCTTGTCTTGAAGTTTTGTTCTCCTGTCATATCTTGTCGTTGTCTATTGACTGGAATCACATCAATAAGATGACGATTTGAAATTATTTTTTCCATCCAAGCTTAAGTCACAAACCCGCATTTTCCTAACTTGAATTTTTGCATTGCATATTTTAGTTTTAACACTCATGTGATACCTCCTATTAAAGATGGTTAGTAATGGATCAGCTTGTTGGATTGCATATTTGATGATTTTAACCATCTTGGAAGGTATCTATCATTTTTGCTACGTGGCACACCTTTTGATTTATGTTTCTTCCTGCGCAATGAGAACGCATACATCATTAAAGAAGATGATATTGTAAAATTGTTATCGAGTATTTCGTATTGCTCAAGCTTAAGAAGATTTATGTTTTTGATTATTTTCTAGCTTACAGTTTTATGTCTTTGTTGTCGAAGTAAAGGAGATCAACTTCCAAGACCAGTGGATGTTAAGTTCCAATCTTCATGTGAAAACGCAAATATTGTGAGTATCTTTTACCCCTAGTACTGTAGTTACATGCAATTTCATAAATGCATATATTTAGCAAAGAATAAGATTGTAATTGAGGATTGCAAGTTCATGTACAATTAGGACTGAAAAACTGGAAGTGGAATTGAGGGCCTGATCCAAACTTAAAAGCTATTTGATTGTGTTGTCATACCTTGAACTGAAGACATTGGTTGTACTGCTAATTCTGTTGTGGCTGACAAAATATAGAACTCTAATAATAAGATAAGATTGCAATGAGGACATGATTAAAAACTAATTGATTGTATTGTCATACCTTCAGTTGAAGACGTAAGTTGTAGTGTCAGTTCTGTTCTTGTTGTTGAGAAAAGATTAAACTTTAAATCAGTTCTATATGATCTCTGCAGATGGTACTTATTGGAGATGGACTGCTCGCTCAACGGAGCCGATGGCGCAATCGAGGAGATTGGGGCGCTCGCTTGTGAGAAGTTTTTTTAGGGAAACCCATTGTGGCTGTGTATATTAATTTGGAATAATATCTACATAATCAGTTCAACCTATCATGATTATTGTTTATGGGATCGTAAGATTGATTGTGAGATTTTGTGTGTTAGAATATGCGACGGATGGTAAGATTGATCATCATATGAGTGCATAGGACATGGGAATGAAAACAAAAGGGTGTATGCTTTGATAGTTTGGGATTATGAATCAACGCACGTACCTTGGCTTGGGCTGTTGTTGACGATGCACATTGCTGCGCGAGCCACCTCGGAGGGGATGTCATGCGCCTTCTAGTCCTGTTGCGTGAGCCACCTTGGAGTGGACGGCATGTGCCTCCAAGTCCCCGCTCACAATTTTTGACCTGAGAGGAGGAAGGACGTGGGACTGGTAGGCATGGTGTAGCCAACCTAGGGTTCCTTAGTGTAGGGCTTCATGTTATTTTCTTTTAGTATTTTTTTAGTTTGGTCGTTCGCTGCGATAGGATAGAATATTCCTAGAGAAAAAAGCTAGAGGTGAGGGAAGGACGCATTGTTCTATTTATAATGGAAATGGTGGGTAATTTTCAAGTAAAATTTGATCTAATGGCTATTAAAAAATTTATCTATTAATTTAATGGTTGGATGTATCTATTTTTTGTGGTAATTTCTAGAGTAATTTCTTTTTTCTGATTAACCCGTCAAGTACTTTTTATATATAAATAGATGTTCTGCATATTTTATTTCAATAAAGGTGGCCATGATAGCCTTTGCCATGCTTATTTTGCAAGTATACATGTTGATGTTTCAAAACAGAAAGTTTACCGTTGTTGCAAAAGTTCCCTAGAAAAGTCAGAATGTGATAAAATGTTGAAACTTTTTTCATAATAATCTCTGACAAATTTTTTACAGTGTGGTAAATTTTCATAATCTTTGGAGTTAAAGAAGTATTGATACTCTTGCATTCTTTACAGACTGTACTATTTTGGCAGATTGATGTTATGTTTGCATATGTTTGCTTGTTTAATGATTCTATTTGAGCATAGGAGTATTAAATATGCAAAGGCATTTAGTATGCAATGTTGAATAATAATTTTAGTGATTTGCTACAGTAGAGAATGATAAGGTTTTTGCATTGGTTTATACTAACTTATCTCACGAGTTATTGTTGAGTTTTGTGTGGATGAAGTTTTTAAGATTTAGGGAAATCGTGATATAAAAGGAATTAAGGAGACAGAAAAGCTCAAGCTTGGGGATGCCCAAGGCACCCCAAGATAATATTTCAAGAAGTATCAAGCATCTAGCTTGGGGATGCCCCGGTAGCCATCCCACCTTTCTTCATCAACAATTATCGGTTAGTATCGATTAATCCTAAGTTTTCTGCTTCTTCACATGAGTTGTGCTATCCTTTAAATGTCATTTTATTTTCATTTTGCTAGTTGTTTTAATAAAATACTTAGACCTGAAAGTTTTAAATAAGAGAGAGTCCTCACATAGCTATCTATTTACTTAACTACTCGATCGATCTTCACTTATATCTTTTTGGAGTAGCTTGTCATTTACTCTTGTGCTTCACTTATATCCTATGAGTAAATTGTTGAATAAATTGAATATAATGAAGCTAAAATTATATGTTCATATCATGCCTGGTGGTAGCTTCACATTTGGTTTAGAAAGTTAAACCTTTTGAAGCTTGACAATCACAATATTGGTCATACAAGCAATTCATAAATGATTAGTAGAAAGAAGAGAACTTTCACATGCAAATACACTACCTTGGAAATCTTTTGAGATTGTGAGACCCCATCAAAATATTATATGCCAAAATTGTTGACGTTGGACAAGGAAGACAATGTAATGATTTATGTTTGTTCATATTCACATAGAAGTTATATTGTCATAGATCGTTTAACATGTGGTGCTTGCCCCCCATCTTTGCTAGCCAAAAATTCGGCACCAAGTAGAGATACTACTTGTGCATCCAAAAACCCTTAAACCCAAATCTTATTTTCAAGAGTCCACCATACCTACCTATGGATTGATTAAGATCCGGTTTTTATTGGCCTACTCTCTTCAAGGATGCCCGTAAGTTTGTCCTATCTTGTGATGAATGTCAAAGAATTGGTAATATTAGTAGACGTCAAGAAATGCCTATGAACTATTCACTTGTTATTGAACCATTCGATGTTTGGGGCTTTGATTATATGGGACCTTTTCCTGCCTCTAATGGATACACACATATTCTAGTTGCTGTTGATTACGTTACTAAGTGGGTAGAAGCTATTCCAACCAGTAGTGTTGATCATAACACCTCTATTAAGATGCTTAAAGAAGTTATTTTTCCGAGGTTTGGAGTCCCTAGATATTTAATGACTGATGGTGGTTCACATTTTATTCATGGTGAGTATGATGTTAATCATAGAATTGCATCTCCTTATCACCCACAGTCCAGTAGTCAAGTAGAATTGAGTAATAGAGAGCTCAAATTAATTTTGCAAAAGACTATTAATAGATCTAGAAAGAATTAGTCCAAGAAACTTGATGATGCATTATGGGCCTATAGAACTGCATATAAAAATCCTATGGGAATGTCTCCGTATAAAATGGTTTATGGAAAAGCATGTCACTTACATCTAGAACTAGAACATAAGGCTTATTGGGCCATTAAAGAGCTCAATTATGATTTCAAACTTGCCGGTGAGAAGAGGTTATTTGACATTAGCTCACTTGATGAATGGAGAACCCAAGCCTATGAAAATGCCAAGTTGTTTAAATAAAAAGTTAAAAGATGGCATGACAAAAGAATACAAAAGCGTGAGTTTAATGTAGGTGATTATGTATTGCTATACAACTCTCGTTTGAGATTTTTTGCAGGAAAACTTCTCTCTAAATGGGAAGGTCCGTATGTTATCGAGGAGGTCTATCGTTCCGGTGCCATAAAAATCAACAACTTCGAAGGCACGAATCCGAAGGTGGTGAAGGTCAAAGAATTAAACATTATATCTCAGGTATTCCTATAAATGTTGAAACTAATGTTATTGAAACCGTAACCCCGGAGGAATACATAGGGGACACTTTCCGGAACGTTTCAGACTCCAAAAAGGAATAGGTATGTGGTACAGTAAGTAAACCGACTCCAAAACAGTTCTAAAGGCAATTTTTCTCCGTTTTGGAATATTTAGAAAAATAGAAAAATAAGAAGCAGTCCGGGAAGGACACAAGGCCCCCACGAGGGTGGAGGGTGCGCCCTACCCCACTGGGCGTGCCCCCTGCCTCGTGGGCAACTCGTGTGCTCTTCGGACTCCGTTTTCTTGCGCGATGCGTATTTTGGTCGGTAAAAATTCATTATATAATCTCCCGAAGGTTTTGACTCCTATATCATGCAAATATCCTCTGTTTTCGTTTCGAGTTGTCCTGCTGCAGATTAGAGCAACATGTCGTCCAAGGATTAGGAAGGAGAAAACTATGTGGCTGATTACCTTGCAGGCCCTAAGGTCTATGGGGATGTGGAGCATTGTGGTTGGACTATGAAAGATGAAGATACTATGAACTTAAGAGAAAGGAGGATACGAGCTCAGATGAAGATGAAGTCCCATTACCTCAACCTGGGGACATGCATGTGGAGTTTAAAAAGTCAAGCCTCCCTGATAGAGCAAAGAAAATTAAGATCGAGTTTATCCCTTTTCACCTCTTGCAGGAAAACAAGCAGGAACTATGCAAAAAGATATTAAGCTTGGAGCAGGAGATTGCTCACCTGAGGGATCAAAATTCTGTCCTCAAGCGCAAATTAAGGAAGAAGCCTACGCCATCAGCTAAACCTCCACCTTCTTCACCAGCAAAGGAGACATAATCACATGGGTATGGGCACTCCCCTTGGCAACTGCCAAGCTTGGGGGAGGTGCCCCGGTATCGTATCACCATCCTATCTTTACCTTTTTCTTAGTTCGATCCTATTAGTAGTATCTTGATCTAGTAGAATAAAAGTTTTGGTATGATCTAGTTTAGAATTTTGCTTTATGATCTCTCTATGTAATCGAGTCCGTGAGCTATATATAATAAAGATTAGTGTTGAGTCAAGGGCTTGATTATTTTGCCATGATCTTGAGTGAATAAAAGAAAAGAGAAAAGATTAAAAAGAAACAAGGAGATCATATTGATCTTATGGATAGTAATGACTCCACATAGAAAGAGTATGATGACTAAAAATTGTTCGGAGTTGGCAAACATAGTTTTGGTCATCGTTACAATTAATAGGAAGTAATAAAGAAAGAGAGGTTTCACATATAAATATACTATCTTGGACATCTTTTATGATTGGGAGCACTCATTAAAATATGACATGCTAAAGAGTTGATGTTGGACAAGGAAGACAACGTAATGGGTTATGTTTTCTTATATCTGAGATAAAGTATATTGTCATGGATCATCCAACATGTTGAGCTTGCCTTTCCCCCTCATGCTAGCCAAATTCTTTGCACCAAGTAGAGATACTACTTGTGCTTCCAAAAAATCCTTAAACCCAGTTTTGCCATGAGAGTCCACCATACCTACCTATGGATTGAGTAAGATCCTTCAAGTAAGTTGTCATCGGTGCAAGCAATAAAAATTGCTCTCTAAATATGTATGGTTGATTGGTGTGGAGGAAATAAGCTTTGTATGATCTTGTGATGTGAAAGAAATAAAAGCGATGGACTGCATAATAAAGGTTCGCATCACAAGTGACAATATAAAGTGATGTTCTTTCGCATTAAGATTTTGTGCATCCAACCTTGAAAGCGCATGGCAACCCCTGCTTCCCTCTGCGAAGGGCCTATCTTTTATTATTACCTTCTACCTTATGCAAGAGTCATGGTGATCTTCACCTTTCCTTTTTATATTTTATCCTTTGGCAAGCACAGTGTGTTGGAAAGATCCTGATAGATATATCTAATTGGATGTGGGTTAGCATGAACTATTATTGTTGACATTACCCTTGAGGTAAAAGGTTGGGAGGCGAAACTATAAGCCCCTATCTTTCTCTGTGTCTGGTTGAAACTCCGTAACCATAAGTAGTGCGTGAGTGTTAGCAATTATGAAAGACTAAATGATAGTTGAGTATGTGGACTTGCTAGAAAGCTCTGACATAGACTATTTCTGATGTTATGATAAATTGCAATTGCCTCAGTGACTGAGATTATAGTTTATTAGTTCTCAATAAAGTTTCTGATTTATACCTTGCATTGTGAATAGATTATTACTTGATCATAAGAAATCATATGACAATATCCATACATGTTGTTGTTATGAGAACAATCATGATGCCCTCATGTCCGTATTTTGTTTTATCGACACCTCTACCTCTAAACAGGTGGACATATTTATCGTTAATCGGCTTCCGCTTGAGGACAAGCGAGGTCTAAGCTTGGGGGAGTTGATACGTCCATTTTGCATCATGCTTTTATATCGATATTTATTGCATTATGGGCTGTTATTACACATTATGTCACAATACTTATGCATATTCTCTCTTATTTTACAAGGTTTACATAAGGAGGGAGAATGCCGGCAGCTGGAATTCTGGGCTGGGAAAGGAGCAAATATTAGAGACCTATTCTGCACAACTCCAAAAGTCCTGAAACTCCACGAAAGTTATTTTTGGAAATAATAAAAAATACTGGAAGAAGAATCCACATCAGGGGGGCTCCACCTGTCCACGAGGGTGGGGGCGCGCCCTACCCCCCTGGGCGCCCCCCTGCCTCGTGGGCCCCCTGTTGGCCCTCCGGTGCCCATCTTCTGCTATATGAAGTCTTTCGTCCGAAGAAAAATCATAAGCAAGCTTTCAGGACGAGACTTCGCCGCCACGAGGCGGAACCTTGGCGGAACCAATCTAGGGCTCCGGCAGAGCTGTTCTGTCGGGGACACTTCCCTCCGAGAGGGGAAATCATCGCCGTCGTCATCACCAACGCTCCTCTCATCGGGAGAGGGCAATATCCATCAACATCTTCACCAGCACCATCTCCTCTCGAACCCTAGTTCATCTCTTGTATCCAATTCTTGTCTCTAAGTCTGGATTGGTACCTGTAGGTTGCTAGTAGTGTTGATTACTCCTTGTAGTTGATGCTAGTTGGTTTATTTGGTGGAAGATCATATGTTCAGATCCTATATGCATATCAATACTCCTCTGATTATGAACATGAATGTGCTTTGTGAGTAGTTACGTTTGTTCCTGAGGACATGGGAGAAGTCTTGCTATTAGTAGTCATGTGAATTTGGTATTCGTTCGATATTTTGATGAGATGTATGTTGTCTCTCCTCTAGTGGTGTTATGTGAACGTCGACTACATGACACTTCACCATTATTTGGGCCTAGAGGAAGGCATTGGGAAGTAATAAGTAGATGATGGGTTGCTAGAGTGACAGAAGCTTAAACCCTAGTTTATGCGTTGCTTCGTAAGGGGCTGATTTGGATCCACTTGTTTCATGCTATGGTTAGGTTTACCTTAATACTTCTATTGTAGTTGCGGATGCGTGCAATGGGGGTTAATCATAAGTGGGATGCTTGTCCAAGTAAGGATAGCACCCAAGCACTGGTCCACCCACATATCAAATTATCAAAGTACCGAACGCGAATCATATGAACGTGATGAAAACTAGCTTGACGATAATTCTCATGTGTCCTCAGGGGCACTTTTCTCTATATAAGAGTTTGTCCAGGCTTGTCCTTTGCTACAAAAAGGATTGGGCCACCTTGCTGCACTTTATTTACTTTTGTTACTTGTTGCTCGTTACCAATAATCTTATCACAAAACTATCGGTTACCTATTATTTTAGTGCTCGCAGCAAATACCTTGCTGAAAACCGCTTATCATTTCCTTCTGCTCCTCGTTGGGTTCGACACTCTTACTTATCGAAAGGACTACGATAGATCCCCTATACTTGTGGGTCATCAATTATCATTGATCCAACTTATGCACTTTGCTAGCATTCACACTTCATAAATTATTTCTTTTATCATTTACCTACTCGAGGACGAGTAGGAATTAAGCTTGGGGATGCTGATACGTCTCCAACGTATCTATAATTCATGAAGTATTCATGTTGTTATATTATCATTCTTGGATGTTTTACAATCATTTTATAGCAACTTTATATCATTTTTGGGACTAACCTATTGACCCAGTGCTCAGTGCAAGTTGCTATTTTTTGCTTGTTTTTTACATCGCAGGAAATCAATATCAAACGGAGTCCAAACACCGCAAAACTTTTTGTGGATTTTTCCTGGACCAGAAGACATACAGTGGGCCAGAGAAGCACTTGGGGGTGCCCCGAGGGGGAACAACCCACCAGGGCGCGCCTGGGGGCCCAGGTGCGCCCAGGTGGGTTGTGCCCAGCTCGGTGGCCTCCCGCACCCCCTATTCGCCCTATAAATCACCAAATATTCCAAAAACCCTCGGGGTAACCCTAGATCAGAAGCTCCGCTGCCGCAAGGCTCTGTAGCCATGAGAAACCAATCTAGACCCCGTTCCGGCACCCTACCGGAGGGGGGAACCATCACCGGTGGCCATCTTCATCATCCCGGCGGCCACCACGATGAGCAGGGAGTAGTCCACCCTCGGGGCTGAGGGTTTGTACCAGTAGCTATGTGTTTAATCTCTCTCTCTCTCTCTCTCTCTCTCTCTCTCTTGTTCTTGAGATGTCATGATCTTGATGTATCGCGGGCATTGTTAATATAGTCGGGTCATATGGTGTTTTCCCCTCTCTATCTTGTTGTGATGAATTGAGTTTTCCCTTTGAGATTTCATTTTATCGGATTGAATACTTTTATGGATTTGAGAGCACTTGATATATGTCTTGCATATGAATACTCGTGGTGACACTGGGGTATCGTATTGATTCACTTGATATATGTTTTGGCACTCAACTCGCAGATTCCCGTGTGACATTGGGGTAATCTATGCATAGGGGTTGATGCACATTCTTGTGTTTGTTTCCCCAGTAGAAATCTTGGGGCACTCTTTGAGGTTCTTTGTGTTGGATTGAGTATTATAAATCTGAATTTGCTTTGGTGTTATTTTAGTACGAACTCTTGGTTAGATCGATCGGAAAGAATAGCTTTGAGGTGGTTCCATACCCTACAAACAATTCTGTCTTATGTTCTCCGCTAGATAGGAACTTTGGAGTGATTCTTCATCGCACTTTGAGGGATGCTTATGTGATCCAATTATATTAGCATTGTTGAGATATTGCACTAGTGAAAGTACGGACCCTAGGCCTTGTTTTCAAGCATTGCAATACCGTTTGTGCTCACTTTTATCGATTGCTACCTTGCTATTTTTATTTATTCCGATTATAAAAATACATTTCTACCATCCATATTATACTTGTATCACCATCTCTTCGCCGAACTAGTGCACCTATACAAATTACCATTGTATTTGGTGTGTGGGGACACAAGAGACTTTTTATTATTTGGTTGCAGGGTTGTTTGAGAGAGACCATCTTCATCCTACGCCTCCCATGGATTGATAAACCTTAGGTCATCCACTTGAGGGAAAATTGCTACTGTCCTACAAAACTCTGCGCTTGGAGGCCCAACACGTGTCTACAAGAATAAAGTTGCGTAGTAGATATGCTCAATATAAAGAGCAAACCATTGATCTTCACTTATATCTTTGGAGTAGATTGTCATTTACTATTGTGCTTCATTTATATCCTATGAGTAAATTGTTGAATGAAGTGAATATCATGAAGTTGAAATTATATGTTCATATCATGCCTAGTGGTAGCTTCACATTGGGTTTAGAAAGTGAAATCTTTTGAGGCTTGACAATCACAATATTGGTCATACAAGCAATTCATGAATGATTAGTAGAAGGAAGAGAACTTTCACATGCAAATACACTATCTTCGAAATCTTTTGTGATTGTGAGCCCCCATCAAAATATTATATGCCAAAATTGTTGACGTTGGACAAGGAAGACAACGTAATGATTTATGTTTGTTCATATTCACATAGAAGTTATATTGTCATAGATCCATCAACATGTAGTGCTTGCCTCCCATCTTTGCTAGCCAAAAATTCGGCACTAAGTAGAGATACTACTTGTGCATCCAAAAACCCTTTAACCTAACTTATTTTCAGGAGTCCACCATACCTACCTAAGGATTGAGTAAGATCCTTCAAGTAAGTTGTCATCGGTGCAATAAGGCAATAAAAATTGCTTCTAAAAGTGTTAGATCATTTCGTGTAAGAGAAATTGAGCGTTGTACGAACTTGTGATGGCAAAGAATAAAAGCGACAGACTGCATAATAAAGGTTGCTATCATAAGGGGCAATATAATGTGACGTTCTTTTGCACTAAGGGATTGAGCATACAAACAAAAAGCGCATGGCAACCTCTGCTTCCCTCTGCGAAGGGCCTATCTTTTACTTTTCAGTATTTACTTTTATGCAAGAGTCAAAGTTTTTCTCTCTATTCCTTTTTATTGTTTTCTTTTGGCAAGCATCATGTGGTGAGGAGAGATCTAGGCACATATATCCAGTTGGATATGGGTAGCATGAGTTATTATTGTTGACATCACCCTTGAGGTGAATGCATTGGGAGGCAAAAGTATAAGCCCCTATCTTTCTATGTATCCGGTTGAAATGTTTTGCTCATGTGTATGCGGTGAGTGTTAGCAATCATAGAAGACTATATGATGGTTGAGTATGTGGAGCTCTTACTTAGACTCTGTTGAATAAGTTGAACTGCAATTGCTTGGTGACTGAGAACATAGGTTATTGAGTTTCAAGAGAATTCATTGTTTGAACCTTAACATGTGAATTGGTTGCTACTTTAACATGATAAGTTTTATGAGAAAGAGTTGTTGTTATGATGCTAGGAAAAGTGATTGAAATTATCATTGATCAAACTTATGCACTTTGCTAGCATTCACACTTCACAAATTATTTCTTTTATCATTTACCTACTCGAGGACGAGTAGGAATTAAGCTTGGGGATGCTGATACGTCTCCAACGTATCTATAATTTATGAAGTATTCAAGCTGTTATATTATCATTCTTGGATGTTTTACAATCATTTTATAGCAACTTTATATAATTTTTTGGGACTAACCTATTGACCCAGTGCCCAGTGCCAGTTGCTGTTGTTTGCTTGTTTTTTACATCGCAGGAAATCAATATCAAACGGAGTCCAAACACCGCGAAACTTTTTGGGGATTTTTTATGGACCAGAAGACATCCAGTGGGCCAGAGAAGCACCTGGCGGTGCCCCGAGAGGGGCACAACCCACCAGGGCGCGCCTGGGGGCCTAGGCACGCCCATGTGGGTTGTGCCCACCTCGGTGGCCTCCCGCACCCCCTATTTGCCCTATAAATCACCAAATATTCCAAAAACCCTTGGGGTAACTCTAGATCAGAAGTTCCGCCGCCGCAAGGCTCTGTAGCCATGAGAAACCAATCTAGACCCCGTTTCGGCACCCTGCCGGAGGGGGGAACCATCACCGGTGGCCATCTTCATCATCCCGGCGGCCACCACGATGAGGAGGGAGTAGTCCACCCTCAGGGCTGAGGGTTTGTACCAGTAGCTATGTGTTTAATCTCTCTATCTCTATCTCTCGTGTTCTTGAGATGTCACGATCTTGATGTATCGCGGGCTTTGTTAATATAGTCGGATCGCATGGTGTTTTCCCATCTCTATCTTGTTGTGATGAATTGAGTTTTCCCTTTGAGATTTCATTTTATCGGATTGAATACTTTTATGGATTTGAGAGCACTTGATATATGTCTTGCATATGAATACTCGTGGTGACATTGGGGTATCATATTGATTCACTTGATATATGTTTTGGCACTCAACTCGCGGATTCCCGAGGTGACATTGGGGTAACCTATGCATAGGGGTTGATGCATGTTCTTGCGTTTGTTTCTCCGGTAGAAATCTTGGGGTACTCTTTGAAGTTCTTTGTGTTGGATTGAATATTATAAATCTGAATTTGCTCTGGTGTTATTTTAGTACGAACTCTTGGTTAGATCGATCGGAAAGAATAGCTTTGAGGTGGTTTCGTACCCTACAAACTCCGTCTTATGTTCTCTGCTAGATAGGAACTTTGGAGTGATTCTTCATCGCACTTTGAGGGATGGTTATATGATCCAATTATATTAGCATTGTTGAGATATTGCACTAGTGAAAGTACGGACCCTAGGTCTTGTTTTCAAGCATTGCAATATCGTTTGTGCTCACTTTTATCTATTGCTACCTTGCTGTTTTTATTTATTCAGATTATAGAAATACATTTCTACCATCCATATTATACTTGTATCACCATCTCTTTCCTGAACTAGTGCACCTATACAAATTACCATTGTATTTGGTGTGTTGGGGACACAAGAGACTTTTTATTATTTGGTTGCAGGGTTGTTTGATAGAGACCATCTTCATCCTACGCCTCCCACAGATTGATAAACCTTAGGTCATCCACTTGAGGGGAAATTGCTACTATCCTACAAAACTCTGCGCTTGGAGTCCCAACACGTGGCTACAAGAATAAAGTTGTGTAGTAGACATCAGTGACCACCTGACCTAGGTCTTCCTCCTATATATTCACATATATTCCCAAAGCACCAAAAGCATCCACAAAAACACTTTTCCACCGCCGCAACCTTCTATTCCCGTGAGATCCCATCTTGGGGCCTTTTCCGGCATCCTGCTGGAGGGGGATTCGATCACGGAGGGCATCTACATCAACCCTATTGCCCTTCCGATGAAGCGTGAGTAGTTTACCACAGACCTACGGGTCCATAGCTAGTAGCTAAATGGCTTCTTCTCTCTCTCTCTCTCTTTGATTCTCAATACCATGTTCTCCTCGGTGTTCTTGGAGATCTATCCGATGTAATCTTCTTTTGCGGTGTGTTTGTCGAGATCCTATGAATTGTGGATTTATGATCAGCTTATCTATGAATATTATTTTAATCTTCTCTGAATTCTTTTATGCATGATTTGATATCTTTGTAATTCTCTTTGAACTATCGGTTTGGTTTGGCCAACTAGATTGGTTTTTTTTTGCAATGGGAGAAGTGCTTAGCTTTGGGTTCAATCTTGCGGTATACTCACCCAGTGACAGTAGGGGTAGCGAGGCATGTATTGTATTGTTGCCATCGAGGATAAAAAGATGGGGTTTACATCATATTGCTTGAGTTTATTCCTCTACATCATGTCATCTTACTTAAAGCGTTATTCTGTTTTTCATGAACTTAATACTCTAGATGCAGGCAGGAGTCGGGCGATGTGTGGAGTAATAGCAGTAGATGCAGGCAGGAGTCGGTCCACTTGACACAGACTTGATGCCTATATTTCATAATCATTGCTTTGGATATTGTCATAACTTTGCGCTTTTCTATCAATTGCTCGACGGTAATTTGTTCACCCACCGTATTATTTGCTATCTCGAGAGAAGCCTCGAGTGAAACCTATGGCCCCCGGGTCTATTTTCCATTATATAAGTTTCCGATCTACTATTTTGCAATCTTTTACTTTCCGACCTATAAACAAAACCCCCCAAAAAATTACTTTATATTTTCTTTAGTTTTATCTATTTCTATCATATCTCACTTTTGCAAGTGATCGTGAAGGGATTGACAACCCCTTTATCGCGTTGGGCGCAAGTATTTGGTTGTTTGTGTAGGTATTGGTGATTTGTTCGTTGTCTCCTACTGGATTGATATCTTGGTTCTCTAACTGAGGGAAATACTTATCTCTACTTTGCTGCATCACCCTTTCCTCTTCAAGGGAAAAACCAACACAAGCTCAAGAAGTAGCACCCACGAGGGTTTTGGAAAGTGCAAAAGGAAGTTTTGCAGAGGCCAGGGGTCAGACGCGAGGAACCCTGGAGTCTAGCCCTGGAGTCCGAGAAGGACTCTTGCCTTTCGGGAAAAACCGTCTTTGAGGAGGATTTTACTCCAAGTTTCGACCCCAGGGCTCAACATATAAATAGAGGGGCAGAGCTAGCACCCAAGACACATCAAGAATCACCAAGCCGTGTGCCGGCAACCCCGTCCCCTCTAGTTTATCCTCCATCTAGTTTCTGTAGAGCTTGGCGAAGCCATGCGAAGATTGTTCTTCATCACCAACCATCACCACGCCGTCGTGCTGCCGGAACTCATCTACTCTTCGCCTCTCTTGCTGGATCGAGAAGGCGAGGACGTCATCGAGCTGAACGTGTGCTGAACGCGGAGGTGCCATACGTTCGGTACTTGATCAGGACGGATCGTGAAGGTGTACGACTACATCAACCGCGTTGCTAAAATGCTTCCGCTTACGGTCTGCGAGGGTACGTAGACATACTCTCCCCCTCGTTGCTATGCATCTCTATGGATAGATTATTGCGTGTGCGTAGAATTTTTTTTGTTTTCCATGCAACATTTCCCAACATGGTCTTTCCGCGTCCACCGTTTACTGGAATGCAAGGTGTTCTATATAAAAAAATGGCTTTTGTATCTGGACTCCGAATTGGGTGATTTTTTTATTGGAAAGTTTATTTTGTGTACTTTCCAACGCAATTGGATTCACCTTCAAATTCCTTTTGAGTACGGAGATAGAGGCAAAACAGTGCTACAGAATCCGAGTTGAAATTGAAATCAAAATGTGTTGCATCACCTCCACTTGGGTCCATGGGCCTTGTACGATCTAGGGTTAGTTTTAGTCTGCATTGGGACGTCATTGCACCCCTTGGCCGCCACCCCTTAGTCCTATATATATTCGTAATATTCAGATTGTTTTATCATATTTTTGTTTGTTCTTTGATTGCATGCAGGAATAGACCTTCGTGGTCAGGCTGATCGTGCTTCTGGTATCGTCAGTAATCTCAAGAGATTAGTTTAGCGGCTGCAAAGGCGCAATGTCGTGCACATTTGTAGTCGAATCGTCAAAGTCAACTCCACCAAATCGATAGTTATCATCTCATTGAAAGATCGGGACACCCTCGCCTCTATCAAGTGGTATCGGTTTTCTGGTTGCTCGATGCGAATGTCCAGTTGTCCATAGATTAGATTTATTTTCTTACCTATTGTCCAAGAAATAGACACAAAAAAAGTTAGATCTGTTCGTCGTTTATCTAAGATAGTTTGAGCCTTTTGCAATATTCTTTTCAGTGCTTGCATAGGTTAATTATTGGTTGCATCGTCGTGCCGATTTGCTTGTCTTAGTGTCTAGTTCCTTTCGAGTTTCAAGTTATGTTCACATTAGTCACGTCACCATTGCATCATCATCCCTTCCGCTATCGACCACCACTGCCCATCAATTTCCACCACGTGCTCCCCATCGTTCATTGTCATAATCATACTTGAGGTCATTCACATCTATGCTTGATCCAATATGCATCTTATCTGGTTTGTTTTGGAAAGAAGAAAAAAAAAGGGCAAAAAAAGAGAAAAAAGGTTTAGAAAAGTGAGAGATAAACAAAAGAGAGGCAAAAAAGTTGGAGAGAGAGAGAAACAAATTTGGGATCTATCTAGACTCAATCTCGTATCTGAATTCGGTTTGGAATCTGTTTTGCTCAGTGCTCAGTAAAACGGGCATATCTCCCTCATACGAACTCCGTTTTGGCTCCATGTGTACTCAAATTCAAGCTATCGACGAGACGCATCTGAATAGTACACGAAGCTAGTTCATTATTGTCACTTCCAAATTGGCTTCTAAATAGGATTTTTTTCCCCTCCGAAGTCCATGCACATAGTTTGTCATTGTGACAGAAGACTAATTCCGCGTAAACAGATGGCGTCTCCACCCCGTCCCATCCTCCCTAAACCCTAGCCACCAAACCCACCGGCGCTCTCCACATCTAGCCATAGAAATTGTCATCTGATCCAATCAACTTATCTGACGCCCTCTATTGCATCTTCTGGTTATCATCTTCATGATTGTCCATGCTGCAATCACCCTTGGCTTGGATTTCTCTCCTGGTTTGGCCTTGTCCAAAGATATCTGGCACAATTTTTGGCGAACGGTACATCCTTATGATGATTCTGGTCATTTCATTATGGTGGTTACAGAAAGCGGTTGTACCGCCTAGTGCTTTTCTGTAGGGTACCCCGTGAAACCCGGTTGTACCGGTGCTTCCAGTGGTTGTGCTGGTGTAGTGTGAGGAACCGTATATAAATAGGTGGTTCTTCCACCTACCATTTAATCTCTTGCCTCTCTCTCTCTCTACTCCATTGATGCCCTTCGATCTTTCTTACCCGATCTCTCTCTAGCCACTCAAACTTGTTGAATTGCTAGGGATAGAAGGAGGAGATCTACATCTACACTTCTACCAAAGGAAACTTGATTCCCTATACTTTCTTGTGTGGATTTTGTTACTCTTGGGTGTTTGGGCACCCTACACGGAAGATGTCACCTCGGAGCCACAACCCATTGTGGTGAAGCTTCATAGTGGTGTTGGGAGCCTCCAATTCAATTGTGGAGATTGCCCCAACCTTGTTTGTAAAGGTTCGGTCGCCGCCTTCAAGGACACCACTGGTGGAATCACGACATCTTGCATTGTGTGAGGGCGTGAGGAGAATACGGTGGCCCTAATGGCTTCTTGGGGAGCATTGTGCCTCCACACAGCCCCAACGAAGACGTACCTCCCCCTAAAGGGAGGGAACTTCGGTAACACATCCTCATCTTCATCAACTCCACTTGTGGCTATTTCTTACCTTTACTTTGTGCAACTTTATATTGTGTTGTACCTTTTGCTTGCTTGTGTTGTTGTTGTTGAGCTCATCATATAGATCGTCCACCTAGTTGCATATCTAGATAACCTATTTTGTTGCTAACCCTAATTTGTTTAAAAGAGCTAAAAATTGGTGGTTGCCTATTCACCCCCTCTAGTCAACCATATTGATCCTTTCAACTACATCACAGGATAGCACATAAGATGGTAATGCAATCCCACATGAGTAACAAGATGGAACGTTTGGGAATTTGATATGTCGCAAACGGTTGGGTGATGACTCACATTTGGGATAGATGAGGGCATCGCATACACTTAGTTCTTCCAAACGTATGCATTATTACTCCCTATTGCCGATGATTTTCTGGGTCGTGTGTGATGCCCCCTATCTCCCACACAGGTAAGGTGGTGGTTTAAAACTATGTCACAGAAAGGGGGTAAAAACCATTTGTATGGGACGTCGCTGCACTAGTGACTTGTTCACTGTGATAGTTTCCTAGTTACCAGTTTTGTTCTTTTTTCTCGTTCCCATATACCGTAAGACCGAGAGGGCCCTATGTATCTCTCCATCGACGGAGGAGCAAACCGCAATCTTGAGCTATCAAGTTCCTTGTCATACTTTTCCATGAACCCGTAAGCCGCCTTAATAGCCACATAGTTACGGATGAGGTTTAATAAACCCCAAAGTTTATGAAGCAAGCATGAAGGAACTCGATAGTCTCATGGTCTAAGGATTATGCAAACGTTAACTTTCTCTTTGTTATATACCATTAACTCGTGATGAATTTATCTCATAGCATAACATCATTGTGTCCTCAAAGTTGTTGGCACAATTATGCTCATGATCAGGAAAACGTGACCATCATGCAACACTTGAGCTAGCCTTAGAGGCACGACTAGGCTAACTTTTTACTGTTTATTATTCCACACGTGCATATGAGTTTCCTCCGAGACTTTAGGGATATATGGACTCAAGGACCATTGTAGTTATAACACGAAATATACACATAATTACGAACTTGAAGATAAACAATAACTGTTATTATTGCCTCTAGGGCATATCTTCCACAGAAGATTATTGTGATCCCCTATACTTATGGGTCATCAGGACCCTCATGCATCGCCTTATGCTGATTCTTCCGCCTATAAATCCCATATATCCCAGAAAAAACCCAACATATTTTACGATACGGAGTCGATGCCACCTTTGTTCTTCCTCCGAATATCCAACTTGGAGTCTGTTTTGGGCTTCGGGGAGGGGGATTCATCATCGTCGTCGCCAACACAAAACCTTCTCCAACGACAATATCATGATTTCCACCCATGTCTGAGTAGTTCCCATGGAGGTACATGGGATTTGGGTGATAATTCTTGTGTAACAGATGTCAGATTTGATAGGGCTTGATGCTATGACTTTACTATGCTTAATGCTTGTCACTAGGGCCCGAGTGACATGATTTCAGATATGAACTCATTATGTTTTCATGAATATATTTGTGTTTTGGGTCATACCTACAAGTCGTATGCACCTATTAATGTTATGAAGCCGAGACCCCGTGGTGACAATAATTGAGATATCAACAGGGATGCGCTTTACTTGAGGATTACATGTATTCATTGATTGTCAATGCTTTGATCTGGTTCTCTATTAAAATGAGTGTCTTAATTACCCTTAATCTTCATTGGAATTCCGTTGAAACTGGAGGGTAGGACAAAATATGCTATGCAAGTTCTTATCGCAAGCACGTACAACTACTTACGGAATACATGACTACATATGATTGATGAATTTGAGATAGTTGGTTGTTGCTCTATGATATGACTATTGCATAATGAATTTCATGTGAACAAAACCCACTATCTACTTCCATGCATATGAATTCCCTCATTGTTACTCCCTTTACAATTACTATTGTTGCAATCCGCTACACTTGTGAGTCATCAATTATCTTTCTCAAATCCTAGAAGATCGACAAACTTGAGTGGCCACAGAGGGAGATCGAGCAAGATTTCATTTTAGGCAACAAATGAAGGAGAGAGAGGAGCAAGACGTTGGTGAAAGGAGGAAGAAGCTCCTCCTTATATAGCTCCCCAAATCCAACTGTTATGTGCAAATTTTGCACTGAGTTATAGTGCTACTTCTGCGAGCGTTACTACATCATCCCCTGAGAAAATTGCAGAAAAGCCCCTAAGCGGTAGTAGGTCAGACACTTGGAGCGATAGTGTCGCTCCACACAGGAGGGGGGGGACACTACCACTTTAGTGTGTGGTACTACCGGCCAGGTGTGCTAGAAGTACTGCTCCCTAAGGGGAGCACTGCTCGCTACAATACTATCGGATGTGCATTTACAGAAAACAGACGTAAATGGATTCTCTCCTCGAAACTAGTGGGAAGAAACTACGGGTGAAATATATGTTTTGTGTACGTGTTTAATTTCATCCATACCTTCCAACTCTGACCCCTCTTAAAAGTATGGGTTTCCTACAACCAAAGAGATAAAAGCGTCAAAAATTCCGTCTTTGATCTTTTCCTTACAAAGAGGAGCCTAACCATCTTGTGCCACCATTGAATATGCATGCTTAGCTCAAGCACACGGTTTATTCGTAAATTGTATTGTCATCAACACTAAAGTCACTTAAGGAGGGAAATTTGCACTGATTCCACCATAAAGAATCTAGCTATATGAGAAACACTCAAGAATACCCAACCATCCGAGATACACTTAGAAATATCATGTGCAATACATCCTTTTTCTCTTTGCGTGAGTTTTTCTGTTTCTTATAATAAAAAAGGGTAAGGAGTACCATTTTGGTTATTTCATTTCAAAATGATTTTTTGACACGAAAATGAAATACTAAAGTGTATTGCTATAGAGGCATTATTATTATATATACTCACTCTGTCCCAATATAATTGTCTTTGATTTTTTTATAATAATCTATATTATAGTACAACAAAGTATATTTTTGAGGTAATTACACCAGTGGTGCCTTAACTTGCCATCAATGTTCAGTTTGGTGCATAAACTTGAAAAATACGCCCAACTGGTGCTAAAACTTGGCTCTTTCGTTCAAATACGGTTCAGTTCACGTTTTGATACATCCGCACTGCTGACTAGGATGCCAGCGTGCCTGCGGGGCCCATTGTCAGCGACTGCGAGTGCGCACAGAGGCGTGTGGCTGGATTGTTTCGGAAAAAACCCTTCATGTTTTTATTTTCCGCACAGAAGCCCCTGAGCCGGTGGGACACAACAGAGCCAACACTTCGACCCACCCCCGAATCCCTAACCTCGTTCCCCTTTCGACCTTAGCGGCACAAGTAGCGCTGGACGGCGGCGGTGATCCCTAGAGATGGAAGGCGGCGGGGAGCCTTAGAGCTGGTCGGCGCCAGCGAGGGCTGGGGCTGGTCGGCGGCGGCGAGCCCCTAGAGATGGACGGTGGTGGCGAGCCCTGGAGCTGGTCTACGGCGGCGAGCGCTGGAGCTGGTCGGCAGCGGCGAGCCCATAGAGCTGAGGTTAGCGACGCCAGCCACCTCTCTCATCCCTTCTGTCACCCATATTTGACTCCCTCTCTCACCCCCGTTTCACTTGTCGTCCATGTATAGCACCAACTTACCGCGAATGGTCGACATCGGGGCAAAGATGGAGGAAGACGAGGAGCAATGGGCCAAGATTGTTCTGTCTAAATTGGGGAAAAAATCAGGTATTCAATCCATATCATGTGAGGTATTGTGGATTTTCTTATTTCATTCTCAGGAGGAGAAATTCTGAACTTACAGAAGAGCTGAAGGATCTCTCCCTTCAAGTGCTGGAATGCCTATCGGAGGTATATTCTAAAACAAGAATTTAGTTCTTGATATATCATGAACTGCCTGAAGTTTTTCCTCTTAATGCGGCTGCTCGACGATTTGTGTGGGCACAGCAATGCGGCTGCCCGACGATTTTTGGTGTGGCAGTATGATGTATTTGTTGGGGAACGTTGCAGAAAATTAAAATTTTTCCTACGGTTTCACCAAGATCCATCTATGAGTTCATCTAGCAACGAGTATTCAGATTAGATAGCATATACATACCACTTTGTAGATTGCAACGGAAGCGTTCAAGTGAACATGGATGAGGTAGTCGTACTCGCCGTGATCCAATTCACCGATGATCTAGTGCCGAACGGACAGCACCTCCGCGTTCAACACACGTACGGAAAGCGTGATGTCTCCTCCTTCTTGATCCAGCAAGGCAAAGGAGAGGTTGGGGAAGAAGGCTCCAGCAGCAGCACGACGGCGTGGTGATGGTGGAACTGCAGTACTCCGGCAGGGCTTCGCCGTGCACTTACGGAGGAGGAGGAGGTGTTGGAGAGGGAGAGGGAGGCGCCAGGGCATAGGGTGCGGCCACCCCTCCCTCCCCTCCCTTTATATAGGCGCATGAGAAGGGGGAGGGCACAGCCTTGCCCCTTCCTCCAAGGAAGGGGTGCGGCCAAGGGGGGGGGAGGAGTCCATCCTCCCCAAGGCACCTCGGAGGTGCCTTCCCCTCTTTGGACTCTTCCCTCTCCAAGTCTCCTTGGCGCATGGGCCCTTGGGGCTGGTTCCCCTTGGCCCAAGCAGGCCAAGGCGCACCCCCTAAGGCCCATGTGGCCCACCAAGGCAGGTGGCCCCACCTGGTGGACCCCCGGGACCCCTCCGGTGGTCCCGGTACAATACCGATAACCCCGAAACTTGTCCCGATGGCCGAAACAGCAATTCCTATATATAATTCTTTACCTCCGGACCATTCCGGAACTCCTCGTGACGTCCGGGATCTCATCCGGGACTCCGAACAACATTCGGGTTACTGCACATACATATCCCTACAACCCTAGCGTCACCGAACCTTAAGTGTGTAGACCCTACGGGTTCGGGAGACATGCAGACATGACCGAGACGGCTCTCGGGCAATAACCAACAGCGGGATCTGGATACCCATGTTGGCTCCCACATGCTCCACGATGATCTCATCGGATGAACCACGATGTCAAGGATTCAGTTAATCCCGTATACGATTCCCTTTGTCAATCGGTATTTTACTTGTCCGAGATTCGATAGTCGGTATCCCAATACCTCGTTCAATCTCGTTATTGGCAAGTCACTTTTCTCGTACCGTAATGCATGATCCCGTGATCAAACACTTTGATCACATTGAGCTCATTGTGATGATGCATTACCGAGAGGGCCCGGTGATACCTCTCCGTCAAGCGGAGTGACAAATCCCAGTCTCAATCCATGTCAACCCAACAGACACTTTCAGAGATACCCGTAGCATACCTTTATAGTCACCCAGTTACGTTGTGACGTTTGGCACACCCAAAGCACTCCTACGGTATCCGGGAGTTACACGATCTCATGGTCTAAGGAAAGGATACTTGACATTGGAAAACTCTAGCAAACGAACTATGCGATCTTATGCTATGTTTAGGATTGGGTCTTGTCCATCACATCATTCTCCTAATGATGTGATCCCGTTATCGATGACATCCAATGTCCATAGTCAGGAAACCATGACTATCTGTCAATCACCGAGCTAGTCAACTAGAGGCTCACTAGGGACATGTTTGTTGTCTGTTATTCACACATGTATTACGATTTCCGGATAACACAATTATAGCACGAATAAAGACAATTATCATGAATAAGAAAATAAAATAATGCTTTTATTATTGCCTCTAGGGCATATTTCCAATAGTCTCCCACTTGCACTAGAGTCAATAATCTAGTTACATTGTGATGAATCGAACACCCATAGAGTTCTGGTGCTGATCATGTTTTGCCTTAGGGAGAGGTTTAGTCAACGGATCTGCGACATTCAGATCCGTGTGCACTTTACAAATTTCTATGTCTCCATCTTGAACATTTTCACGAATGGAGTTGAAGCGATGCTTGATGTGCCTGGTCTTCTTGTGAAACCTGGGCTCCTTTGCAAGTGCAATAGCTCCAGTGTTGTCACAGAAGAGCTTGATTGGCCCCGACGCATTGGGTATGACTCCGAGGTCGGTGATGAACTCCTTCACCCAAATTGCTTCATGTGCTGCCTCCGAGGCTGCCATGTACTCCGCTTCACATGTAGATCCCGCCACGACGCTTTGCTTGCAACTGCACCAGCTTACTGCCCCACCATTCAAAATATACACGTATCCGGTTTGTGACTTAGAGTCATCCGGATCTGTGTCGAAGCTAGCGTCGACGTAACCTTTTACGACGAGCTCTTCGTCACCTCCATAAACGAGAAACATTTCCTTAGTCCTTTTCAGGTACTTCAGGATATTCTTGACCGCTGTCCAGTGTTCCTTGCCGGGATTACTTTGGTACCTACCTACCAAACTTACGGCAAGGTTTACATCAGGTCTGGTACACAGCATGGCATACATAATAGAACCTATGGCTGAGGCATAGGGGATGACACTCATCTCTTCTATATCTTCTGCCGTGGTCGGACATTGAGCTGAGCTCAATTGCACACCTTGTAACACAGGTAAGAACCCTTTCTTAGATTGATCCATATTGAATTTCTTCAATATCTTATCAAGGTATGTGCTTTGCGAAAGACCTATGAGGCGTCTCGATCTATCTCTATAGATCTTGATGCCTAATATATAAGCAGCTTCTCCAAGGTCCTTCATTGAAAAACTTTTATTCAAGTAGGCCTTAATGCTGTCCAAGAGTTCTACATCATTTCCCATCAAAAGTATGTCGTCTACATATAATATGAGAAATGCTACAGAGCTCCCACTCACTTTCTTGTAAACACAGGCTTCTCCATAAGTCTGTGTAAACCCAAACGCTTTGATCATCTCATCAAAGCGAATGTTCCAACTCCGAGATGCTTGCACCAGCCCATAAATCGAGCGTTGGAGCTTGCACACCTTGTCAGCATTCTTAGGATCGACAAAACCTTCCGGCTGCATCATATACAATTCTTCCTTAAGGAAACCATTAAGGAATGCCGTTTTGACGTCCATTTGCCATATCTCATAATCATAGTATGCGGCAATTGCTAACATGATTCGGACGGACTTCAGCTTCGCTACCGGTGAGAAAGTCTCATCGTAGTCAACCCCTTGAACTTGTCGATAACCCTTAGCGACAAGCCGAGCTTTATAGATGGTCACATTACCATCCGCGTCTGTCTTCTTCTTAAAGATCCATTTATTTTCTATGGCTCGCCGTTCAACGGGCAAGTCAGTCAAAGTCCATACTTCGTTTTCATACATGGATCCTATCTCAGATTTCATGGCTTCCAGCCATTTGTCGGAATCCGGGCCCGCCATTGCTTCCTCATAGTTCGAAGGTTCACCGTTGTCTAACAACATGATTTCCAAGACAAGGTTGCCGTACCACTCTGGTGCGGAACGTGTCCTTGTGGACCTTCGAATTTCAGTAGGAGCTTGATCAGAAGCATCTTGATCATCATCATTAATTTCCTCTCTAGTCGGTGCAGGCACCTCAGAAACGTTTTCTTGAGTTTCGCCATTTTCCGGTTCAAGAGGTAACACTTCATCAAGTTCTACTTTCCTCCCACTTACTTCTTTCGAGAGAAACTCTTTCTCCAGAAAGGATCCATTCTTGGCAACAAAGATCTTGCCTTCGGATCTGAGGTAGAAGGTATACCCAACAGTTTCTTTCGGGTATCCTATGAAGACGCATTTTTCCGACTTGTGTTCGAGCTTTTCAGGTTGAAGTTTCTTGACATAAGCATCGCATCCCCAAACTTTTAGAAACGACAGCTTAGGTTTCTTCCCAAACCATAATTCATACGGTGTCGTCTCAACGGATTTCGACGAAGCCCTATTTAAAGTGAATGTGGCAGTCTCTAAAGCATAGCCCCAAAAAGATAGCGGTAAGTCGGTAAGAGACATCATAGATCGCACCATATCTAATAGAGTGCGATTACGACGTTCGGACACACCATTACGCTGAGGTGTTCCAGGCGGCATGAGTTGTGAAACTATTCCACATTTCTTAAGTGTGTGCCAAATTCATGACTCAAGTATTCTCCTCCACGATCTGATCGTAGAAACTTGATCTTTTTATCACGTTGATTTTCAACCTCACTCTGAAATTCCTTGAACTTTTCAAAGGTTTCAGACTTGTGTTTCATTAAGTAGATATACCCATATCTACTCAAGTCATCAGTGAGGGTGAGAACATAACGATAGCCACCGCGAGCCTCAACACTCATTGGACCGCACACATCGGTATGTATGATTTCCAATAAGTTGGTTGCTCGCTCCATTGTTCCTGAGAACGGAGTCTTGGTCATTTTACCCATGAGGCATGGTTCGCACGTGTCAAATGATTCATATTCAAGAGACTCTAAAAGTCCATCTGCATGGAGCTTCTTCATGCGTTTGACACCTATGTGACCAAGGCGGCAGTGCCACAAATATGTGGGACTATTGTTATCAACTTTAACTCTTTTGGTATTCACACTATGAATATGTGTATCATCACGTACGAGATTCATTAAGAATAAACCATTAACCATCGGAGCATGACCATAAAACATATCTCTCATATAAATAGAACAACCATTATTCTCGGATTTAAATGAGTAGCCATCTCGAATTAAGCGAGACCCAGATACAATGTTCATGGTCAAACTTGGCACTAAATAACAATTATTGAGGTTTAAAACTAATCCCGTAGGTAAATGTAGAGGCAGCGTGCCGACGGCGATCACATCGACCTTGGAACCATTCCCGACGCGCATCGTCACCTCGTCCTTCGCCAGTCTCCGTTTATTCCGCAGCTCCTGTTTTGAGTTACAAATGTGAGCAACTGCACCGGTATCAAATACCCAAGAGCTACTATGAGTACTGGTAAGGTACACATCAATTACATGTATATCACATATACCTTTGGTTTTGCCGGCCTTCTTGTCCGCTAAGTATTTGGGGCAGTTCCGCTTCCAGTGACCACTTCCCTTGCAATGAAAGCACTCAGTCTCGGGCTTGGGTCCATTCTTTGGCTTCTTCCCGGCAACTTGCTTACCGGGCGCGGCAACTTTCTTGCCGTCCTTCTTGAAGTTCTTTTTACCCTTGCCCTTCTTGAACTTAGTGGTTTTATTCACCATCATCACTTGATGCTCCTTCTTGATTTCTACCTCTGCTGATTTCAGCATAGCATATACTTCAGGAATGGTCTTTACCATCCCCTGCATATTGTAGTTCATCACAAAGCTCTTGTAGCTAGGTGGAAGCGACTGGAGGATTCTGTCAATGACCGCTTCATCCGGGAGATTAACTTCCAGTTGAGTCAAGCGGTTGTGCAACCCAGACATTTTGAGTATGTGCTCACTGACAGAGCCATTTTCCTCCATCTTACAGCTAAAGAATTTATCGGAGACTTCATATCTCTCGACCCGGGCATGAGCTTGGAAAACCATTTTCAGCTCTTCGAACATCTCATATGCTCCATGTCTCTCAAAACGCTTTTGGAGTCCCGGCTCTAAGCTGTAAAGCATGCCGCACTGAACGAGGGAGTAATCATTGCAGCGTGACTGCCAAGCGTTCATAACGTCTTGTTCTGCAGGGAGAATAGGTGCGTCACCCAGCGGTGCTCTTAGGACATAATCTTTCTTGGCAGCTATGAGGATAATCCTCAGGTTCCGGACCCAGTCCGTATAGTTGCTACCATCGTCTTTCAGCTTGGTTTTCTCTAGGAACGCGTTGAAGTTGAGGACTACGTTGGCCATTTGATCTACAAGACATATTGTAAATATTTTAGACTAAGTTCATGATAATAAAGTTCATTTAATCAAATTATTTAATGAACTCCCACTTAGATAGACATCCCTCTTCTAGTCATCTAAGTATTACATGATCCGAGCCAACTAGGTCGTGTCCGATCATCACGTGAGACGGACTAGTCAACATCGGTGAACATCTTCATGTTGATCGTATCTTCTATACGACTCATGCTCGACCTTTCGGTCTTCTGTGTTCCGAGGCCATGTATGTACATGCTAGGCTCGTCAAGTCAACCTAAGTGTTTTGCGTGTGTAAATCTGTCTTACACCCGTTGTATGCGAACGTAAGGACCTATCACACCCGATCATCACGTGGTGCTTCGGAACGACGAACCTTAGCAACGGTGCACAGTTAGGGAGAACACTTTCTTGAAATTATTATGAGGGATCATCTTATTTACTACCGTCGTCCTAAGTAAACAAGATGCAAAACATGATAAACATCACATGCAATCAAATAATAAACATGACATGATATGGCCAATATCACATAGCTCCTTCGATCTCCATCTTGGGGCTCCATGATCATCTTGTCACCGGCTTGACACCATGATCTTCATCATCATGATCTTCATCATCGTGTCTCCATGAAGTTGCTCGCCAACTATTACTTCTACTACTATGGCTAACGCGTTTAGCAATAAAGTAAAGTAATTTACATGGCGTTTCTCAATGACACGCAGGTCATACAAAAAATAAAGACAACTCCTATGGCTCCTGCCGGTTGTCATACTCATCGACATGCAAGTCGTGATTCCTATTACAATATCATGAACATCTCATACATCACATATAGATCATTCATCATTCATCACAACTTTGGCCATATCATATCACAAAGCACTTGCTGCAAAAACAAGTTAGACGTCCTCTAATTGTTGTTGCAAGTTTTACGTGGCTGAATTGGGGTTCTAGCAAGAACGTTTTCTTACCTACGTAATAACCACAACGTGAATTGTCAATCTCTATTTACCCTTCATAAGGACCCTGTTCATCGAATCCGATCCAACTAAAGTAGGAGAGACAGACACCCGCCAGCCACCTTATGCAACTAGTGCATGTTAGTCGGTGGAACCGGTCTCACGTAAGCGTACGTGTAAGGTTGGTCCGGGCCGCTTCATCCCACAATACCGCTGAATCAAGATTGACTAGTAACGGCAAGAAGAATTGACAATTCGACGCCCACAACTACTTTGTGTTCTACTCGTGCAAGAAGAACTACGCATAGACCTAGCTCTGATACCACTGTTGGGGAACGTTGCAGAAAATTAAAATTTTTCCTACGGTTTCACCAAGATCCATCTATGAGTTCATCTAGCAACGAGTATTCAGATTAGATAGCATATACATACCACTTTGTAGATTGCAACGGAAGCGTTCAAGTGAACATGGATGAGGTAGTCGTACTCGTCGTGATCCAATTCACCGATGATCTAGTGCCGAACGGACAGCACCTCCGCGTTCAACACACATACGGAAAGCGTGACGTCTCCTCCTTCTTGATCCAGCAAGGCAAAGGAGAGGTTGGGGAAGAAGGCTCCAGCAGCAGCACGACGGCGTGGTGATGGTGGAACTGCAGTACTCCGGCACGGCTTCGCCGTGCACTTACGGAGGAGGAGGAGGTGTTGGAGAGGGAGAGGGAGGCGCCAGGGCATAGGGTGCGGCCACCCCTCCCTCCCCTCCCTTTATATAGGCGCATGAGAGGGGGGGAGGGCGCAGCCTTGCCCCTTCCTCCAAGGAAGGGGTGCGGCCAAGGGGGGGAGGAGTCCATCCTCCCCAAGGCACCTCGGAGGTGCCTTCCCCTCTTTGGACTCTTCCCTCTCCAAGTCTCCTTGGCGCATGGGCCCTTGGGGCTGGTTCCCCTTGGCCCAAGCAGGCCAAGGCGCACCCCCTAAGGCCCATGTGGCCCACCAAGGCAGGTGGCCCCACCTGGTGGACCCCCGGGACCCCTCCGGTGGTCCCGGTACAATACCGATAACCCCGAAACTTGTCCCGATGGCCGAAACAGCACTTCCTATATATAATTATTTACCTATGGACCATTCCGGAACTCCTCGTGACGTCCGGGATCTCATCCGGGACTCCGAACAACATTCGGGTTACTGCACATACATATCCCTACAACCCTAGCGTCACCGAACCTTAAGTGTGTAGACCCTACGGGTTCGGGAGACATGCAGACATGACCGAGACGGCTCTCGGGCAATAACCAACAGCGGGATCTGGATACCCATGTTGGCTCCCACATGCTCCACGATGATCTCATCGGATGAACCACGATGTCAAGGATTCAATTAATCCCGTATACGATTCCCTTTGTCAATCGGTATTTTACTTGTCCGAGATTCGATCGTCGGTATCCCAATACCTCGTTCAATCTCGTTATCGGCAAGTCACTTTTCTCGTACCGTAATGCATGATCCCGTGATCAAACACTTTGATCACATTGAGCTCATTGTGATGATGCATTACAGAGAGGGCCCGGTGATACCTCTCCGTCAAGCGGAGTGACAAATCCCAGTCTCGATCCATGTCAACCCAACAGACACTTTCAGAGATACCCGTAGCATACCTTTATAGTCACCCAGTTACGTTGTGACGTTTGGCACACCCAAAGCACTCCTACGGTATCCGGGAGTTACACGATCTCATGGTCTAAGGAAAGGATACTTGACATTGGAAAACTCTAGCAAACGAACTATGCGATCTTATGCTATGTTTAGGATTGGGTCTTGTCCATCACATCATTCTCCTAATGATGTGATCCCGTTATCGATGACATCCAATGTCCATAGTCAGGAAACCATGACTATCTGTCGATCACCGAGCTAGTCAACTAGAGGCTCACTAGGGACATGTTTGTTGTCTGTTATTCACACATGTATTACGATTTCCGAATAACACAATTATAGCACGAATAAAGACAATTATCATGAATAAGGAAATATAATAATGCTTTTATTATTGCCTCTAGGGCATATTTCCAACAGTATTAGCGAGTGCTAATTCTGGAGGTCCTATTAATTCTGTGATTTGTACATAATACGAGTAGATCACATCAATTAATTTGGAGCCACTTATTACTGTGTGAATTGTTGATTAACAGGATGAGAAAGCTGACAGACAAAGATGGTGAGATAGAAGCTCTAAAGGAGAAGCAGAGAAAGGAGAAGAGATCAGTTGCTATATAGAGATATAGGATGAGAATGTTTGCTGTATTGTATTTTGATTTAGTTGCAGTAATGTTTGCAATCGCTGTCTGGTCCTGATGTATTTTGTATAAACGCATTTTGGTTTATTTGAGAACTAACTCAATGAGATGTACTACTGAATTGCTTGGTCTATGTACTGAATGGAAATGGTAATTTGAGATGTTTTGTTTCCTGTAGCAATGATATATCACAAACTGAGATGTTTTGAGATGTATAGGTCTCATTTTGACATGACTGTAAAACTTGATGCATCACAAACACAATACATCTTGCAGCAAACCAAACTGAGAGTATGTACCAAAAATTGAGAAATTAATATAAAAGAAAGCAATGTTGACAACAAACATGATTTGAATCGAATAATTCATGTGCGTTCAAATATGCATGATAATTAACTGTAACCTTGACAGTCGTACATGATAATTAACTTCACAGCAGCACTGAATATTACTGCCAAAGCTTGGCATGCACATTGTGAAGAGATACAAATTTTGACAGCAATTGTGTGAACATCTGAGCTAAATGCTGACAGCAACAAAGTGATATTAGGTACCAAAATTTTGATAGCAACACTATGAACAAGTCTGGTACATAACATTACAGCCAAATACTTAAAATTTAAGGTACGTAACATCACATTCCAAATGCTCATTACATTAATAAGAAAAATAAGAATATGTCTTGTAATCAAATCTAAGCAAAAGACCAAGTTCATTATTGCATTTTCATCAAGTTCAGACATGAACTTGTGTATCAAATTTCCCATCTACATGGAGAGGAAGTCATCAGGCCACTCATCCCCTTGTGGTGCATTTTGTGTGATGGCCTCCTCCTCTGCTCCCACATGTGAGTCATCTGTATTTGCTCCTAACATCAAGTTCCATAGTCCAGCCCCTGGTTCTATCCTTCCTCCATTGCCATCTACTCTTCCAGCACCTCTTGCCCCTCCTATAGCATTGCCTCTCCCAGCTCCTCTTCCACTTCCCCTTCCACCTCCTGTAGAATTTCCTCTCCCATTTCCTCTTCCACCTCTTCCTGTAACTTGTCTCTTCCTGACTCTTGCATTTGGATTTACTTGGTGGCTTGATTGAGGAACATCTTCAGGAATATCTTCAGTAACACCCCTCCTTCTGACCCTGCCACTTGACATAGCTATTGTCACTCTAGGTGGAGGCATGGTAGCTCTGGCTTGTGCAACGAACGCAGATTCAGGAAGAGGGCCATGATCCATGGTTGGTTGATGTGACATCCTCTCCTAATTAAGCAAAGGAAAATGCATACATTCAGTTCAAGTGATAGTGAACAAGATTGAAGCAAAGAAACATAGCAAATTTAGAATATTACCATTTGTTGCAAGAGGTAAACCATGGATCCTGGGGTCTGAGTTGGATCCATGGTTGGATGTACTATGTGTGGCATTATGTTCTGCATTTACAACATTTTAGTTGCACATATGACTAAAAGTAATAGCAGAAATGAAAAACTTGGTGCACACTGTAACTTACAGAAATTATGGATGGATCATCAAACTCTTCTTCTGAATCATATTCCGTAGCTTGAGGTGCCTCTCTGTTAATTTCTTGCCATTTGTTGTGGCCTTTCTTATTGTGATTTGCACCTCCACACATAGAACAATGCATGGTTACACCATGTTTAGTCAGTTTCTTCCCACCTTCCTTGTCTTGCTTCTCTTCTGGATCTTTCTTTCTATTTCTCCTTGGTCTGCCCATGACCTTTGTGTACACGGGTGGGTACACCTCTACTCCATCCATCTTTGTCCAATGCTCCTGGTCTCTCATTGGCTTGATGTTGAAACCATAGGCTTTTTTGTAAGTTTTTACTGAATAGCATTCATGCACCAGGCTTTCAGGATCTATCCTCTCCTCTCTAGCACAAGCTATAGCATGATGACATGGAATTCCCGAGAGCTCCCATCTTTTGCAATCACAACTCTCGTTGTTCAAATCAACTATATAAGAATGGTTCATTGACAACACCTTGAAAACCTTTTGACCTGCCCCTTGAACCATGCAGTGAGCAGCCCATTCAGTAAACTTGTCAAGTTTCTTCTGAATTTTTGGGCACAATCTTCTAGTCCATTTCCTATCAGTGGCCACCTCCTTTTGCTTGTTGTACATCCTCGTTGTGATCTTGTCATTCATTCTATCCAACATTGACTTAATGGGTAGTTCTCTTGCGTCCAAGATCCAACTGTAAGTTGATTGAAAACAAACATGTTAGTACACACATGAGAATTAACTAAGTTACATGTGCTATAACTCAAGTACACCAAGTGCTTACCTATTGAAAACTTCAGACATGTTGTTGAGTAGAATGTCACACTTCGGAAAAGGGTTGAAAAATGCTTTAATCCAGGTTCTTGGAGGCCATTTCTCAGCCCATTTGTATGCATCAAAGCTGTCTTGTTTCATCTTTTCCATTGCTCTAGTGTATGCAGGAATATTTGTGGCCCTAGCAATTGCCCACAAGTTATTCTTTAGCTGTTCATCTTTGTGGATCTTGTGAAAATTCTGGTACATATGCCTCACACAAAACCTGTGTTCAGCATCCGGCCATATCTTTGCCACTGCTTTTATCAGACCCTGCAATTTAACACAACACATTGAGCAACATAATGTCACATATAGATATGACAAAAGCAAGTAAATTTCACTACAACAATTCACATATAGATATGAAAGAAGCAAGTTAATTTCACAAAGTAATTTATTGAGCTCATACCTTTTGCTTGTCACTCATGATTGTGTATGGAGATGTGTTGCATATGTTGAGGTCATCCTTTAGGCTTGCTAGAAACCACTCCCAGCTACTAGTTGACTCCACTTCAACAATGCCAAATGCTATAGGGTAGATACAGTCATTTGGGTCAATACCAACAGTTGTGAGTAAGTTTCCTTTATATCTGGTCTTTATGTGACATCCATCAATAAAAATTATTGGCCTGCAACCCATAAGCCAACCTCTCTTACATGCATCCAAAGACCAGTACAATGTTGAGAAGTGCTCATGTGTCTCCTTCGTCTTCTCATCTACTATCTCCTTTGTGCATAGGAAAAATTTGCTACCAGGATTGCTTTGCCTTAATTCCTCTCCATAATCCCATAACTGCTTGTATTGATCTTCATCATCGCCCCTTATCTCCTTCACTGATGCTCTTCTGGATCTTCCCAGTTTGCTCCTGGTTGGTATGAGGTTGAACTCTGTCTGAACCTTCTCTTCATATTTCTTTAAGGGCATCTTCTCATTATCTCTGAACTCATTTTTGAATTTTTTTGTTAGAAAAGGAGCTGTCAGCCCTTTAAGATTCCAGGACTTACTACAAGTGTGCTCATCAAAGAACTTCTTTATGACAAAACTAGAAGTTCTGTTGTCCTTGCTTGCCTGAAGATACCATGGGCAATCACCAGAGCATTGAGCTACAACTCTAGTAGAAGTATTCCTTGTCTTCTTCACTTGAACCCTATTCCTGATGCTATATGATGTTATAGCATGTCTTAGCTCCTGCACATTTCCAAACACCATGCCAAGTCTAAAAACAGGGGCATTTAAATCTGTTTCTGCATTAAATGCCTTGAAATGGTACTTCAACTTGTCCCTCTCTTCTTTGGACAAGTCAAGGTGGGAATCATCTAGAGCATCCTCTGCTAGCTCTGCTTCATAGTCACATGGTGTATCCTTCTCTCTGTGATCATCCACTTCTTTATCTATATTTGTCTTAAACAAATCATCGTCCCCATCCTCCACATCAAAGTCACTATCATAGAAATCCTCATCAGTCTCTGAATCTGCTGCTGCTGCATCTACTCCACCTTCTTCCTCCATTTCTTCATCACCACAACCTGAGGATGATCCTTCCCCAATTAACCTCCTTCCCCTCCTATTCTTTGGCACACTTCTTTCCTCATCCTGGATATTTTTCTCTTTTCCATTGCTTTCATTTCCTGGAGTAATGACCTTTGGCGGTTCAGGTGTCTCTCCATGGTCTACAATCAGCAACAAATTCTTGTGCTATGTAGTTGCTGCTATCATTGCAAGGATGTCTGCATCACACTTTATCTCTCTCAATCCATCACCCAATGTCTTTCCCGGCTGACACCAAAACACATCAAGCTTCACACTCACTCTGTCATACCCGAGTTGCTGCAGAAAATCATTGATCCATAAAATGGACCAAGTATCACTATCACAATTGTCAAACCAAGCAACTTCATAATCCATGTATGTGCTATTGCTTTCAGTTCCACAAAAGAAGCCTTTGTGGTGAATCTCAACTGAGAAAAGACCATCAAAAGCACCTGCAATGCAAATAAGTACTTAGTTCACTCTTACTTTAGCTTACAACACACTATTTAGTTAACAAACAAAATTCAGTTAACTCTGAAGCTATTAACTTTAGTTAACAATTAACTTGAGAATTCACTTCATAATTTTTATTAGTAAACAACCAACCACACAGATGGTTTCGAGGCAACAAATACACATACAAGTCATCCCCTCACACATGGGCACTGATCAAATATTAAACAGAAATACTAGTGTGACAAGATTAACTTCTGTCAAAAAGTGTCCAAAATTCAGTTAAGCAACTGTCCAACATTCAGTGTCGTAAATTCAGTTAAGCGTATGCCAATAAAGTTCAGCAATGCTACTGTTGAATTTTCAGTATACCTATACTGACTATTTCTGATAAAATCAAGTCCACCTTCCCCTCAGTATTCATTCATAATACTTGTGGTTGTAGCCTACTAATACAACTTGTAGGTACAGAAAACTTGTCTGCTGGTCGTGATCAAACCAAACATGTCGGCAGCAGTACAGAGACAGTACAGACTTCGCTACTGAATCAGACTCGTAATTACTCCTACTACTCTTCTCATGTTTAAAAGCTTGTTCCTAAAACCCAGCAAATGTGGTTTGCGCTTGTGTGGCAAATAGTTCCTTACGTATGTCACCTAGTCTGAATTTTTTATCGATCACAATTACCAAAAAAGAGGCATCTTACTAACCCATGCATTACCACCGACAGGCTTGCATTGTCAATCAAGCCAGTGACACGACTGACCTGCCGGCGGCGGCATCGAGCTCGACGGCCAACGTGTTCATCTCATCACAGAAGGAGCAAAGGGGACGATCGGTGCAGCTATGACATGGTCGCCGGCATGGGCCAGGTCAAGGTAGAACTCACTATCGATGCCGAAGAAGGGTCTCTCACGAGCACCACCTGCCCCTGCAGCTTGCTCCATGGTGCTGCCCCGGCCATCTCCGATCATGGCAAGGACCACAATTGCCTGGTTGCAACTTCCTACGGCGCGCTGCATATCACATACGTGGACACAACCACTATCTGACTGCCATTCTATCCTGCCAGTGCCTGTCGTTCCATGAATTCTTCTAAAACCCTAATGAAAGCAGGGTACAGAGGGGCAAAGGAGGCGAGGCAATTCTCACCGTATGGAGGGGCTGCATCGCCGGGTGCTCGCCGACGAGGCTCCGCCATCCACGCCCGCAATGATCAATAGCGTCGTCACGATCCCCCCAGGCGGCGGCTCCGAATGATCGAACTAGGAGAGTTGAGGAGAAGAGCTCGTGGCAGCACGATCGAACTGACCTACGACATGTTAGGATATGAACGCGAATTCAGGGTTGCGTTGTCCCACCAGCTCAGCGGCTTGTTTGCAAAGATAAGAAAAAACGAAGGGGGTTTTCGAAATATTCCAGCCACCCGCATGGCCTCACGCCTCTGTGCGCGTTCGAAGTCGCTGTCAATGGGTCCTGCAAACACGCTGGCATCCTAATCAGCAACGCGGACGTACGAAAGCGTGATTTGAACCGTATTTGAACCAAAGAGCCAAGTTTTTGCACCAGTTCAATGTATTTTTCAAGTTCATGCACCAAAGTGAACATTGGTGGCAAGTTGAGACACCACTGGTGTAATTACCTCTATATTTCTGATAGGCAGCAAACTCACCCGTCGTTGTCTCATCAACATGCAACGTGTCACCATTTCCTTCGCCAGAGAGCCTGACGTGGTCCAACCAGTCACCGTCAAACACCCGGACCCACTTGACAGTGAGACGGGGCGAGCCCGAAAACTACGTCACGTCATGCGCACCCCCTCCGCATGTGTACCGTCTCCCCGGCCTGGAGGCTTCGACCTTTCCACCACGCCCCCGTCCTCTTTCCCTTCCCGTCGCTCGCTCCCCCCCTACCCGAACCTTCTGGACTCCCTCTTCGCATGGCCGACGCGAAGGCCGAGGCGGCGAGGCAGACGCAGGCGCCGCAGTCCTCCCAGGAGGAGGAGGAGGACTGGAAGGAGGCCGAGGGGGACGTCGAGGTCGCGGACAGGTCCACGAGCAATGGCGGCGGCGCCGGCGAGGGGATCACGGACAGGCCGATCCGGGTCTACGCCGACGGCATCTACGACCTCTTCCACTTCGGCCACGCGCGCTCGCTCGAGCAGGCCAAGAAATCGTGAGAAATCCCTATCCCCCCTTGGGCTATTTCGGTTCGATCTGCCCCCTTGCGTTTCTGACAGGAATTGGGGTCTGACACCGTTTATCATGGTTGGTTGCGGCGCGGATCGCGCCTAATTAGGATCACCGGTTGGCTCTAGCGCGGGATTGCGCGAGGAAGTTGTTTGATTGCAGTCCGTTCCTATTTGAATTTCTTCGCGATTACCAGTTCAGGAACGGCCTCAACTTGCTGCTATGTCAGATGTCCAATTTAGTGGATCATTCGTGTGATTAGGTTTGGAAGGCATGCGCTTATTGTGGATATTAAGTTGGTTGATGAGTACTCAGTTTGTCTGTGCCCCTGTTCATTTGGGCAATAGATGTATGGTTTGGTGGAAAATGGGGCTCCATTTGTGCTTCTATCATGTTGGGGACAAGATTTAGCTGTATTGGTATGTTTTACCTAAAGTGATGTGACTCGAGACTCTCGTATTGCTTGCCATGTAATGGATCATTCAGTGGGAGGGCACCTATTTGGTAGATCCCCCCGAATAATGCAGTGTGATTTGGCTTTATTTGCCCACCTCTTTTTTTCCTTTTTAATTTTCGCATCATGTACAATAATCCTGCTCCACAATAATCATTCTCCATTGACATGGACTGGTGTAGTTGTCTGTAGGGTTTGGACTCTGATATTGTTCCTCTCAGACAACTTTCCCTTTATGGTGCTTGGCATCTTCCACTTCTTTTAAGTCGGCAATGAAATGGATTTTGGTTTCTTGTGTTCTGTTCAGATGCCAGTCCTACCTTTCCTAGTGAAATAAGTCTGCTCAAGTCAGTATATAATTTTTCATGCGCCCTCTGTTCATTTTGTATTCTTTTTTTTACCCTCTTCATTTCGCCCATCACAACATCCATTTTCCATTAGTGGATATTTTGTGTATAACTATTGAGAATTCTGCATTTGAAAACACTAATGGGAAGTCATGTGTGCCAACGGTCACCCTTTTTTCTACAATTCCGCCAACAAAAGAAAACTCTCACATATATGCAGCATCTTTTTCCTCAAAATCTCAGTTTGTACATGATGTGATGTTAGTATACTCATGGCATGCACACAGAGGGTAAACTATCATTTTGTGTTAGCTTATGGGGAAATACCTGATTTTCTGTGACACCTTCTATAAGGAATCTTGCACTTGCAGGCATGCTCTGTTTCTTAAGCATGAAGCTGTGGTTTAATCTGCAAATGTCATACTAGTAATCTTGCTGGACAGTTTTTTTTATCTAGTAGTATGCCTAAGGTTCCGTTCTACTATTGGTGCCATAGATTAAATGCATTAACTGCGGACTGGTTTTACATTCTTAATTATTATCCTGAGCATTCTACACAAATTAACTTACTGGGGCTGTTAAATGCGAGAAAATGTCCTGACGCTGAACTGTCTGTTGAACTGTAGGTTCCCCAATGCATATCTTCTTGTCGGGTGCTGCAATGATGAGTTGACACATCAATACAAAGGAAGAACTGTCATGACAGAGGACGAGAGATATGAATCACTTCGCCATTGCAAGTAATCGTGTATCATTCTTTACTTCATCCAATATAATCCATGATCATTGTACATTTCTTCAAAAAAATAGCATGCTAATATGATTTACTATTTTATATTCCAAGGTGGGTTGATGAAGTCATTCCTGATGCTCCGTGGGTAGTAACAGAAGAGTTCTTGAACAAGCATAACATCGATTTTGTTGCACATGATTCTCTGCCGTAAGCATTCAGTTCGAAAGACCTTGCTATTTCTGTGATGCAGTAAATATTTCTTATTTTCATTCTTTTTTTTGTGAGGACCACAGAAAATGTTTGTGTGTTTCTGATGGCTTGATATTCTACACACTGAAATGATCTAAGCTTTTAAATCTCTTAACTAATCTATATTCTATCTTTCGTATTTGAATCTACACAGGTATCATGATGCTAGTGGAGCTAGTAATGATGTCTATGAATTTGTGAGTCTTAAGTTTCAAATTGAGCTATTCAAATATAATCTCAAACAAATTGTGTTAACAGACACCAATTTTACTTTTGATTTCTGTGACTAACATCATCTTGTTTTATCAGGTAAAAAAGCTTGGTAAATTTAAGGAGACCAAGCGCACAGAAGGAATATCAACCTCAGACATTATAATGAGGATTGTTAAAGATTATAATGAGTATGTTATGCGCAATCTGGCCAGGGGGTACAGCAGAAATGATCTTGGTGTCAGCTATGTCAAGGTATGCAATATCAACCTGATGGTTTAGCAAAACTTTACTTATACAAAGTCCTGTTGTTGGATTGTACCACAGTACCACTGCATTATGCTGGCTAGCTGAGCCCTTATATATCTTATTATCAGGAAAAACGACTAAGAGTTAATATGGGATTGAAAACCCTGCGTGACAAAGTGAAGCAGCACCAAGAAAAAGTAGGGGAGAAGGTACTTGTATTCAGCTTCATCTTAATTTATGTTGAAGTATAACTAATTTTTATAATTGATTAACTGTTAACTAGGCAATGTTAGCTTCGCTCTGTATCCATTGGTTGTCTGGTGCAGGGATGAGTGCCTCATGTTTCTTTACTATTTTGTGACTAATTAACCTAGTTGTTGTGTGTTAGCCTTATGACATTTATTGGATATAGTTGACCCGCATGTCCGGAACTCTTGGCTAGATTAACGTTTTGAAGTTTATCAAAGTAGTTTTGGATTTTTGGATGACTTCAGTTGTTTAGCGGAGGATTCCTAACACATATCATCCTTTTCTTTGATGCGTTTTGGACTAGACAGCACTTCTATGAAATTATGCTTTAATGCGTAGAAGATTGCACAGCTGTGATTGGGCAAGTCCATGGCTTTTCATGTGAAGCAAAAACATTAGCTTCAGCCATGTCTCACACCATGTGTATTCTAAAGGTTACAATGATGATAAATTGACAGTGGTACATGGCTGTTACTTCAGTTTTATATGTATTATACACAAATCTTTGCATTTATCTAGTTCAACTAATCTTGTGGTGGTCAAGTATTCGATATCTGATGCGTAAGTATTATTTTTATCATATCTGATACTCCGTACATTAGTTGTACTCTGTATATATCCAGTATAGCACTGCAAAATGAAAACACTTCACTACCCCTTCTCCTTCCGGTTTCCATGTTCATCTCTTCATCTGATAATTTGGATCGATGAACTTAGCCTTCTCAAGTTTACCTGTTCATACATTCTGAGAGAAGCATGTTGATATTTGCAGTGGAGTACAGTGGCAAAACTCCAGGAAGAGTGGGTTGAAAACGCTGATCGCTGGGTTGTTGGTTTTCTAGAGAAATTCGAGGAAGGTTGCCATTCAATGGTTAGTTACCTTGGCCTGTTAATAGTTTACTGCTGCTCTCCTCCAATAGGAGGTCCATGCCCATATATGCCTAAACCTAAACTACTTCCCAGGGAACTGCCATCAAGGAAAGAATCCAGGAAAGGCTGAAGGAGGCGCAGTCTAGGGACTTCAGCCTTCTACAATACGACAGTGACGACTTTGACGACTTTGAAGAAGAAGACGATGAAGTTGCCAAAGATGCCAAATACGTGAAAGAATAGCGCCACTGTAAAATTTTACGTCAAAGTATAATACGGGCATGCAATGCATGTTACGATCTTCATCAACCGCAATCCTTCACCATGTATCTGTCCCTTTGATTGTGAGCTTCACTGTCAAGGTAGATCTGCGTGCTGTGTTTGTAGCTGTACTTGATGTTTTTCTAGGCAGTAGCGTACGCTCTTGTAATAGTTCTACTGTGAGGCATAACACTGTTTATTTGGAGGATATCGATTTCAATTCAAGTTCTTATTAAGAAGTCCTGTTCCATTCTGTAACTACACTTGTTTATTTTCCATTTTTTACATCAAACTCTGAGGAAGTGATAAACGATTCATCCTTTGAATCAATGGCTTACTCTACAAATGTTGGATTCAGTTTAAAAAAAAGAGAGAAAGTTGTTTGGATTCCCTGCGCCTCGCTGTGGCGTCCTCCCCGTTCCTTGAAGAAAACTTCGGGAGGAGACAGAAAACTTGGCTCCTAGTAAATGAGTTTTCTTGTGAAGCAAGGAGGCCTGAGTCGCTCCCTTTTAAATCCCTGCTGCTTGGATTGATCCAAAGAGTTGGCCGTGATCTTTCCTCCCGGGAGCGGGTTAACTCCCTCAAGCCGGAGAGCCATGGATCCATGGTTGCTTCCACAGAGGTGGTAGCGTCTTCCTTGCTCCCGTTTTGCCCCGCAGAACAAGGCACTGGTGGTTATAAGTCAACCCAAGAACCATCCGATCCTCTTTCTTCTATGCCTCCGTGCGTCGCCGGCTGCCATGTCGCTGCTGTCGAGGCTGCGGCTGGTGACCGTGGACGTGACGGGGACGCTAATCGCCTACAGAGGGCAGCTCGGCGACTACTACTGCACGGCGGCCAGGTCCGCCGGGCTGCCGTGCCCCGGCTACGCGCGCATGCACCAGGCCTTCAAGGCCGCCTACGCCGACATGGCGGCCAAGCACCCCTGCTTCGGCCACGCCTCCGGGATGCCCGACCATCGCTGGTGGAGGACGTGCGTCAGGGACTCCTTCCTCAGGGTAAGGTGAAGGTCGGTGCTCTGCCGTGCCCTGTTCGTTTCTCCAAGAAACTCCGAAGCGTCAACGGGGAGAGTAGTAATCTCGTGCGTGTAGAATGTGCAACTACTCCATTCTGATGCTCTCTCGGCCTTTTTCTCTTTGTTGTTGGTATGTATGCCACAGGCAGGACACGAGTACGATGATGCCACGTTTGAGCGGATCTTCGGGCAAATCTACGCCGCCTTCGGCTCCCCCGCCCCGTACTCGGTGTTTCCCGACGCGCGGCCCTTCCTCCGGTGGTTGCGCGGCGAGGGGGTCATGGCCGGGGTCGTCACCAACGCGGACTGCCGCTACAGGGACGTCGTGCTGCCCGCGCTGGGGCTGAACCAGGTCGGCAGCCGCTCTCGACCGCCGTCTCGCTCGCGCTGCCGGAAGCTATACATTGCTCAGTTTTGTTTCTGATTGATGTGTGCAGGGGTCCGAGTGGGACTTCGGGGTGTTCTCGGGCGTCGCCGGCGTCGAGAAGCCCGACCGGAGGATCTACGAGATGGCGCTGGAGGCGGCCGGGGGCGTGGCGCCGGAGGAGGCGCTGCACATCGGCGACAGCATGAGCAAGGACTACGCGCCGGCCCGGGCCGTCGGGATGCACGCGCTGCTGCTGGACAGGTTCGGGACCGCCGACGCCGAGAGGTGGCGGCGGTCCGGCGCGGTGGTGCTCCCTGACCTCGTCTCTGCCCGGGAGTGGCTCACCCGGGACCCCCCTGCCGCGCATGGAGGAACCAACAACGCTTGGGCGGAGGAGTGATTATTCTGAAAAATAGGGTGCAGAGTTGGGGCATGAGTGACTATTGCTGCAAAGTGTATGAAATCCACGGGGACAGATAACTGGCTCTTGGATGATACAGCATTCGTTGATGAGATTGCCAACTGTAAGCAACAGTGCAAGTCAAGCAACTTTTTCGGAGTTGATGCACGATGCCCTGATCGGTGCAGAAAGTGGCGGATCCTTTCAAGCCCCGTCGTATAAGTCTCTCGCAGATTCTTATAAGGATAAGATGCATATGTACGATTAATATGTGTGTGTGTGAGAGCATTTGTGTCTTTAAGAGACCGGTTAGTCCGTGCCCAAGATCACTCGAGTTGCCAATGGTCTAATCAAGCATTTTGTGACAGTTGGATCACGCCATCGCATCTCCCCTTTGCCTCGCCACCCCTCGTCTCCCCCGCATGCCACACGATTTCCCATCTCACCGTGCACAAAGCTGTCTCCATCTCCCTCACCTGCCTCCCTGTATCTCATTCGGGGACCACCTAGAACCATCGGCGAAGTGCCAATGACGCCATTGCAGCACCGACCGCGTCCCCATTTTGCAACACCGCGCACATCATTGCATGCCCTGGATGTGATTGCTCCTTTGCGGCAACAACTTATGTTGCTTGCATGGGCCGCAATTTGTTTTGCCGACGTCGACCCCCATGCACCATCTCCACGCCCCCCCCCCCCCGACCTTGCATCATCTCCTGCCACTCGTAGCACAACCCTTGTTACTATGTTTTTGCACCACATGCAATTGTTGATATTTATAATTTGACTCTGCACCTTCACGACGGTCATAGTCGAGAAAGTGAAAATTCTGTAGGAGCGCATATGCATCCTGTTAGTATCGTAGCATATTATACACCTCCTACGCAATTGCAAATTTTCGACAACACCACATATCTCGTTGTTGAAAGAGTGTAAAAGCATCGGGGGGCAACCCCTTTCCAAAATGAGTTGACACTAAGAAAGGCTTATAGCCCACTAGGACAAGTGTAATGTTCTTCACCATGACCAAATAAAAAAGGGGCAACCACAAATTTATGCTACAATAAGGGCTGTACCGAGGGAGCCAAGAAGACAAAGCTTTGCCAAATTGATATTTTTGATGAAAGTAAGAGTGATTCGAATGGCATGGTAGTTCAGTTACTGAAAACATGTTGAGCAAGGGCATGACAAGCATAGCAATACAGATGTGCTTGTTTTTTCTGGAGTAAAGGGAACTTGATGAGCACAACATCGAGAACGGTGGCGGAGCCAGGAAAGTATGATCAAGGGTGGGGGGGGGGGGGGGAGTGATGCTAAAACATGTTGGGGAGGGCAAAATCTTAGAAAAAGGAGTGTTTAGCATCAAATAACCAGTAATGATGTACTGTTCATAAGCAAATTAGCATCAAATCCATGTTGTTAGGGGGGCCAGGGCCCCTGCTGGTGCCCCTTGCCTCCGCCAATGAGCGAGAACATGCAGCCGACCAAAGTTGAATTAACATAAAGCATCAAAGTGATGAGGCACAATATCTAAAAGAACAAGACAAGACTTGTTTTTTCAACAAAGGAGGGCCTCTTTGATTCACAAGATTTTCAAAACATAGGAAATGAGAAAAATGCATAATTGGACTGACGTGTCTGCTTGAAACCTATATGACAAGGAAATCTAGGAATTTTTGTTGTAAAAAAATGTTTGATGCCACATGAAAAAGAAATGAATTGTACCAAGAGCGGATGAAAAGAAAATGATATAAGAAAAATTGACAAAATCTAGAGTGGCAGAAACAATTTTTTTCCGAAATGATCCTACAAAATGGAGTGCAAAGCAAATCTTAGGAAATTTCCTAAGGGTGCTGATCGCACAAATCAAATAGGTTATGTCCCAAAAAATCATATGAAATTCGTTTGAATGAAAGAACCATGAAAAGTTACGGTGATGTTTCACGGGACGGCCATCCTGCTACAATCCTACTGTGGTTGAGTTAAATTTTTTTTTACTATGGTTGAATTGCCCCTCGTAGCCGAGACGTGAAGGATCTGCCAGATGGCAGTCTTCCATTCGCCACCATTCACGACCCACGGATCGCGATCCGCGTGACGCCTGCAAAACTCAATCGGCACCCTTCACCCCTACTCAATCTGCTCCCGTAGCCCCTCCCCCGCCCGCGGCCGAATTCCGATCCGCGCTCCGAGCACCAAGTCCACCCGCCTCCTATTTATTCCCCCTCGCCTCCCCTCCATTTCCACATCGCAAAGCAATCTACCCTGCTCCACTTCAAAACACCCGAGCAGCCTCTCCGATCTCCCATCCCAGCGCCCCCCGCTCCTCCCGCGATGGCCCGCACGAAGCAGACGGCGCGCAAGTCCACCGGCGGCAAGGCCCCGCGGAAGCAGTTGGCGACCAAGGCGGCGCGCAAGTCGGCGCCGGCGACAGGCGGCGTGAAGAAGCCGCACCGCTTCCGCCCGGGCACCGTCGCGCTCCGAGAGATCCGCAAGTACCAGAAGAGCACAGAGCTGCTCATCCGCAAGCTCCCCTTCCAGCGTCTGGTCCGGGAGATCGCGCAGGACTTCAAGACCGACCTCCGCTTCCAGAGCTCCGCCGTCTCCGCCCTGCAGGAGGCCGCCGAGGCCTACCTCGTCGGCCTCTTCGAGGACACCAACCTGTGCGCCATCCACGCGAAGCGCGTCACCATCATGCCCAAGGACATCCAGCTCGCCCGCCGCATCCGCGGGGAGCGCGCCTAGGCGCCTCGCTTGTCATTGCTAGGTGTTTAGGATCTGTTCCCGTCGTGTTCTATGTGTGCGTCGTTCCTGTGTAACTAGCTTGTTGCTGTGCTTCGATGCTGTCAATGAAATATGGTTACCAGTATGAGATAAATCGCTCTGAATTATTATCCTCTTATTTCTGTGCTTGTCTCCACCCTCTGAATTACTAGCTATAGTTGGTCTGTCAGGCGTTCTGAATGCATGTTTTGAATGGACCTAGTTAAAATTGCGGCTGGTGTGGGTGATTTCTGTCTGTGATGGTACCTGTGGTGGGTTTGCATTAAAGCTTGTGACAAAACATTCAACCGCAGAGCCTGTGAATGAGCAGTAATTTATTTGCAGTTTGGCGTGAATGCTGTGATTAAATCGTCTGACAACAGCTGTGACAAAAATATTGTTAGCTTCAAACCTCATCTCCTATAAGCCTACAAGAGAAGCATGATACTCACTATTCTTTTTGCAGTATTGCTACAATTGTAATTTGTATTAGATTGTAAAGGGTAACTAGTTCTTAGATTGCAGTGGAAGTCATCTGCTTATACTCTATTTTCAGAATACATCTTCACCTTGTGAATATTTACTTAGTCTGAATATTAGGCTTTCTGAATCCAAGATTGAGGTTGAAATACGGTCTGCTGGATCACTTCTGGTTTGTGCTTGCTGCTTACCATGTATTCATTGATGCAATTTAAGAATATGGATCAACATCAAGGCCACAAAAATTGTTGAACCAACTGCGGTTCTTGTGAATGAGTAGCTGGAATGTGTTTGCAGGAACTGCAATTCGTTCATTTGGGAATTGGGAGTGAACTGTGATCCGGAGTCTGAACTCTCATCATATATCCAATCAAACATGCAGCAATCCTGTACGACTGTCCTTATTCTTAGTCCAAGGTTTGAAGTTTAAATCTGATAATTTTCCAGCACATCCCCGCTGCTATTTTGATCAATCATCTGCAAGAGATAAATCCTAAGCAACATTGTATATCTAACCGTACACTATGGGCTGCAGAGCTTTGAAAGATCAAAAGGCGGGTACGAAAAGGACCTGCTGATTACTTCATAGGCTATCATCTTCTTTGCTGCTTCTGCTGTTCTCTTCTCCACATGCTCTCCGCTCTTCACTACCTTGCTGTTTCCACGACAAGCATCTTGATTGAAACTGTAAGTTCTGCCACCATATCCACAGGAAGCTCTAGTCCCGACACTATCCCTGAGATCATCACCAGATCAGTCAATTTTGCTGTTGAATGTAAGTATGAACAAAATCTGCAAGGACGATATTTAACCGAACTTAACATGAGCATTTGGATGTTGGAACAGTTCAAACATTACAGTGTGCTTGTCGAGGTACATGATCGACGCATCCTGAAACTTCTTCCTGACCTCAGCTAAGCTGTTGTTCAGCAGAGTTCATTGTAGTATGCCACTCCACCATTGTAACTTTTCATGCATCATGGGGAATGCCGGATGGGTGCTGTGTTTGACACCATGAACTGTTGCAAGCTCGGATGTTACGCAAGTCCTGCCAGACATGAATAGGTGGCATGAACCATGGAATTAACCGAACCTCCTCTCTTCTGATCATTTCAATAATTCAATTTGAAGTAGCAAATCATCTTGCCACAGACCTGTATTGTCTAGGATATCTGGTTGACAACTGAAGGTAGACTTTGGTTGACGCTTTCCACACCTAGTGATCCAAGATTTGAGGTGAAATCATTTTGTCCAATGTCAATTGTGTACAGAGCAAAGCTACCAAGCACTCAGCAAGTCATATTTTTGTAAGTAGTGACCAGTAAGTATTCACCGCTCAGTTTTTCAAAATATTCACTGCTCAGTTAATTATCAGCAATATATGCCTTCTCTTAGACGATCAGTAAACTATTTTAGAGTTTTTAATAAGTTGGATGCACGAGGGTAAAATGAGAAAATTGGTGTTCCAAGCTTAAACAGACATGTAACTAGCCTCTAGATAAATGAAGAAAACCAGTCCACATCTAATGATTGCCTAAAATGTTTCACATCACATGGAATATCAAAAGGACTGACCCAAGAGCCTAAGAAGGCCAACATAACCCGTTCTAGACTGTTTGTGATACTACACAGTAGTAGTGCAGCCATAAGTTAAATAAATTAGTGGCCTTGCTGCAGATCATTCTTCATCAATTTTTTTGGACCGAATCTTCATCGATTTAGTCATTCATTGGAAGAGTTCCACCCTTTTTTACATACGTCACACAAACAGATCAGTATGTGTGCCATCTGGAGCCCATCCTCTCAAGGCTGTACATCATCCTGTAAGGAATGCAGTTTTGTGAAAAAACTTGTGCCAAAGAAAATTGCAGTATTGTGAAGTAAGAACATGAAACTGCGGACTTGTGATAGTTCGCACAAAACAAATGTAGATTTGTGACGTTTACTCAAAACCATGATGCTAGGTTGAGAACTTATCGTCTCAGGTTTATCATTGAATTTGGCAGACAATGTAACTTCTCTTTTCACACAACTACTGAGGTCACAAACTATGAACTGATACAAAAGAACATGTGTTAATGGATAGGACGCAGCTGTTCTGCACCCGAGCTCACATGAGCTCGTGTGAACAGTAAAATCTGAAAAAATGTTAAAAATATTAAATAAAATATGCTTTTTTTAAGAAACATTGATGTTTTTTCAACATGTGTGCAAATTTCGCTTGCTTTTTGGAGCATTGATTTTGTTTTTTCCCCACACCTACACGAATGTGGTTTTGTTTCGAAATTTTGCATGCAAAATGTTGAAAAAACATCAATGTTTCGTGCCAAAAAAAGTTTTTTTGAATTTTTAACCAATGCTAATGTTATATCCCAAAATTACTCTAAAAAGACTTATATTTAGGATCGGAGGGAGTAGGGTTGATAAGTGTCCTTTCAGCATAGCCTACTTTCTCTATTAGTAACTTTTCCCCTACGCTCCTCGCCTAGGGTTTCCTTCCTCTATGTCGATCTGATCGCCTAGAGTCTTACCCCTCCAAACAAACCGATCGGCGCCCCCGTCGATCCCTGCAGTTCTCCCGCCCGTGCTCTGATGGCCTCCCCCTCGGACGCCAACTCGGCCACGAGCGGCGGCGCCTCGGCGTCCGCGAACCCCGTCCTGGAGGACTTCTTCGACCAACTAGATCTGAACGATGAGGAATTCAACGATGTGGAAATTGGCGAGGAGGATCCGGTGATCCAAGAAAGCGTGCGGTGGTTAGCCCTTGCTAGGGTGCATACCGAAAAGAACTTCTCCCCGGTGGCCTTCTACAAGGATATGAGGGCGGCCTGGAATCCGGCGCAAAGGGTGAGATTTCGCCCTGTTGGCCCCAACAGATTCGTAGTCCAGGCCTCGTGCCTGGGTGATTGGGAGCGGATGATGATGCATGGGCCATGGCTTTTTCGAAACATGGCGGTTCTAATGTGCCCGTATGACGGGTTTACCAAAGCTGATGAGGTAGTTTTCGATCATATGCCTATTTGGCTACAGATTCACAAGCTGACGGATCCCTACTGCAAGCAGGAGATTGTGGGAAAGCTGTTGAAAGGCGCGGGCAAAATCCTGGAGATGAGGCTGAACGGCAATACCCGCGGTGACTACATTAGGGTGAGGGTGGAGCATGACATAAAACTCCCCCTCACCAAGTTTGTGAGCATTGTTCGATCTCAAGCAAGACAAGTCTACCTGGTTCGCTATGAAAAGTTGGCCAGATTCTGTAAGTTCTGCGGCCTCATTGGACATGAGCACAAGGAGTGCGGCTCTGGTGTTCATGATCAACAGAAGCTCAAGTTCGGAGACTGGCTATACGCTGACGGCCCTAGCCGCTCCTGTCCTGAACCAAACCCTAGCAGGGCAAATGCCCCTCAGCAGTCGGGAAACAATGGTAGTTGTAAGTGCATCTAGTGCCACCCCTAGTTGGTTTTGGAGTATTGACGACAAATCTGGTTGAGGGACTAATGTGTTTGTGAGAATTGCAGGATAACACAGGTAGTAGTCCCTCATTGATTCGGTTTACCTACCGGAGATGACCCCTAAAAATGTATGAAGACATTGACGACAATGATGGTATGTGAAGATATTCATATTGAAGACTATGACATAAGAAGACATTGAGTGACGACTATGGAGCGCGAAGACTGAGTCGTTCCGTTGTTTCCTTTTCTTCTTTGTTGAGTAATAGGAACCACCGTACTGTTAAGTGGGGTCAAAGTGAACAAAGTCAGAGTGACTGAAGTGATGCTCAATCCAAATCCTATGTCTTCGAGCGAAGACAATGAGAGCAAATCTTATCCAGAGCTGGATGAGTCAGCTTTGCTTGCAGCCCAAGTAAAGTTACCGTGTGTGTTTTAAATATGACCGTTGGGACACGTGTCAGTTCCTTAGTGACCTAGGGTCATTTCGGACATATCAGGTCGGGTTGCCTAGTGGCTATAAATAGCCCACCCCCTACACCATAAATTGGTGGCTGCTCAGAGTTAGTGCACGACTTTTGTCGTATTGAGAGCAACCCACCTCGAAGCCTTTGAGAGAGAGAAATCCTTGCGAGGACAAAGCCCAAACACCCAGAGCCAAAGAGTGTTAGGCATCACTGAAGTCTTTCTGTCTGCGTGACCTGAAGACTTATTACACTTGAGGACTGTGAATCCTCCAGCCAGTTAGGCGTCGCGTTCTGAGCATCCAAGAGTCATTGTGGATCGCCGGTGAATGAAGTCTGTGAAGGTTTGGAAGTCTACCTTGAAGACTTACCAGAGTAATTGAGCGAGGACTGGGTGTCCTTAGCTCAAGGGGAATAAGGTGAAGACGCGGTCTTCTGAGTTGAATCTCAGCCTCCCTAACCAGACGTACAGTTGTCACAGCAACTGGAACTGGTCCAACAAATCCTGTGTCCTCAACAAGTGACTGGTTCTATCCTGTTCCTCTCTTTACTTAGAGTTTGTCTTCGTGAAGTCATTGCCTGTTTGCTGTACCTGTTTGACTTCATTGCTTGACTACTATTGTTGTTTGGCTTCATACTATCTTCCATCCCGATCTTTACTACCTAGCTGCTATTAGTCCTCGTGATTTCACTTCATTACATATTTGACTATGGCTTGCTTAGTGTAGTCTACCTTCCGCTGCATTGTAATAGGTTCATTTCTGTTGTTTGTCTTCGAAACTTTCATGTTTTGAAGACTTTCATAAAAATCGCCTATTCACCCCCCCTCTAGTCGATAACTAGCACTTTCAATTGGTATCAGAGCAAGGTACTCCCTTGTTCTGTGTGATTCGGTTTAACCACCTGGAGTTTTAGCTATGTCGACTGCAGGGATAATCAAAGTCTCCGCTGCTTGCCCCGTGTTCGATGGAACTGAATATCCCTACTGGAAGAATAAGATGCGCATGCATCTTGAAGCCATTGATGTCGACCTCTGGTATGTCGTCAAGAATGGCGTTCCCAAGACTGGTGAAGGTGTCACTCCTGTTGATGTCAAGAAGTTCATTCAACTAGACTCTACTGCCAAGAACATCATCTGTGGTCATCTGACCAAAGGACAGTATGGCCGCGTGAGTGCTCTGGAAATGTCGAAGCTAGTCTGGGACTGGCTATCCAAGGTCAATGAAGGCGTCTCAACCCAGAGAGATCAAAGGACCAGTGTTCTTCGCAACCTCTTTAACCACTTCAAGAGAAACGACAATGAAAATGTCCAGCTCACGTTTGATCGCCTCACCGACATCACAAATGAGCTTCGTGCTCTCGGCGCTTCTGAGATTACCAAGCATGAAATCGTCAAGACACTACTGAGATCACTTGACGGCTCCTTTGACACCCTTGCCCTCATGATACAAGAACGTCCTAACTTCAAGACACTCGATCCGTCTGATATACTTGAGAGGCTCAACACACATGAGTTCCAGCTATCTGAGAAAAGAGATATTTATGGTCCCAACTATGGCCGAACTCGCGCTTTGAAGTCAAAAGCTGTTTCCTCATCTGAAGAAGAATCTGACTGCAGCTCTGATGATCCTGAAGACATTGGAAAGGAACTTGCTATGCTTGTGAAGAAGTTCCAGAAGTTCACTAAGAAGAAGGGCTTCAGAAAGTCTTCACGATCCAGCTCAAGAAATGATGAAGCTTCCACTCATGACTACAAGAAGAGAACATGTCACAAGTGCAAGAAACCTGGACACTATATCTTTGAGTGTCCACAGTGGGACAATGAGAAGAAGAAGAAGAAGAGCAAGGAATATGATTCTGATGACAAGAAGAAGAAGAAATCTTCAAAGTCTTGTTCCAAGTCTTCATCTCATAAGAAGAGCTCATCTGGCAAGGCTCGTGCTTTTGTTGGCAAGGAGATGGATTCAGAGGAGGAGTCTGCTTCTGAGGAGGCGGAGGTGGAGTCTGAGGAGGAGTCCGACCCTGCGTTGCAAGTCTGGCTCTAGCCACAGCCTACGTTGCCAAGTCCATCTTCAACACTGAAGACAATGACTACCACTCCAACGCTGAAGCTAATGACAAGGACGACCCTGCTCCCACCTACTGCTTCATGGCACGTGGTGCCAAGGTAAAATCACGTGATGCTTACTTTCAAACATCAATTGAAGATGACTCTGATTGTGAATCCAAACCCTGCTACAAAACACTTGCTAAAATTGCAACTGAACAACAAAAAGCCATGGAACATACTCAAAAACTGTTAGACAAAAGCGATGACCTGTTGGACGCGGAAATGACCCGTTCACAGTCCTTAGTTGAAGAAATAAAAAATCTTCATGCTAAGTACCAAGAACTTGAAAGTCGTCATGAAACGCTCTCAACCACTCATGAAAAACTCTCCTATGATTATCTTCAAAGGAAGCAAGAGCTTGAGAAATTGAGAGCGGCTCATGAAGATCTTCAAAAAGAGAATGAGTCACTACGCGCTCAACAAATCAGTCCCGCTCAGGATGGATTTGAACCACCAGGTCTAAAATGCCTTGAGCGTGACAACGCTACCTCTGTTGCTGAATGTTCTACTGCTGCTACTGTTGCATTGTCTTCAACTACTGATGTGGTAACTAACCCCTCTGCTGAGGATACCACTACTATTGCTGATGAAAATGCTAGGTTGAAGACATTGCTTGAAACAGGGATGTACAAAAGTCTAAAAGGGCATCAGACACTGTGCGATGTCCTCAAAAAGCAGATCCTGAACCGAAACCTAGGAAAGAGGGTGTTGGGTTTGAGAGGAAAATGAATGTTGATGGTTCCTACTGGAAGCCTGAGCAGTACCCCAAAACCACATGGGTTGCTGCAAAGGGACCTTAAGTGGATCCATCCACCTTATCTGGCTTTACCTGTGCTAACCCTATTATCATTGATGAATCCTTTGATGCAAACTATAAACTGTTTAAGAATCAGAATGGTGAAGTGTTTGCCAGGTATATTGGTACTAACTGCAGGAATGGGCCACCTATGAAGAAGATCTGGGTTCCCAAAAGCTGTCTTGAGAATCTTCCGGTGAATGTCATCATGACACCACCTGGGAAGAAGACAAACCCCAGACCTAAGGCTTCATATGGTCCAAAGGCTTCATACTGACAGAGGACTCACCTGAGTCACCCTAACGCCAATGTTTTGCAGGGAAACCATACTCAGACTTATGAATATGAGCGTGTGTCTTCAAACCGCTATGTTCATAGAACTAAGAACTTTTTTGCTTATTCATATGAGTATCATTCATCTCCTGCAAGGCTATTTGCTAGGGCTCCAAAGCCAAAGTTCTCAGATTCTGCACTTAGACTCATTGCTTCTAAGCCACCCCTGAAGATGTGTGTGGTTAAGAAGAATTAACTTTCTCTTGCAGGGAAAGGTCTCCAGCCGAAAATCAAAGGCGTCTGATGCTATTGTTGGGGACCTAAAACATCCTGTGGGGCGCAAGATCAAATGCCCAAATGGTCTTACTATGTATTTTGTTCCTAAATCGTTTGCCATTCATCCTATCAGTCCTAATATTGATCCGAGCTTCAATAATCCTCTTGCCCGTCAAATGTTTATGCTTCACACATCTCTTGGTGAGGCCTATCCCCCTGACTGTACTGTAGGGTATGACACCTCATGCTTCAGAATGGATTATGGACAGCGGATGCACTAATCATATGACTGGTGATCGAAGTCTTCTTATGGACTCAACTTTACGTCCATCTGACAAGAGTCACATCACATTTGCAGACACTGGTAAAAGCAAGGTATTGGGTCTAGGTAGAGTTGCAATCTCAAAGGATCAGCACATGGATAAAGTGATGCTTGTTGAATCCCTTGGTTTCAACTTAATGTCTGTCTCAATGCTTTGTGACTTGAACATGATTGTGATATTCGGAAATATCGTTGCCTTGTACTAATGGAATCTGACAAGTCTCTAGTCTTTGAAGGGTACCGGAAAGATGATCTATACATGGTAGATTTCTCAGCAGGTCCACAGCTTGCCGTATGTCTTCTTGCAAAAGCTTTAGAGTGCTGGCTCTGGCATCGGAGGCTGGGGCATGCTGGCATGAGGAACTTACACACTCTCGCCAAGAAGAAGCATGTCATAGGCATCGAGGGCGTCAAGTTCAAGAAGGATCATTTGTGCGGTGCCTGCGAAGCTGGAAAGATGACTAGGGCAAAGCATCCCTCGAAGACAATCATGACGACATCTCAACCTTTCGAGCTGCTACACATGGACTTATTTGGCCCTACTCACTACTCTACCCTCACAACAACTGCTTGTCTCTATGGCTTCGTCATTGTTGATGATTACTCAAGATACACGTGGGTGCACATAATTCTCTACAAGACTGAAGTGCAAGATGTCTTCAGACGCTTCGCCAACCGTGCCATGAACAATTATGGCGTCAAGATCAAGCATATCAGAAGTGACAACGACACTGAGTTCAAGAACACCGGACTTGATCTTTATCCAGATACAATGGGAATCACTCATGAGTTCTCTGCTCCGTACACACCTCAGCAAAATGGCATCGTGGAGCGCAAGACAGAACCCTCATTGAGATGGCTCGAACAATGCTCGACGAATACAAGACAGCAAGAAAGTTCTGGCCTGAAGCTATTGATACAACATGTTGTTGGGGAACGTTGCAGAAAACAAAAATTTCCTACTGTTTAACCAAGATCCATCTATGAGTTCATCTAGCAACGAGTGATCGGATGCATCTACATACCTTTGTAGATTGCGAGCGGAAGCGTTCAGAGAACGGGGATGAGGTAGTCGTACACGACGTGATCCAAATCACCGGAGATCCTAGCACCGAACGGACGGCACCTCCGCGTTCAACACACGTACGGTCAGCGTGACGTCTCCTCCTTCTTGATCCAGCAAGGGGGAAGGAGAGGTTGATGAAGATCCAGCAGCACGACGGCGTGGTGGTGGATGCAGGGCGTCACAGCAGCAGGGCTTCGCCGTGTACTGCGAGAGGAAGAGGTGTAGCAGGGAGATAGGGAGGCGCCAGGACTCAGGTGTTCTTGCCCCCTCCCCCCCCCTCATATATATAGCCCCCTAGGGGGGGCGCCGGCCCTAGGAGATTGGATCTCCTAGGGGGGGGGGGCGGCGGCCAAGGGCTGGAGTGGCCCCCAAGCCAAGGTGGGGCGCCCCCCCACCCCTAGGGTTTCAACCCTAGGCGCATGGGGTGGGCCTGGGGGGGCGCACCAGCCCACTATGGGCTGGTTCCCCTCCCCACTTTGGCCCATGGGGCCCTCCGGGATGGGTGGCCCCACCCGGTGGACCCCCGGGACCCTTCTGGTGGTCCCGGTACAATACCGATGACCCCGAAACTTGTCCCGATGGCCGAAACAGCACTTCCTATATATAATTCTTTACCTCCGGACTATTCCGAAAGTCCTCGTGACATCCGGGATCTCATCGGGGACTCCGAACAACATTCGGGTTACTGCATATACATATCTTCACAACCCTAGCGTCACCGAACCTTAAGCGTGTAGACCCTACGGGTTCGGGAGACAGGCAGACATGACCGAGACGGCTCTCGGGCAATAACCAACAGCGGGATCTGGATACCCATGTTGGCTCCCACATGCTCCACGATGATCTCATCGGATGAACCACGATGTCGAGGATTCAATTAATCCCGTATACAATTCCCTTTGTCAATCGGTATTTTACTTGCCCGAGATTCGATCGTCGGTATCCCAATACCTCGTTCAATCTCGTTACTGGCAAGTCACTTTACTCGTACCGTAATGCATGATCCCGTGACCAGACACTTGGTCACTTTGAGCTCATTATGATGATGCATTACCGAGTGGGCCCAGTGATACCTCTTCGTCATACGGAGTGACAAATCCCAGTCTTGATCCGTGTCAACCCAACAGACACTTTCGGAGATACCCGTAGTATACCTTTATAGTCACCCAGTTACGTTGTGACGTTTGGTATACCCAAAGCACTCCTACGGTATCCGGGAGTTACACGATCTCATGGTCTAAGGAAAGGATACTTGACATTGGAAAACTCTAGCAAATGAACTATACGATCTTGTGCTATGTTTAGGATTGGGTCTTGTCCATCACATCATTCTCCTAATGATGTGATCTCGTTATCAATGACATCCAATGTCCATAGTCAGGAAACCATGACTATCTGTTGATCAACGAGCTAGTCAACTAGAGGCTTACTAGGGACATGTTGGTGTCTATTATTCACACATGTATTACGATTTCCGGATAACACAATTATAGCATGAATAAAGACAATTATCATGAACAAGGAAATATAATAATAATGCTTTTATTATTGCCTCTAGGGCATATTTCCAACAGTCTCCCACTTGCACTAGAGTCAATAATCTAGTTACATTGTGATGAATCGAAAACCCATGGAATTCTGGTGTTGATCATGTTTTGCTCTAGGGAGAGGTTTAGTCAACGGATCTGCTACATTCAGGTCCGTATGTACTTTACAAATATCTATGTCTCCATCTTGATCATTTTCACGAATGGAGTTGAAGCGACGCTTGATGTGCCTGGTCTTCTTGTGAAACCTGGGCTCCTTGGCAAGTGCAATAGCTCCAGTGTTGTCACAGAAGAGTTTGATTCGCCCCGACGCATTGGGTATGACTCCGAGGTCGGTGATGAACTCCTTCACCCAAATTGCTTCATGTGCTGCCTCTGAGGCTGCCATGTACTCCGCTTCACATGTAGATCCCGCCACGACGCTCTGCTTGCAACTGCACCAGCTTACTGCCCCACCATTCAAAATATACACGTATCCGGTTTGTGACTTAGAGTCATCCAGATCTGTGTCGAAGCTAGCGTCGACGTAACCCTTTACGACGAGCTCTTCGTCACCTCCATAAACGAGAAACATTTCCTTAGTCCTTTTCAGGTACTTCAGGATATTCTTGACCGCTGTCCAGTGTTCCTTGCCGGGATTACTTTGGTACCTTCCTACCAAACTTACGGCAAGGTTTACATCAGGTCTGGTACACAGCATAGCATACATAATAGAACCTATGGCTGAGGCATAGGGGATGACACTCATCTCTTCTATATCTTCTGCCGTGGTCGGACATTGAGCTGAGCTCAATTTCACACCTTGTAACACAGGTAAGAACCCCTTCTTAGATTGATCCATATTGAACTTCTTCAATATCTTATCAAGGTATGCGCTTTGTGAAAGACCTATGAGGCGTCTTGATCTATCTCTATAGATCTTGATGCCTAATATATAAGCAGCTTCTCCAAGGTCCTTCATTGAAAAACTCTTATTCAAGTAGGCCTTAATGCTGTCCAAGAGTTCTATATCATTTCCCATCAAAAGTATGTCATCTACATATAATATGAGAAATGCTACAGAGCTCCCACTCACTTTCTTGTAAACGCAGGCTTCTCCATAAGTCTGTGTAAACCCAAAGGCTTTGATCATCTCATCAAAGCGAATGTTCCAACTCCGAGATGCTTGCACTAGCCCATAAATCGAGCGTTGGAGCTTGCACACCTTGTCAGCATTCTTAGGATCGACAAAACCTTCCGGCTGCATCATATACAATTCTTCCTTAAGGAAACCATTAAGGAATGCCGTTTTGACGTCCATTTGCCATATCTCATAATCGTAGAATGCGGCAATTGCTAACATGATTCGGACGGACTTTAGCTTCGCTACCGGTGAGAAAGTCTCATCGTAGTCAACCCCTTGAACTTGTCGATAACCCTTAGCGACAAGCCGAGCTTTATAGATGGTCACATTACCATCCGCGTCTGTCTTCTTCTTAAAGATCCATTTATTTTCTATGGCTCGCTGCTCAACGGGCAAGTCAGTCAAAGTCCATACTTCGTTTTCATACATGGATCCTATCTCAGATTTCATGGCTTCTAGCCATTTGTCGGAATCCGAGCCCGCCATCGCTTCTTCATAGTTCGAAGGTTCACCGTTGTCTAACAACATGATTTCCAAGACAGGGTTACCGTACCATTCTGGTGCGGAACGTGTCCTTGTGGACCTTCGAATTTCAGTAGGAGCTTGATCAAAAGTGTCTTGATTATCATCATTAATTTCCTCTCTAGTCGGTGCAGGCACCTCAGGAACGTTTTCTTGAGTTGTGCCATTTTCCGGTTCAAGAGGTAACACTTCATCAAGTTCTACTTTCCTCCCACTTACTTCTTTCGAGAGAAACTCCTTCTCTAGAAAGGATCCATTCTTGGCAACAAAGATCTTGCCTTCGGATCTGAGGTAGAAGGTATACCCAATAGTTTCTTTAGGGTATCCTATGAAGACGCATTTTTCCGACTTGGGTTCGAGCTTTTCAGGTTGAAGTTTCTTGACATAAGCATCGCATCCCCAAACTTTTAGAAACAATAGCTTAGGTTTCTTCCCAAACCATAATTCATACGGTGTCGTCTCAACGGATTTCGACGGAGCCCTATTTAAAGTGAATGTGGCAGTCTCTAAAGCATAGCCCCAAAAAGATAGCGGTAAATCGGTAAGAGACATCATAGATCGCACCATATCTAATAGAGTGCGATTACGACGTTCGGACACACCATTACGCTGAGGTGTTCCAGGCGGCGTGAGTTGTGAAACTATTCCACATTTTCTTAAGTGTGTGCCAAATTCATGACTCAAGTATTCTCCTCCATGATCTGATCGTAGAAACTTGATCTTTCTGTCACGTTGATTTTCAACCTCACTCTGAAATTCCTTGAACTTTTCAAAGGTCTCAGACTTGTGTTTCATTAAGTATATATACCCATATCTACTCAAGTCATCAGTGAGGGTGAGAACATAACGATAGCCACCGCGAGCCTCAACACTCATTGGACCGCACACATCAATATGTATGATTTCCAATAAGTTGGTTGCTCGCTCCATTGTTCCTGAGAACGGAGTCTTGGTCATTTTACCCATGAGGCATGGTTCGCACGTGTCAAATGATTCATAATCAAGAGACTCTAAAAGTCCATCTGCACGGAGCTTCTTCATGCGTTTGACACCTATGTGACCAAGGCGGCAGTGCCACAAGTATGTGGGACTATTGTTATCAACTTTAACTCTTTTGGTATTCACACTATGAATATGTGTATCATCACGTACGAGATTCATTAAGAATAAACCATTAACCATCGGAGCATGACCATAAAACATATCACTCATATAAATAGAACAACCATTATTCTCGGATTTAAATGAGTAGCCATCTCGAATTAAACGAGATCCAGATACAATGTCCATGCTCAAACTTGGCACTAAATAACAATTATTGAGGTTTAAAACTAATCCCGTAGGTAAATGTAGAGGTAGCGTGCCGACGGCGATCACATCGACCTTGGAACCATCCCCGACGCGCATTGTCACCTCGTCTTTCGCCAGTGTCCGCTTATTCCGCAGCTCCTGCTTTGAGTTACAAATGTGAGCAACTGCACCGGTATCAAATACCCAAGAGCTACTACGAGTACTGGTAAGGTACACATCAATTACATGTATATCACATATACCTTTTGTTTTGTCGGCCTTCTTGTCCGCTAAGTATTTGGGGCAGTTCTGCTTCCAGTGACCACTTCCCTTGCAATAAAAGCACTCAGTCTCGGGCTTGGGTCCATTCTTTTGCTTCTTCCCGACAGCTTGCTTGCCGGGCGCGACAACTTCCTTGCCGTCCTTCTTGAAGTTCTTTTTACCCTTGCCCTTCTTGAACTTAGTGGTTTTATTCACCATCAACACTTGATGTTCCTTCTTGACTTCTACCTCTGCTGATTTCAGCATAGCAAATACTTCAGGAATGGTCTTTTCCATCCCCTGCATATTGAAGTTCATCACAAAGCTCTTGTAGCTTGGTGGAAGCGACTGGAGGATTCTGTCAATGACCGCGTCGTCCGGGAGATTAACTCCCAGCTGAGTCAAGCAGTTATGTAACCCAGACATAGTGAGTATGTGCTCACTGACAGAACTATCTTCCTCCATCTTATAGCTGAAGAATTTGTCGAAGACTTCATATCTCTCGACCCGGGCATGAGCTTGGAAAACCATTTTCAGCTCTTCGAACATCTCATATGCTCCGTGTCTCTCAAAATGCTTTTGGAGCCCCGACTCTAAGCTGTAAAGCATGCCGCACTGAACGAGGGAGTAGTCATCGGTACGTGCCTGCCAAGCGTTCATAACGTCTTGTTCTGCAGGGAGAACAGGTGCGTCACCTAGCGGTGCTTGTAGGACATAATCTTTCTTGGCAGCTATGAGGATGATCCTCAGGTTCCGGACCCAGTCCGTATAGTTGCTGCCATCGTCTTTCAGCTTGGTTTTCTCTAGGAACGCGTTGAAGTTGAGGACTACGTTGGCCATTTGATCTACAAGACATATTGTAAATATTTTAGACTAAGTTCATGATAATAAAGTTCATCTAATCAAATTATTTAATGAACTCCCACTTAGATAGACATCCCTCTTCTAGTCATCTAAGTATAACATGATCCGAGTCAACTAGGCCGTGTCCGATCATCACATGAGACGGACTAGTCAACATCGCTGAACATCTTCATGTTGATCGTATCTTTTATACGACTCATGCTCGACCTTTCGGTCTTCTGTGTTCCGAGGCCATGTCTGTACATGCTAGGCTCGTCAAGTCAACCTAAGTGTTTGCATGTGTAAATCTGTCTTACACCCGTTGTATGTGAATGTTAGAATCTATCACACCCGATCATCACGTGGTGCTTCGAAACAATGAACTGTCGCAACGGTGCACAGTTAGGGGGAACACTTCTTGAAATTATTACGAGGGATCATCTTATTTACTACCGTCGTTCTAAGTAAACAAGATGCAAAAACATGATAAACATCACATGCAATCAAATAATGAACGTGACATGATATGGCCAATATCACATAGCTCCTTTGATCTCCATCTTGGGGCTCCATGATCATCTTTGTCACCGGCTTGACACCATGATCTCCATCATCGTGTCTCCATGAAGTTGCTCGCCAACTATTACTTCTACTACTATGGCTAACGCGTTTAGCAGTAAAGTAAAGTAATTTACATGGCGTTTCTCAATGACACGCAGGTCATACAAAATAAAGACAACTCCTATGGCTCCTGTCGGTTGTCATACTCATCGACATGCAAGTGGTGATTCCTATTACAATAGCATGAACATATCATACATCACATATAGATCATTCATCATTCATCACAACTTTGGCCATATCATATCACAAAGCACATGCTGCAAAAACAAGTTAGACGTCCTCTAATTGTTGTTGCAAGTTTTACGTGGCTGAATTAGGGTTCTAGCAAGAACGTTTTCTTACCTACATGAAAGCCACAACGTGATTTGTCAACTTCTATTTACCCTTCATAAGGACCCTTTTCATCGAATCCGCTCCAACTAAAGTGGGAGAGACAGACACCCGCCAGCCACCTTATGCAACTAGTGCATGTTAGTCGGTGGAACCGGTCTCACGTAAGCGTACGTGTAAGGTTGGTCCGGGCCGCTTCATCCCACAATACCGCTGAAGCAAGATAAGACTAGTAGCGGCAAGAAAGTTGACAAATCTACGCCCACAACAAATTGTGTTCTACTCGCGCAAGAAGAACTACGCATAGACCTAGCTCTGATACCACTGTTGGGGAACGTTGCAGAAAACAAAAAATTTCCTACGGTTTCACCAAGATCCATCTATGAGTTCATCTAGCAACGAGTGATCGGATGCATCTACATACCTTTGTAGATCGCGAGCGGAAGCGTTCAGAGAACGGGGATGGGGTAGTCGTACACGACTTGATCCAAATCACCGGAGATCCTACCACCGAACGGACGGCACCTCCGCGTTCAACACACGTACGGTCAGCGTGACGTCTCCTCCTTCTTGATCCAGCAAGGGGGACGGAGAGGTTGATGAAGATCCAGCAGCACGACGGCGTGGTGGTGGATGCAGGGCGTCACAGCAGCAGGGCTTCGCCGTGTACTGCGAGAGGAAGAGGTGTAGCAGGGAGATAGGGAGGCGCCAGGACTCAGGTGTTCTTGCCCCCTCCCCCCCTCATATATATAGCCCCCTAGGGGGGGCGCCGGCCCTAGGAGATTGGATCTCCTAGGGGGGGCGGCGGCCAAGGGCTGGAGTGGCCCCCAAGCCAAGGTGGGGCGCCCCCCACCCCTAGGGTTTCAACCCTAGGCGCATGGGGTGGGCCTAGGGGGGCGCACCAGCCCACTATGGGCTGGTTCCCCTCCCCACTTTGGCCCATGGGGCCCTCCGGGATGGGTGGCCCCACCCGGTGGACCCCCGGGACCCTTCTGGTGGTCCCGATACAATACCGATGACCCCGAAACTTGTCCCGATGGCCGAAACAACACTTCCTATATATAATTCTTTACCTCCGGACTATTCCGAAACTCCTCGTGACGTCTGGGATCTCATCCGGGACTCAGAACAACATTCGGGTTACTGCATATACATATCTTCACAACCCTAGCGTCATCGAACCTTAAGTGTGTAGACCCTACGGGTTCGGGAGACAGGCAGACATGACCGAGACGACTCTCGGGCAATAACCAACAGCGGGATCTGGATACCCATGTTGGCTCCCACATGCTCCACGATGATCTCATCGGATGAACCACGATGTCGAGGATTCAATTAATCCCGTATACAATTCCCTTTGTCAATCGGTATTTTACTTGCCCGAGATTCGATCATCGGTATCCCAATACCGCGTTCAATCTCGTTACTGGCAAGTCACTTTACTCGTACCGTAATGCATGATCCCGTGACCAGACACTTGGTCACTTTGAGCTCATTATGATGATGCATTACCGAGTGGGCCCAGTGATACCTCTTCGTCATACGGAGTGACAAATCCCAGTCTTGATCCGTGTCAACCCAACAGACACTTTCGGAGATACCCGCAGTATACCTTTATAGTCACCCAGTTACGTTGTGACGTTTGGTATACCCAAAGCACTCCTACGGTATCCGGGAGTTACACGATCTCATGGTCTAAGGAAAGGATACTTGACATTGGAAAACTCTAGCAAACGAACTATACGATCTTGTGCTATGTTTAGGATTGGGTCTTGTCCATCACATCATTCTCCTAATGATGTGATCTCGTTATCAATGACATCCAATGTCCATAGTCAGGAAACCATGACTATCTGTTGATCAACGAGCTAGTCAACTAGAGGCTTACTAGGTACATGTTGGTGTCTATTATTCACACATGTATTACGATTTCCGGATAACACAATTATAGCATGAATAAAGACAATTATCATGAACAAGGAAATATAATAATAATGCTTTTATTATTGCCTCTAGGGTATATTTCCAACACATGTCACGTCATCAACCGTGTGTATATCCATAAGCTTATGAATAAAACATTTTATGAGCTCCTCACTGGCAAGAAGCCAAATGTCAGTTACTTCAGAGTATTTGGAGCTAGGTGCTGGATCAAGGATCCACATCACAAATAAAAATTAGCACCTAAATCTCACGAAGGTTTCATGCTCGGTTACGGAAAGGACTCGCACTCTTACAGAGTCTTCAACCTCTATCTCTACAAAATCGTCGAAACTGTGGACGTACGGTTCGATGAAACCAATGGTTCACAAAGAGAGCTCCTGCCAAGTACACTAGACGAAGCTCCACCCAGTGAATTTATCAAGCTAATGGGAACTGGAGAAATCATGCCTTCTGAAGCACAACCTGAAGAGGAACTTATCATTTCTGCACCTAATCAACCTGAAGACAATGCTCAGCCTGAAGACAATCCTTCCAATGTTGATAATGATCAGTAAGAGCAAAATCTTCGTCCAGTTCATCCTCGTGTTGCAAATGAAGTACAGATTGAGAAGATAATTGATAGCATCAATGCACCTGGTCCACTTACTCGCTCAAGAGCAACACACTTAGCAAATTTCTGTGGGCACTTTGCCTTTGTGTCAATATCAGAACCCAAGAAAGTTGCTGAAGCCTTTATGGAACCCGAATGGATTCAAGCTATGCAAGAAGAGGTTCAACAGTTCAAGCTGAACAATGTTTGGGAACTTGTCAAGCGTCTTGACCCTCGCAAGCATAACATAATAGGCACAAAATGGATGTATCGAAACAAGCAAGATGAGCATTGTCAAGTCGTCAGAAATAAAGCACGTCTCGTCGCTCAAGGATATACTCAAGTTGAAGGGATTGACTTCGATGAAACATTTGCTCCTGTGGCTAGGCTTGTAGCTATTCGCATACTGCTAGCCTATGCTAACCATCACAACATCTTGCTATATCAAATGGATGTGAAGAGTGCATTTCTCAACGGCAAGATTGAAGAAGAAGTATACATTGCACAACCTCCTCGCTTTGAAGATCCAAAACATCCTGATATGGTGTACAAGCTAAACAAAGCACTGTATGGCCTCAAACAAGCTCCTCGCGCCTGGTATGATATGATCAAAGACTTCCTGAAGAGCAAAGGCTTCAAACCTGGATCCCTCGATCCCACACTCTTCATGAAGACATATGATGGTGAACTGTTTGTGTGCCAAATCTATGTGGATGATATTATCTTCGGCTGCACCAATCAGAAATATAGTGATGAGTTTGGACACATGATGCAAGAGCAATATCAGATGTCCATGATGGGTGAGCTGAAGTTCTTCCTTGGTCTTCAAATTCGTCAGCAAAGGAATGGTGTCGGTGTCAAAACCGGCGGATCTCGGGTAGGGGGTCCCGAACTGTGCGTCAAGGCCGGATGGTAACAGGAGACAAGGGACATGATGTTTTTACCCAGGTTTGGGCCCTCTCGATGGAGGTAATACCCTACTCCTGCTTGATTAATATTGATGATATGGGTAGTACAAGAGTAGATCTACCACGAGATCAAGGAGGCTAAACCCTAGAAGCTAGCCTATGGTATGATTGTGTATGAAGATGGTTGTCCTACGGACTACAACCCTCCGGTTTATATAGACACCGGATAGGGTTAGGGTTACACAGAGTCGGTTACAATGGTAGGAGATCTTGAATATCCGCATCGCCAAGCTTGCCTTCCACGCCAAGGAAAGTCCCATCCGGACACGGGACGAAGTCTTCAATCTTGTATCTTCATAGTCCAGGAGTCCGGCGAAGGTATAGTCCGGCTACCCGAACACCCGCTAATCCAGGACTCCCTCAGTAGCCCTTGAACCAGGCTTCAATGACGACGAGTCCGCGTGCAGATTGTCTTCGGCATTGCAAGGCGGGTTCCTCCTCCAAGTCCTTTATAGAAGAATGTAAACACCAAGAATAGTGTCCGGCTCTGCAAAATAAGTTTCCACATATTGCCATAGAGAGAATAACATTAACACAAATCAAATCTGCTGACGTATCCCGCAGTGCGTCATCACACTACGGCCAAGCTCTTTACATAAATCGTTTTTACTATTCCACTTCAGCACGTTTTGCGAGGCAGTTTCCTCGGCACGTCTTGTGATGACGCTTATGCATGTTGATGAGCTTGGCTGTTTCCTCGACACACATCCTAACACTTATGCATGTTGATGACTTAGATGTGCAACACACGAAGTAAAGTATATCTTCAATCAATGAAGACTTACATTCTGAGTGTGAATACATTAACGTGGAATTGACTTCGGAGCGCCACGATAATTGTGCGCCGTGTCTGGGTCTAATACTTCCTATACGGTGGGTAACGCCACCACAAAATTCTTCTATTTGAAGTGTTTCTCTCAAGGCGTTACTTTTGCTATGTCTTCGCATTTGGTTTGTCTTCAATTTCAACTTGTCTTCATGATTATCTTCACTATGTTGATTTGATTGTTTTCTGATATATATACTAGTGTTCTGTCCTCTACAGCATTCACTTATAGCTATGTCTTCTTTGTTGAATCTTTTGAACTAAGTGAATGTGATCGGACCCTAATCTCTCTATGCTTTCTATCTCAAACTCTATCTGTCCAAATCATATGCATTCTATTGAAACTGTCAAATGTCTTCTCTGCGTCCTTGTCAGCAGAAGATACAGAGACAAACATCAAGTCTGTTTTAAATGATCCATCCTTATTGCCTGAAATCCGGAGAATCCGGAACGACCATCCAACAAACCTGGTGAGCGTGGGAACGTGGGACAACTCCAAGTATGTTGCATGCTTGCCACGTGTTCCTCAGATGTGAACCGCCAGGGGCACCTGCGTAATTGCGCTGTGCCACATTCTTCCTTATAAATACATGTCCCCTTGCGGTCAAGAAAACCTTCTTCCACCTCTCCATCTCGTCAAAACCCTAGTGCCATCGCTAGCTTTCGACGACGCCGGCGACGAAGCGCTTAGCTGCCGCGACCTCACCGACGCCGTCTTCACGCCGGTCGCGGACATCGTCCTCTCCGCCACCGCCGTAGGTGTCCTCCATCGCCAAGTTAGGGCACGGTGGATTGAACTGCTCGGTCTCCTACTCTTCCCATCTAGCAGTTCATCGTGTGGTAAATAAAACTCTCCTTTTACCATCTTTTTGATCCTAAAGATTCATCCTGTTTACCAAAATTGGTTTCTGCCTACACAATGTTACATCTATCTTGTCTGCATCTCATATAATGCCTAGTATATTCACTTAAGCTTCATAACGAGTTAGATTACTCACTTGTACCTATTCCTGGATTCGTACAAATCTGGAACCAACTTCAAACACATAAGTGAATGTCTTCGCATCATGAGGTCAATGTCTTCAAACAGATTTATCTTCAAAATCTTCTGAGAATGCATATGACCTCTTCCCCTTCCCTCGCATCTCTAATGCTGTCACAGGTACATGTCTGTGGGAGAATCCCTTGGTTCTCATAGTCTGCATTCGTTTGCAGAATTCTTACAGCATCACATTAACTCTCCTGAAGCCAGTTCCTGTTTGACCAGCAAGCGGAAGCCTTTGAAGCCTTTGAACGTATTGAAGCCATTCAGTTTGAAGTTCATGGCTATAGAGAAATCAACAAGGAAGGGTGGCAGACAGTGCCGTGGGGGTACATCAATGGATCTGCCCGAAGATCTATATGAACTGTACAAAACTGACCCCGATGAAAGCTATGGTCAATGCAAGACACGAATCCAATGGATTCGTAGATATTGGGCAGAACAGTGGTTCAAGTACAGATTCATCACCAAGGAGTATGCTGAGAAAAATGCTATCAAGCGTCCTTGGGGAGATATTCTCTATAAAAATCTTCAACCCAAGACCAGAGCTAAAGCCATTGAACAAGGCTTCTATCCTTGCATGGTCCGTGGACCACAACCAGCCGATGCCGACCCATCGTCTTTACTATGGTGTCGCGAAGACAATCTGTTCAAACGCAATTTTCAGTTTGCAAAGAACTCGGCCAAGGAGAACAAGAAATCTTGGGGTTTAGACTTCACCCTGGTCCTCCTGCTCCCCGTGCAGACGGCACACGCGAAGCTGAACCCAATATCGTCGGACCCTTCTACAACCTTGAGGGCCTCATCACTCACATTTCTGTTCAAGGTGCCAAAGTGGATCATTCTGATGATGATGCCGACACTGATGAAGCCCCCTCTCCTACTCCAAAGCCGCAGAAGCAAAAGAAGGCTAAAGCTTCAAAGTCAGCTGCTCCTCCAAAAGCTTCACGTGCGAAGCCACTGGCTACTGCACCTCCTGAAGACAGTGTGCAGTCTGAAGATCTATCACATATCTCCAAGAAGACGGAGATGAAAAAGAAAAACGTCAAGAATACTGATCAGGCATTGACCCCCGCTGCCATTCTGCGAGACGAACACATTGATCTGTCCAGTGATGAAGATCTTGCAGATGATGCTCTTGAACAACTGATTAAGAGCAAGGAAGAAGCAGAAGTCTTCAATGATTTGCCTCTCTTTGATGTGGCAATCATCCATAACTTCATTGATGAGTGGTTTGACACCCCAAATCTCAGCTTTGAAGATCTACAACTTCCCATTGGCCTAAGCGTCTCTTTCAATGGCGCCATTGCTTCTGAGCTAGCTCTAGCTCAGCGCATCGTTGAACTGAAGCACAAGATCGACTATGAGAAAGCTCAGTTCAAGAAGCACATGGCAAAGCTCAGCGTGCAAGATGTCAAAAACTTCAAGGTTATGCTGCACGAGCTCAAGGAAGCTTTTCTCAAGAAACGAGAAGAAGCTAAAGGTTCTCGTGAGCGCATGAAGAGTCTGGCTGACAAGTGCGTGCAAGCCTACAATGAAGCTGAGAAGCGCAAGGCTCTTGGGCGTCCTGGCATCGACCCCAGAATGGTTGCCAAGAAGAAGAAGCCATCCACTGACCAATCTGCACCATCTAGGCGGGAAGAGCCTCGCATTGTCTTCCCAAGCAGCATGTCCGGCTCGAAGCCAAAGGTCAAGTCAACCGCTTCAGAACTGAAGAAGACAAGGGCTGCCGAGGCTGAAGCCAGAAAGAGGAAACATCCTGAAGCTTCTGATGTCGCTCCCTCCAAGAAGAAGCGCAAAACCAAGAAAGATCGGGCTGCTCCCACAGAGCCCCTTGTTGTCGAACCCATCTCGGTTGCTCATCCTGACTCTTTGTTGGGGATCGTAGCAGAAATTTAAAATTTTCTACGCATCACCAAGATCAATCTATGGAGTAATCTAGCAACGAGGGGAACGGGAGTGCATCTACATACCCTTGTAGATCGCCAAGCGGAAGCGTTGCAAGAACGCGGATGAGGTAGTCGTACTCGTGGCGATTCAGATCGCGGTCGATTCCGATCTAAGCGCCGAACAACGGCGCCTCCGCGTTCAACGCACGTGCAGCCCGGTGATGTCTCCCATGCCTTGATCTAGCAAGGAGAGAGCGAGAGGCTGGGGAAGACTCCGTCCAGCAGCAACACGACGGCGTGGTGGTGGTGGAGGAGCGCGGTACTCCAGCAGGGCTTCGCCAAGCACTACGAGAGACTTGGAGGGAGAGAGGTAGGGCTGCGCCTTGGGAGAGAGAGACTCGTGTGTTGGGCATCCCCAAAACCTCCACTATATATAGGGGCAAGGGGAGGGGGAGGCGCCCTAGGGTTTCCCCTAGGGGGGCGGCGGCCAGGGCAGACGGGATCTCCCCCTTGGGTGACTTGGCCCCCAAGCCAGGAGGTGGGAACCCTAGATAGGGCGCCCCAAACCCCCTGGTCACATGGGAATAGGTGAGGGGGGCGCACAGCCCCTTAGTGGGCTGGTTTGCTTCCTTACCTTGGCCCATGAAGCCCCCCAACACTTGCCGGGGCTCCCGAAACACCTTTCGGTCATGCTGGTCATCACCCGGTACCTCCAGAACACTTCCGGACTCCGAAACCCTTCGTCCAATATATCAATCTTCACCTCCGGACCATTCCGAAACTCCTCGTGATGTCCGGGATCTCATCCGGGACACCGAACAACATTCGGTAACCGCGTACATACCTTCCCTATAACCCTAGCGTCATCGAACCTTAAGTGTGTAGACCCTACGGGCTCGAGAATCATGCAGACATGACCGAGACACCTCTCTGGTCAATAACCAACAGCGGGATCTGGATACCCATGTTAGCTCCCACATGTTCCACGATGATCTCATCGGATGAACCACGATGTCAAGGATTCAATCAACCCTGTATACAATTCCCTTTGTCTACTGGTTACCGGCAAGTCTCTTTACTCGTTCTGTAACACATCATCCCGTGATCAACTCCTTGGTCACATTGTGCACATTATGATGATGTCCTACCGAGTGGGCCCAGAGATACCTCTTCGTTACACGGAGTGACAAATCCCAGTCTCGATTCGTGCCAACCCAACAGACACTTTCGGAGATACCCGTAGTGCATCTTTATAGCAACCCAGTTACGTTGCGACGTTTGGTACACCCAAAGCATTCCTACGGTATCCGGGAGTTGCACAATCTCATGGTCTAAGGAAATGATACTTGACATTAGAAAAGCTTTAGCATACGAACTACACGATCTTGTGCTAGGCTTAGGATTGGGTCTTGTCCATCACATCATTCTCCTAATGATGTGATCCCGTTATCAACGACATCCAATGTCCATGGTCAGGAAACCGTAACCATCTATTGGTCAATGAGCTAGTCAACTAGAGGCTTGCTAGGGACATGGTGTTGTCTATGTATCCACACTTGTATCTGAGTTTCCTATCAATACAATTCTAGCATGGATAATAAACGATTATCATGAACAAGGAAATATAATAATAATAATAATAATAACTAATTTATTATTGCCTCTAGGGCATATTTCCAACAGTCTCCCACTTGCACTAGAGTCAATAACCGAGTTCACATCGCTATGTGATTAACACTCAAGGTCACATCGCCATGTGGCTAACACCCAAAGAGTTTACTAGATTCAATAATCTAGTTCACATTACCATGTGATTAACACTCAATGAGTTCTGGTTTGATCATGTTATGCTTGTGAGAGATGTTATAGTCAACGGGTCTACAACAATCAGATCCGCATGTACTTCGCAAAACTTTATGTCATATCATAGATGTTGCTACCACGTTCCACTTGGAGCTATTCCAAATGGTTGCTCCATTATACATATCCGGTTTTTCTACTCATAGTCATCCGGATAGGTGTTAAAGCTTGCATCGACGTAACTCTTAACGTCAAACTCTTTATCACCTCCATAACCGAGAAATATTTCCTTATTCCTCTAAGCATAATTTTGACCACTGTCTAGTTATCCACTCCTGGATCACCTTTGTACCCTCTTGCCAGACATGTGGCAAGGCACAAATCAGGTGCGGTACTCATCATGGCATACCGTATATAGCCTATGACAAAAGCATAGGGGACGACCTTCGTCCTTCCTCTTTCTTCTGCCGTGGTCAAGCTTTGAGTCTTACTCAACTTCACACCTTACAACTCAGGTAAGAATCCCTTCTTTGACTGATCTGTTTTGAACTCCTTCAAAATCATGTCAAGGTGTGTGTTCTTTCAAAGTATCATCAGGCGTCTTGATCTATCTCTATAGATCTTGATGCCCAATATGTAAGCAGCTTTATCCAGGCCTTCCTTTGAAAATCACTCTTCAAACAACTGTTTATGCTTTCCAGAAATTCTACATTATTTCGGATCAACAATATGTCATCCACATATACTTATCAGAAATGTTGTAGTGCTCCCACTCACTTTCTTGTAAATACCAGTTTCTAGCAAAAATTGTATAAACCTAAAAGCTTTGATCACTCCATCAAAGCATATATTCCGACTCCGAGATGCTTACTCTAGTCCATAGAAGGATTGCTGGAGTCAGCATACCTTTTTAGCATCCTTAGGATCGACAAAACCTTTTATTGTATCACATACAACTTTTTCTTACGAAAACTGGTAAGAAAACTTGTTTTGACATCCATCTGTCATATTTCATAATTGAAAAATACAGTTAATGCTAACATGATCCCGACGGACTTAAACATCGCTACGGGTGAGAAAATCTCATCATAGTCAACTCCTTGAACTTGTGAAAAAACTCTTTGCCACAAGTCGAGCTTCATAGATGGTAACATTACCGTCCACGTCCGTCTTCTTCTTAAAGATCCATTTATCTCAATGGCTTGCCGATCATCGGGCAAGTCCACCAAAGTCCATGCTTTGTTCTGATACATGGATCCTATCTCGGATTTCATGGCTTCTAACCATTTGTCGGAATATGGGCCCACCATCGCTTCTCCATAGCTCGTAGGTTCATTGTTGTCCAACATGATATCTAAGACAGGATCACCATACCACTCAGGAGTAGTACATATCCTTGTCGACCTACGAGGTTCGATAGCAACTTGATCCAAAGCTTCATGATCACTATCATTAACTTCCTCTTCAACCGACGTAGGCGCCATAGAAACATCTTTCTGTGTTGCACCACTTTCCGGTTGAAGTAGAGGTTCAACAACCTCATCAAGTTCTATCTTCCTCCCACTCAATTCTTTCGAGAGAAACTCCTTCTCGAGAAAGGACCCGTTCTTAGCGACAAACACTTTGCCCTCGGATCTAAGATAGAAGGTATACCCAACTATTACCTTTGGGTATCCTATGAAGATGTATTTGTCCGCTTTGGGTTCGAGCTTTTCCGGCTGAAGCCTTAACCATCGCAGCACCAAATATTAAGAAACGACAACTTTGGTTCCTTGCCAAACCAATGTTCATACGACGTCGTCTCAACGGACTTAGATGGTGCCCTATCTAAAGTGAATGCAGCTGTCTCTAACGCATAACCTCAAAATGATGGCGGTAGATCGATAAGAGACATCATAGATCGCACCATATCTCATAAGGTTCGATTATGACGTACGGACACGCCATTACACTGTGGTGTTCCAGGTGGTGTCAACTGTGAAACAATTTCACAATGTGTTAAGTGATTGCCAAACTCATAACTCAGAAATTATCCATCGATCAGATCGTAGGAATTTGATCTTCTTGTTATGATGGTTCTTAACTTCACTCTGAAATTGCTTGAACTTTTCAAACGTTTCAGACTTGTGCTTCATTAAGTAAATATACCCATATCCACTCAAATCATCAGTTAAGATGAGAAAATAGCGATGTCCACCGCACGCCTCAATTATTATTGGATCACACACATCAGCATGTACGATTTCCAACAAGTCACTTGCCCGTTTCATTGTACCTAAAAACGGGGTCTTAGTCATCCTGCCCATGAGGCATGGCTCGCATGTGTCAAGCGATTCAAAATCAAGTGACTCCAAACATCCATCGACATGGAGTTTCTTCATGCATCTTACGCCAATATGACCCAAGCGGCAGTGCCAAAAGAAAGTGGTACTATCATTATTAACTCTACATCTTTTGGCGCGAACATGTGTATTACCACAACCGAGATTCAATGAACCATTCACATAGGGTGCATGACCATGAAAGGTATTATTCATGTAAACAGAATAACCATTATTCTCTAACTTAAATGAATAATTGTATTGCTATGAACATGATCTAATCATATTCATGATCAACGCAGACACCTGATAACATTTATGTAGGTTCAATACTAATCCCGAAGGCAGATGGAGCGTGCGATGGTGATCTCATCAACTTTGGAAATACTTCCAACACACATCGTCACCTCGCCCTTAGCCAGTCTCTATTTACTCCATAGCTTTTGCTTCAAGTCACCAACAATAGCAACTGAACCGGTATCCAATACCCAGGTGCTACCAGCAGTACTAGTAAGGTACACATTAATAACACGTATATACTTTGTTGAAGTTTCCAGCCTTCTTATCCACCATGCATTTGGGGTAGTTCCGCTACCAGTGACCGTTCCCCTTACAATAGAAGCACTTAGTCTCGGGTTTGGGTTCAACCTTCGGTTCCTTCTGGAGCGGCAACTGGTTTTCCATTCATGAAGTTTCCCTTCTAGCCCTTGCCCTTCTTGAAACCAATGGTCTTGTTAAACCATCAACACTTGATGCTCCTTCTTGATTTCTACTTTTGCGGTCTTTAAGCACCGCGAATAGCTCCGGGATCATCTCCATCCCTTGCATGTCATAGTTCATCACGAAGATCTAGTAGCTTAGTGATAGTTACTAGAGAACTCTATCAATCACTATCTTATCTGGAAGTTTAACTCCCACTTGATTCAAGTGATTGCAGCACCCAGACATTATGAGCACATGCTCACTAGCTGAGCTATTCTCCTCCATCTTGTAGGCAAAGAACTTGTCAGAGGTCTCATACCTCTCAACACGGGCATGAGCCTGAAATCCCAATATCAGCTCTTGGAACATCTCATATGTTCTATGGCGTTCAAAACTTCATTGGAATCCCGATTCTAAGCCGTAAAGTATGGTGCACTTAACTATCAAGTAGTCATCAGGACGTATCTGTCAGATGTTCATAACATCTACAGACGACGCTGGAGGGGTTGGCACACCGAGTGGTGCATCAAAGACATCAGCCTTCTGTGTATAAGTGAGGACACTCCTCAGGCAACGGACCTAGTCCGCATCATTGCTTACAATATCTTTCAACTTAATCTTTCTCTAGGAATGTATTGAAACATGGAGCTACAACGCGAGCTATTGATCTACAACCCTTTTTGCAAAGACAACTTAGACTATTGTTCATGATAAATAAGTTCATCTAATCAAATTATATAATGAACTCCCACTCAGATAGACATCCCTCTAGTCATCTAAGTGATACATGATCCGAGTCAACTAGGCCGTGTCCGATCATCACATGAGACGGACTAGTCATCATCGGTGAACATCTTCATGTTGATCGTATCTTCTATATGACTCATGTTCGACCTTTCGGTCTTCCGTGTTTCGAGGCCATGTCTGTACATGCTAGGCTTGTCAAGTCAACCTAAGTGTATTGCATGTGTAAATCTGGCTTACACCCGTTGTATGCGAATGTTAGAACCTATCACACCCGATCATCACGTGGTGCTTCAGAACAACAGACCTTAGCAACGGTGCACAGTTAGGGGGAACACTTTCTTGAAATTATTGCGAGGGATCATCTTATTTAGGCTACCATCGTTCTAAGCAAATAAGATGTAAAACATGATAAACATCACATGCAATTAAATAGTGACATGATATGGCCAATATCATTTTGCTCCTTTTGATCTCCATCTTTGGGGCGCCATGATCATCATCGTCACCGGCATGACACCATGATCTCCATCATCATGATCTCCATCATCGTGTCTTCGTGAAGTTGTCTTGCCAACTATTACTTCTACTACTACGGCTAACGGTTAGCAATAAAGTAAAGTAATTACATGACATTTATGTTGACACGCAGGTCATAAATAAATTAAGACAACTCCTATGGCTCCTGCCGGTTGACATACTCATCGACATGCAAGTCATGATTCCTATTACAAGAACATGATCAATCTCATACATCACATATATCATTCATCACATCCTTTTGGCCATATCACATCACACGACATATGCTGCAAAAACAAGTTAGACGTCCTCTAATTGTTGTTGCAAATTTTTACGTGGCTGCTATAGGATTCTTAGCAAGAACATTTCTTACCTACGCCAAAACCACAATGTGATATGCCAATTTCTATTTACCCTTCATAAGGACCCTTTTCATCGAATTCGATCCGACTAAAGTGGGAGAGACAGACACCCGCTAGCCACCTTATGCAACTAGTGCATGTCAGCCGGTGGAACCTGTCTCACGTAAGAGTACGTGTAAGGTCGGTCTGGGCCGCTTCATCCCACGATGCCGCTGAATCAAGATAAGACTAGTAACGGCAAGTAAATTGACAAAATCGACGCCCACAACAACTTGTGTTCTACTCATGCATAGAAACTACGCATAGACCTAGCTCTGATACCACTGTTGGGGTTCGTAGCCGAAATTTAAAATTTTCTACGCATCACCAAGATCAATCTATGGAGTAATCTAGCAACGAGGGGAACGGGAGTGCATCTACATACCCTTGTAGATCGCTAAGTGGAAGCATTGCAAGAACGCGGATGAGGTAGTCGTACTCGTGGCGATTCAGATCGCGGTCGATTCCGATCTAAGCGCCGAACAACGACGCCTCCGCGTTCAACACATGTGCAGCCCGGTGACGTCTCCCATGCCTTGATCCAGCAAGGAGATAGGGAGAGGTTGGGGAAGACTCCGTCCAGCAGCAGCACGACGGCATGGTGGTGGTGGAGGAGCGCGGTACTCGAGCAGGGCTTCGCCAAGCACTACGAGAGACTTGGAGGGAGAGAGGTAGGGCTGCGCCTTGGGAGAGAGAGACTCGTGTGTTGGGCATCCCCAAAACCTCCACTATATATAGGGGCAAGGGGAGGGGGAGGCACCCTAGGGTTTCCCCTAGGGGGCGGCGGCCAGGGCAGACGGGATCTCCCCCTTGGGTGACTTGGCCCCCAAGCCAGGAGGTGGGAACCCTAGATAGGGCGCCCCAAACCCCCTGGTCACGTGGGAATAGGTGAGGGGGGCACAACCCCTTAGTGGGCTGGTTTGCCCCCTTACCTTGGCCCATGAAGCCCCCCAACACTTGCCGGGGTTCCCGAAACACCTTTCGGTCATGCTGGTCATCACCCGGTACCTCCAGAACACTTCCGGACTCCAAAACCCTTCGTCCAATATATCAATCTTCACCTCCGGACCATTCCGGAACTCCTCGTGACGTCCGGGATCTCATCCGGGACACCGAACAACATTCGGTAACCGCGTACATACCTTCCCTATAACCCTAGCGTCATTGAACCTTAAGTGTGTAGACCCTACGGGCTCGGGAATCATGCAGACATGACCGAGACACCTCTCTGGTCAATAACCAACAGCGGGATCTGGATACCCATGTTAGCTCCCACATGTTCCACGATGATCTCATCGTATGAACCACGATGTCAAGTATTCAATCAACCCCGTATACAATTCCCTTTGTCTACTGGTATGATACTTGCCCGAGATTTGATCGTCGGTATCCCGATACCTTGTTCAATCTCGTTACCAGCAAGTTTCTTTACTCGTTCTGTAACACATCATCCCGTGATCAACTCCTTGGTCACATTGTGCACATTTTGATGATGTCCTACCGAGTGGGCCCAGAGATACCTCTCCGTTACACGGAGTGACAAATCCAAGTCTCGATTCGTGCCAACTCAACAGACACTTTCGGAGATACCCGTAGTGCACCTTTATAGCCACCCAGTTACGTTGCGATATTTGGTACACCCAAAGCATTCCTACGGTATCCGGGAGTTGCACAATCTCATGGTCTAAGGAAATGATACTTGACATTAGAAAAGCTTTAGCATACGAACTACACGATCTTGTGCTAGGCTTAGGATTGGGTCTTGTCCATCACATCATTCTCCTAATGATGTGATCCCGTTATCAACGACATCCAATGTCCATGGTCAGGAAACCGTAACCATCTATTGATCAACGAGCTAGTCAACTAGAGGCTTACTAGGGACATGGTGTTGTCTATTTATCCACACATGTATCTGAGTTTCCTATCAATACAATTCTAGCATGGATAATAAACGATTATCATGAACAAGGAAATATAATAATAATAATAATAATAATAATAACTAATTTATTATTGCCTCTAGTTCATATTTCCAACACTCTTCGCATCAAGAACGGCAGATGATAGTTCATGAGCCTGCTTCCACAAAGGCTCCTGAAGCTGAAGACATTCCAGCAGTTGACCCCGCCGCTGTTGAAGACAATGGTCACCATGAAAATGTTGAAGATGATGTAGTTCTTCCTCAGATCGAGCACAACTTGGTATCATCGCCTGTTCTCACGAACATCAAACTCATCAGCATTGGTCGTCCTCTGACGCCAATTGCTCAGGATGCATCATGGGCTGATCACCCACAACAACAAGACACCCCGAGTACTCCCCAACAACAAGTCACCCCACCAGGGCAAGAAGAAGATGACTTTGAGGCCCAGCCAACTCCATCTCCACAGGTGTCGCCAGCATTACGAAGGCTTCGCAAAGGACCAAGGCCCCAAGTCACTCTTTCGAGCGTTCCAGAAGGAGAAGTGCACCACCAATATGTTGCACGTCAGGTGTTCCCAGAAGCCACTCCTTCTGTGAATGTCTCCGAGTCTGCAGTGAAAGTTGCTGAAGAAAATCCGGCTGCATTAGCCGAAGAAAAACAAGCAGAAGAACGTGTCCCTACTTCCCCATCACTGAAGAAGTTGTTCCTGATTTGAACATGTCTGTGCCCGACCCTCCAGCTCATCAAGTGGAGGTTGAGAATCTTGAGGCTGCCACCACTAACACCAATGAAGCCAATGACGTGGTCATGGCTAAAGCAAATGTGGAGCCTGCACAGAACACTGAGCCTGAAACCAATGAAGCCAATGAAGCACCTGCTACAGATGCGCAGCCTGACGCCTCTGCTAATGCCACTGCTCCTACTCCGCCACCAAGGCCGCATACCATCGAGCAAGCACAACTATGGGCAGCTTATCACCGTCAAATGGCCTCTTCTGGTTCCTCTGCCTGCAGCTGGTCCTCAATTTCACTACCACATTGAGCACAGGCCTCAGGTTCAGAAGCCACTGCCAAGACTGCCTAGGTTTCCAGGTACAACATCTGCACCAGGATCATTCAATGTCAATGGTTTCAAAGCGCACAACACCTTCTTCGATAGCGCCAAGAACCCCTACTCTAAGGCAAGAATACCTTGTGATCGGTTCTGGAGCTATCAGCAGCGCAGTTATTACTCATGCATTTTATACAATCAAGGTCGCATTTTCCCACATATGCGCCTTGACACTGAAGCCATAACTGGTCTGCCATGTTTGGAAGAAGCGCTGGATTGCTTCAGAGAGTCTGGCTTGTTGCAGTTCGTCACTGACAAGGAGCACTGGAACGAAGAATTGCTGCTCCAATTCTATGCTACTCTTCATATTCGTGGCTACAACAGGGATCCGAAGACTTGGGTCCTTGAGTGGATGACAGGCAATGTTCATCATGAAGCCAAAGCCTTTGATGTCATTGAGCTCACTGGCCTGCTGTAACGCCCCAAGCCCGGAGCTTCAGTTGCCTTCCAGGGTTTCCGGGTTTTCGTCACGTGTTTTGTTTGGTTCTTTGCTGTCATCTTTGGTTCTTGTGCATTGCATCATGTCATCATGCAACCCGTTTTAAAACTCTCTAAATAAATTGCATAGATCGTTGATCTATTTAAATCGAGGGATATTCACAATGGTGATTTCTATTTATAACATATCCTCCCAATATTTAGGGAGCTATATTAAATATTCCATGTTCGGAATCACCCATAACACACGTGCAAAACTCTTTCCATGTCTATTCCTCATCGAGTTTGACCTCCAAACCTTGTCAATATTTCTCTCTATTTCATCAAGGCTTCCTCTAAAAATCCCCTTCCCATTTTATTTAAATTCCTCACATTTTTGTGAGTCCGGGCAAATTAACCGTATGCTCAACTTCTTCCTCTAACCCCTCTTTCTTTTCTTTCTTTATCTCTATTTTTTTTTCTTTTCTTTATTAGAGAGAGTGAGAGAAGGAGCCCAGCAGCTCCCAACCTCCCGCCTAGGCCCAGCCGCCGGCCTCTAGGCCCAGCCCAGCGCCCACCTAACCCAAGCTCGACCGACCCCGCACCTCTCCCTCTCGTTCCCTCTGCCGCCGCCACCTCCCTCGATCCCATCCCTCTCCCATTGCTCGACCCCCTTCTCTTCTCGTTCCCCTTCTCGCGCCGCAGAGAGGCAGTGCCCGCATCCCTCGATCCCCCTCCTCCTCCTTCGTTCCTCCCTCCAGCGCCCGCGCCCGTGTCCTTCTCCCCTCTCGATCCCGCGCGCCTTCCCCTCCTGCAGCCGCCTCCACCCCCAGATCGGGCTGGCCTCCGCCGCCCTGGCCCGTTCCCGTCCGGAACCCGCCGGCAGGACGTCGTCCCCAACCCCCACGGCCTAGGGAGAGGAGCTCCCGTGCCCGACGCCGACCTCCGCCGCCTTGCCGCCTCTGCTTCTCCTCGCAAGCAGGACCCCGCGCCTCCTCCATGGCCCTCCTCCTCCGGTCTCCTCGTCGTCCTGCCATGGACGCCGAGCTCAAAGCTCCGTCCATCCCCATGGTCTCGAGGTCCCGCGTCGCCAAGCCGCCTCCCTGCCCTCGAACCCGGGCCAGTTCTGCCGTCCGCCATGGCCGTGGAGCTCGCCGGCGTCGTCCTCGTGCCGTCCAGCCCCGGCGACCCCTCCTGGACCTGCTGCGTCGCCAAGTCCCGCCTGCTGGAGCCCCTGCTCTTTCCCTCGCGACCCGCAAGACAGCGAATGCCAAGCACCCCTTCGGACTGTCAAGACCGCAAGCGCCAAGTACCACGACGACCGTCGAGACCGCCAAGTTCCACTACCGTCGACCCCGAAGCCCTCGGATTCTTCAAGTCCGAAGATTCAAGTCCCACTCCGAACCATGTACGACGACCGTCGCCGGAGACCCGTGTAACGTGAACGTGAACGACTACCGTCGCGAGTACCTCTACCGTCGTCGTGTACAACTACTTCCACTACGCCCGCGAGAACGTCTACTTCCACTGCCGTCGCGAGAACGACTACTTCCACTACTACCGTCGCGGAACAACTACTTCCACTACTTCCTTCGACGAACTTGAACCGTCCCGAATGCACGCTTCAAAGGTATACCGCCGAGAACGACCGCCGTGGACCGAATGCATGTGTTGAATGAGATGCACCGTTTTCACCGTGTCTGAATTGTCCCTCGTTGCCATGCCATCGTATCGTGGGAACCCGGTATCCGGGATCACCCCACCATCTTTCCCAACTCGCATCCGCACGCTTCCTTTTGCACCGGTATCTCAATCGAGTATCGGAAACCGATATGTTGCCGTGGCACCATTTTCGGCTTCGTTGCCGTGGCACACTTTCTTTCCGCCACGATGACAAATGCTTCTTAATGCTCTTATCAACATTTTCGTAATAATTGCATAAAACTTGAAATTGTCATCCGCATCATGATAACAACATTTAAAATATTTAAAATTGTTGTTTGCATTAATTTGCATAAATGACATGCTAAAATGATTTATTTCATAACTAAATAACCGTAACTCGGAATTTAATAATTTATATATGTAAATGGGGTAGAAAAATGCATAGATTAACATGTTGCACTTTATTTTCCTATTTAACAACAATAATATATGCTTTAGGACAGAACAGTACCAAATCTAAAATACGCACATGAGGATTTTCCGGAATTGTTGTTGTTATTTCCGGCCTCATTTAAACTTGCCTAGATAGGTAGTTTTGTTATGCTTCACCCCTTGCCATGTTAACCAACATTTAATATTGTTGGGTAGCCTAAACAAGAGAGAACTAAATAATTTATGTGGTGTTTCGTCAATATGCAACTCGTTGCATATTGAGCTCCACTTAATTTGTAGCGTTGTTTGATGCACTTTGCCATGCCATGCATATTAAACCGGACATGCATCATACTTGATTGTGCATCATGCCATGTGTATGTGATGGTTGTTTTACTATGTTGTTTGTTTCTTTCCGGGTTGTTTCTCTCGTTAGCTTCGGTTTTGTTCCGGAGTTGTGAGGATCCGTTCGACTTCGTCCATTTGTCTTCTTCATGGACTCGTTCTTCTTCCTTGCGGGATTTCAGGCAAGATGACCATACCCTCGAAATCACTTCTATCTTTGCTTGCTAGTTGCTCGCTCTTTTGCTATGCCTATGCTGCGATACCTACCACTTGCTTATCATGCCTCCCATATTGTTAAACCAAGCCTCTAACCCACCTTGTCCTAGCAAACCGTTGTTTGGCTATGTTACCGCTTTGCTCAGCCCCTCTTATAGCGTTGTTAGTTGCAGGTGAAGATGAAGTTTGTTCCTTGTTGGAACATGGAGATGTTGTTCCTCGTTGGAACATGTTTACTTGTTGGGATATCACAATACCTTTTATATTATTAACGCATCTATATACTTGGTAAAGGATGGAAGGCTCGGCCTTATGCCTGGTGTTTTGTTCCACTCTTGCCGCCCTAGTTTCCGTCATATCGGTGTTATGTTCCCGGATTTTGCGTCCCTAACGCGGTCGGGTGATTTATGGGACCCCCTTGACAGTTCGCTTTGAATAAGACTTTTCCAGCGAGGCCCAACCTTGGTTTTACCATTTGCCTCACCACCACCTACTTTCCCTTGGGAGTAATTAACCCAAGGGTCATCTTTATTTAGCCCCCCGGGCCAATGCTTGTCTAAGTGTTGGTCCAAACCAGAGCCACTTGCGGTGCCACCCCTAGGCAACTTGGGGTATCGTCGGTTGCCGTACGTAGTGTTCATTCGGTGTTGCCCTGAGAACGAGATATGTGCAGCTCCTATCAGGATGTCGGCGCATCGGGCGGCTTTGCTGGACTTGTTTTATTACTGTCGAAATGTCTTGTAGCCGGGATTCCGAGACTGATCGGGTCTTCCCGGGGAGAAGGAATATCCTTCGTTGATCGCGAGAGCTTATCATGGGCTAAGTTGGGACACCCCTGCAGGGTTTGAACTTTCGAAAGCCGTGCCCGCGGTTATGGGCAGATGGGAATTTGTTAATGTCCGGTTGTAGAAAACCCGAAGTTGATCTTAATTACAATACACCAACCGCGTGTGTAACCGTGATGGTCTCTTCTCGGCGGGGTCCGGGAAGTGAACACGGTTGTTGGAGTTATGCTTGACGTAAGTAGTTTCAGGATCACTTCTTGATCATAGTTGTTCGACCGTGCTTTTGCCTTCTCTTCTCGCTCTCATTTGTGTATGTTAGCCACCATATATGCTAGTCGCTTGCTGCAGCTCCACCTCATACCTTTTACCCTACCTATAAGCTTAAATAGTCTTGATCTCGCGGGTGTGAGATTGCTGAGTCCCCGTGACTCACAGATACTTCCAAAACCAGTTTGCAGGTGCCGATGAAACTGTGCAGGAGACGCACCCGAGCTCAAGGAAGAGCTTGATGAAGATCTTGTTCATTGTGTTGTTTCATTTCAGTTGATCAGTAGTGGAGCCCAGTTGGGGTCGATCGTGGACCTTTGTCGCTTTTGGGGTTTCTTCTTTTATTTTGGCTCCGTAGTCGAGCCCTGTTTGTAACTGTATGATGTAATGTTTATTCATGTATTTGTGTGAAGTGGCGATTGTAAGCCAACTATGTATCTCTTTCCCTTATGTATTACATGGGTTGCGTGAAGATTACCTCACTTGCGACATTGCTTTCAATGCGGTTATGCCTCTAAGTCGTGCTTTGACACGTGGGAGATATAGCCGCATCGAGGGCGTTACAAGTTGGTATCAGAGCCTTCCCCGACCTTAGGAGCCCCCACTGATTGATCGTTTTTAGCGGCCGAGTTGTGTCTAGAAAAATGTTTTGAGTCATTTAGGAATTATATATCGGAGAGTTTAGGAATTCTTTTTACTTCCCAGTCTCCTCATCGCTCTGGTAAGGCATCCTGACATAGAGTTTTGACTCTTCTCTCCTCAAATTTCACTAAAAAAAATTTTTAGGATCACGCGGGTATCTTAGAATCGTTCCGATGGTTTTATGATGACAACATTGTCTTGGTTGCCTCCCGTCAGCAGGGGTTTTAGTGGAGGTGTCCCGGGGAGTTGAGCTCCGAGGTGTTGTCGTCATAATTTTATCGTTGCGGTTTTGGAATACCTGAGTTTAGTACGCCGACATCGAAAATCTCTTTTGTATAGTTGTTGGTGAGATAACCCTGATAGCCCAGTACTGAGGCGAGTGCGGGAGTATTGCCATAGCTCGTATAACGGATGCTTTTTGAAGGTTGAGGTAGATGATTTTCGAAGGTTTCTTGGTTATGTGTTGAAGGATGGATATAGCTGGATCTAGGTATTGTTAGTTTGGGTGATATATTTTGTGTCCCCTGTATCCCCAACACCTTATTGCATAACCAGAAAGTTTCGGGAGTTTATAGGTGGGAATTCAAGTAGCTCCTAGATTATCTTTCCTACATACACATGATACGATATGGGGTCTATCATATGTTTGTTTCCGGCTCATTTACTAAGCCAATCCCTTGTTTTGTTTTAGTTGTGGTATTCGAGTTGCTTCAAAGTCAAGTGTTGATTACATACCTTTTCCTAAGCGGTGTTCTCATATTTCTATGTGGATGCTAATCCTTCTTGATCATCAAGGTTGTCTTGTTAATTCTTTTCCAACCGGTGTGTTTCTCTTCAAGTAAATCCGATCATTCCAACATTCGCAAGATCAATTCTAAGCTTTTTTCTCAACGGTGTTCATTTCATCCGACCCAAGTTGCTTTTGTTTTTCCCACCCTCCCACCCTCTTTCTTCAAAGACTCAGATTTCTCAATCAAGTATCCTTTTTTTATTGATGAGAAGTCTCTCCATTCTTTCCTTCAATGTTCTTATCCGGTGATTATCATGAAGATGGTCAGGAGTTTCAGGTTCGTCATTCGTCATTCTTTTCTTCTCCGGTGGATTCAATTCAAGCTTTCAGTGTTGATCACATTCCTTTTCTCATTTCAAGTTCTTTCTTATGCCGGTGTATTTCTTAATCATTCACTTCTCGCTATTCAATTTGTTCTGAAGTGTTGAAGATATCTCTGAAGATTCGTGTTTCCACTCCGCATCAATTCTTACTATTTCAAGATTGTTATCTTATTCAAGCCATTTAATCCAACCGGTGCAATCTCTCTTTTCAAGCAATCGTTCAACGGTGGTTCTTTTGAGTGGGCCCTAACCCACAGGTCTTTTTCCAGGATCTTACCTGACTCTTCTAATTATCTCGAAGTTATTCTGAAATTCTTTTCAAAGTTTTTTGTAAGAATGTATTCCATCAGTCAAATGTCTTCCTCCAAGATCCTTCTATTCTTTCATCGTTGGTTCAACCTTTCTAATTTTCATTCCGGAGTGCCTCAACAATTCACGATGGTGTTTCTCATCATCATTCTCAATAGTTGATGACTGAAGAAGAGTTTCTCTTAAATCTTGCTCCATTCTCTTCAAGATTTGTGGTTCTAGCTTGATGCCATCCTCTCATAATTGTTTCGATTGTGAGAATTCTTTTCACCCACCCGGAGCATTCCAGGAGTCTTTTCAGTTTGATTCTCTGAAGGCCATCATTTCACAAGAATTATTCTTTCAAGCTTTCAGCTCTCGTTCTCCAAATCTTACCGGTGGTTCGTTCAAGAGTTTCTCTTTCTTTGTTATCATATCAATTTAATCGTTGTCTCAATCCTACCGGTGGTTCCATCAATACCTTCTCCAAGTTTGCGCTATATATCTCTCTTCAATCCTTTTTCAACGAGAAATAAGTAGTATGCCAAATCCATTGCTTGTCATCAATTTAATTGGTGAAGGATGAGCATAATGTAATTCTTATTCTTGTTTCATCGAGTAATTTAATTCCTTATTCCGGAGTTTATCAAAATTCTTGTTTTCGTTGTTCATCTTTTCTTTCCGGAGTTCCAAGTTTTTTCTCGGTTTTATCATCGCGAAGCTTCATCTTATCACTGCAAGGTTTCACCTGGTGTTTTCAACTTCTCTTTCTTCCTATCATCCTTTTGTTTACCGGAGTTCTTCATGAAGGTTCTACATGGTGCTTTGTCAAGTATTCTTTTCATTCCTAAATTGTTCACCAAGTTTTTCTCTCGGAGTTAAGATCCGCCAAGCTACTCTAAAATAAACATGGTGTTCAACACATGTTTTGTTTTGAGGAGTTCAAGCATTCTTTATCTTGCATTTGAAAGTGCAATTCTTTCAACCGTATCATTCGAGGTGGTATTATCTCATTTTTGATAATTTTGAGTTCATGTCTCATGATTCACATGTTGTCAAGAATGAGGTATATTAAATCCATCAATTTCTTCCTTGGAGTTATCTTGGTTTAGATTTCACCTAAAGCCTTCTCTAAGGTTTGTTGTTTTTATGGTGTTTATCGATGACCCAAGTTCCTCTCTTATCCTCCCGGTGAAATAGTTTCTCGTCTCCTTGTTGATATCAATCCAATCATTTGTTTCTGTTGGTGGCAGAATCTCACCTCATAATTTTGAGATGTTTCCATAAGCCCACTACAAGCTTATTCTTTTCGTTGTTGGTTTTCCAACAACTCCGTTCAATCTTTATTTTAAGGAGACTCTTTCAAATTCAATTGTGATGGAGTTGTTGTTCTCTTCTCTGTTCTCTTGATTCCACTCTTTCATTTGTCCCGAAGGCATTGTGATGTTGCTCTCTTCGCACATCATCTCAAATTGTGAGGATCGTGTCCTTTTCCTTGCTTATCGATTTAACCGGAGTGTTGTGTCTATCATTCCTCTTTAACCGGAGTCTCATCCAAGTGCTTTCATTTTGCCAAGTTCATATTCTATTACTACATTTCCAACCGGAGTGTTGTATCATCTCTTCAATATCGTCTCATCTTATCAACTTTTCTTCTCTTTTCTACCAAAGTGCTGTCAAATTATATCATTCTGATTCCTTCTATATTTCGTTTTGGGCGGAGTGGATTCAATGTCAATCATGTCATTTAAGCTCTTCTTTCTCGCCGTATTCCATGTTCCTTGTTCCTCTTGCTGAACGCAGTGTTTGTTTTTTGTTCACCTCCGTCGTGTCTTTTCTTCAAGCTTTGCGACCTCTCAAGGTTCTTTGGTTTCACTCGTTTGTCAAAGAAGCAACTTAGTTTTACCTCTCCTCTTTATCTTCCATTTTCCCTCCGGTGCCATTCTAGATCTCGGGACGAGATCCTCTCGTAGTGGTGGAGTGTTGTAACGCCCCAAGCCCGGAGCTTCAGTTTCCTTCCAGGGTTTCCGGGTTTTCGTCGCGTGTTTTGTTTGGTTCTTTGCTGTCATCTTTGGTTCTTGTGCATTGCATCATGTCATCATGCAACCCGTTTTAAAACTCTCTAAATAAATTGCATAGATCGTTGATCTATTTAAATCGAGGGATATTCACAATGGTGATTTCTCTTTATAACATATCCTCCCAATATTTAGGGAGCTATATTAAATATTCCATGTTCGGAATCACCCATAACACACGTGCAAAACTCTTTCCATGTCTATTCCTCATCGAGTTTGACCTCCAAACCTTGTCAATATTTCTCTCTATTTCATCAAGGCTTCCTCTAAAAATCCCCTTCCCATTTTATTTAAATTCCTCACATTTTTGTGAGTCCGGGCAAATTAACCGTATGCTCAACTTCTTCCTCTAACCCCTCTTTCTTTTCTTTCTTTATCTCTGTTTTTTTTCTTTTCTTTATTAGAGAGAGTGAGAGAAGGAGCCCAGCAGCTCCCAACCTCCCGCCTAGGCCCAGCCGCCGGCCTCTAGGCCCAGCCCAGCGCCCACCTAACCCTAGCTCGACCGACCCCGCACCTCTCCCTCTCGTTCCCTCTGTCGCCGCCACCTCCCTCGATCCCATCCCTCTCCCTTTGCTCGACCCCCTTCTCTTCTCGTTCCCCTGCTCGCGCCGCAGAGAGGCAGTGCCCGCATCCCTCGATCCCCCTCCTCCTCCTTCGTTCCTCCCTCCAGCGCCCACGCTCGTGTCCTTCTCCCCTCTCGATCCCGCGCGCCTTCCCCTCCTGCAGCCGCCTCCACCTCCAGATCGGGCTGGCCTCCGCCGCCCGGGCCCGTTCTCGGCCGGAACCCGCCGGCAGGACATCGTCCCCGACCCCCACGGCCTAGGGAGAGGAGCTCCCGTGCCCAACGCCGACCTCCGCCGCCTTGCCGCCTCTGCTTCTCCTCGCAAGCAGGACCCCGCGCCTCCTCCATGGCCCTCCTCCTCCGGTCTCCTCGTCGTCCTGCCATGGACGCCGAGCTCGAAGCTCCGGCCATCCCCATGGTCTCGAGGTCCCGCGTCGCCAAGCCGCCTCCCTGCCCTCGAACCCGGGCCAGTTCTGCCGTCCGCCGTGGCCGTGGAGCTCGCCGGCGTCGTCCTCGTGCCGTCCAGCCCCGGCGACCCCTCCTGGACCTGCTGCGTCGCCAAGTCCCGCCTGCTGGAGCCCCTGCTCTTTCCCTCGCGACCCGCAAGACAGAGAACGCCAAGCACCCCTTCGGACTGTCAAGACCGCAAGCGCCAAGTACCACGACGACCGTCGAGACCGCCAAGTTCCACTACCGTCGACCCCGAAGCCCTCGGATTCGTCAAGTTCGAAGATGCAAGTCCCACTCTGAACCATGTACGACGACCGTCGCCGGAGACCCGTGTAACGTGAACGTGAACGACTACCGTTGCGAGTACCTCTACCGTCGTCGTGTACAACTACTTCCACTACGCCCGCGAGAACGTCTACTTCCACTGCCGTCGCGAGAACGACTACTTCCACTACTACCATCGCGGAACAACTACTTCCACTACTTCCTTCGACGAACTTGAACCGTCCCGAATGCACGCTTCAAAGGTATACCGCCGAGAACGACCGCCGTGGACCGAATGCATGTGTTGAATGAGATGCACCATTTTCACCGTGTCTAAATTGTCCCTCGTTGCCATGCCATCGTCTCGTGGGAACCCGGTATCCGGGATAACCCCACCATCTTGCCCAACTCGCATCCGCACGCTTCCTTTTGCACCGGTATCTCAATCGAGTATCGGAAACCGATATGTTGCCGTGGCACCATTTTCGGCTTCATTGCCGTGGCACACTTTCTTTCCGCCACGATGACAAATGCTTCTTAATGCTCTTATCAACATTTTCATAATAATTGCATAAAACTTGAAATTGTCATCCGCATCATGATAACAACATTTAAAATATTTAAAATTGTTGTTTGCATTAATTTGCATAAATGACATGCTAAAATGATTTATTTCATAACTAAATAACCGTAACTCGGAATTTAATAATTTATATATGTAAATGGGGTAGAAAAATGCATAGATTAACATGTTGCACTTTATTTTCCTATTTAACAACAATAAAATATGCTTTAGGACAGAACAGTACCAAATCTAAAATACGCACATGAGGATTTTCCGGAATTGTTGTTGTTATTTCCGGCCTCATTTAAACTTGCCTAGATAGGTAGTTTTGTTATGCTTCACCCCTTGCCATGTTAACCAACATTTAATATTGTTGGGTAGCCTAAACAAGAGAGAACTAAATAATTTATGTGGTGTTTCGTCAATATGCAACTCGTTGCATATTGAGCTCCACTTAATTTGTAGCGTTGTTTGATGCACTTTGCCATGCCATGCATATTAAACCGGACATGCATCATACTTGATTGTGCATCATGCCATGTGTATGTGATGGTTGTTTTACTATGTTGTTTGTTTCTTTCCGGGTTGTTTCTCTCGTTAGCTTCGGTTTTGTTCCGGAGTTGTGAGGATCCGTTCGACTTCGTCCATTTGTCTTCTTCATGGACTCGTTCTTCTTCCTTGCGGGATTTCAGGCAAGATGACCATACCCTCGAAATCACTTCTATCTTTGCTTGCTAGTTGCTCGCTCTTTTGCTATGCCTATGCTGCGATACCTACCACTTGCTTATCATGCCTCCCATATTGTTAAACCAAGCCTCTAACCCACCTTGTCCTAGCAAACCGTTGTTTGGCTATGTTACCGCTTTGCTCAGCCCCTCTTATAGCGTTGTTAGTTGTAGGTGAAGATGAAGTTTGTTCCTTGTTGGAACATGGAGATGTTGTTCCTTGTTGGAACATGTTTACTTGTTGGGATATCACAATACCTTTTATATTATTAACACATCTATATACTTGGTAAAGGGTGGAAGGCTCGGCCTTATGCCTGGTGTTTTGTTCCACTCTTGCCGCCCTAGTTTCTGTCATATCGGTGTTATGTTCCCGGATTTTGCGTCCCTAACGCGGTCGGGTGATTTATGGGATCCCCTTGACAGTTCGCTTTGAATAAGACTTTTCCAGCGAGGCCCAACCTTGGTTTTACCATTTGCCTCACCACCACCTACTTTCCCTTGGGAGTAATTAACCCAAGGGTCATCTTTATTTAGCCCCCCGGGCCAATGCTTGTCTAAGTGTTGGTCCAAACCAGAGCCACTTGCGGTGCCACCCCTAGGCAACTTGGGGTATCGTCGGTTGCCGTACGTAGTGTTCATTCGGTGTTGCCCTGAGAACGAGATATGTGCAGCTCCTATCAGGATGTCGGCGCATCGGGCGGCTTTGCTGGACTTGTTTTATTACTGTCGAAATGTCTTGTAGCCGGGATTCCGAGACTGATCGGGTCTTCCCGGGGAGAAGGAATATCCTTCGTTGATCGCGGGAGCTTATCATGGGCTAAGTTGGGACACCCCTGCAGGGTTTGAACTTTCGAAAGCCGTGCCCGCAGTTATGGGCAGATGGGAATTTGTTAATGTCCGGTTGTAGAAAACCCGAAGTTGATCTTAATTACAATACACCAACCGCGTGTGTAACCGTGATGGTCTCTTCTCGGCGGGGTCCGGGAAGTGAACACGGTTGTTGGAGTTATGCTTGACGTAAGTAGTTTCAGGATCACTTCTTGATCATAGTTGTTCGACCGTGCTTTTGCCTTCTCTTCTCGCTCTCATTTGCGTATGTTAGCCACCATATATGCTAGTCGCTTGCTGCAGCTCCACCTCATACCTTTTACCCTACCTATAAGCTTAAATAGTCTTGATCTCGCGGGTGTGAGATTGCTGAGTCCCCGTGACTCACAGATACTTCCAAAACCAGTTTGCAGGTGCCGATGAAACCGTGCAGGAGACGCACCCGAGCTCAAGGAAGAGCTTGATGAAGATCTTGTTCATTGTGTTGTTTCATTTCAGTTGATCAGTAGTGGAGCCCAGTTGGGGTCGATCGTGGACCTTTGTCGCTTTTGGGGTTTCTTCTTTTATTTTGGCTCCGTAGTCGGGCCCTGTTTGTAACTGTATGATATAATGTTTATTCATGTATTTGTGTGAAGTGGCGATTGTAAGCCAACTATGTATCTCTTTCCCTTATGTATTACATGGGTTGTGTGAAGATTACCTCACTTGCGACATTGCTTTCAATGCGGTTATGCCTCTAAGTCGTGCTTCGACACGTGGGAGATATAGCCGCATCGAGGGCGTTACACTTGCCCACTCCAGGTGATCTTTATGAACCTGGTTGTCAGCTTCACAGTGCTGCTATGGAAAGCATTTTTCACAAGCCTGAACCCAACATGAGCCAGATGCTTAGCATGATGAAGCCTTTGCCTCCAGATGCTGAATATCCTAAGGAGTTCTTCGTTGAAGACCTTGAGTATCCGCCACATACTATCTATCACATTATAAGGCGAACTCTCTGGCCCATCAAAGGACATTCTCCCCATGCAAAGCTTGACGGTGCAATGAAGACCTTGGTCTTCCATATTCTTCATGGCAAAAGCTTAAATGCACAAGACTTCTTTATCCGCCAACTTGCTGCATCAGGCTCTAATCTCTTTGGCTTGAAGTTTTACGCTCCATGGATTATGCGTCTGATCAAACTACACCCAACTGTCAACTATCAGCCCTCTGCTCGCAATCATCTGATTTTTCTGCCTGAGGTTGATATGTCAGTTGAAGCCATCTATCCAGAGCCTGCCGAGGAGCCCCTTAGTCTTCAAAATGCTGATAATCAAAGCTTGTCACAAAAAATTGAAGGAGTTCAAGCAGTCACTCGTGTTCATCCTCTGGCTGGTACTACGCGTGCACCTCATCGTGCCCTCACTGAAGCCACTGAAAGCACCATTGAACAACGGCCCAAGAAGCGATCTCGTGTTCTTAATGACCGAGAGCTTCTAGTTGCCCTTCATCAGAAACAGGATAAGCATCATGACTGGCTGAAGCGCCAAATGAAAAGCCTCTTGGTGGACGTAAACAGGATTCGCAACCTTGCCACCAAGAATGCCTTTGTCACCCATGAAACTTGTCGGCGTACATGGAAAGGACTGACGCTTATGTACTCTGAAGATGATCTTCAATACGATGGCTTCTCTGAATGCTTCAAGTTTGACTCAACACCTCCACGAAGGACTGTGCTGCGGTGCACTCCATCTCTTGAAGACTCTGAGTTCTCCTCTTCTGCTACAACAGTGAATGCTCGTGTCATTGATGATGAAGACGATGCTACTTCCCCACCTTCAGCGCGAATCGACACTGCACCAAGTTCGTCTGCTCCGCCAAACAACACCGACGACCCTGCTGCTTCACCTACTCCTCATGGGAACGAGTAGATGCTCTATGTCTTCAAACCTTTTTGGTACTTACTGACAAAAGGGGAGAAGCATATGAGTTTGATAGTCTTCAAGCGGGTCCATATGGGCGGTTGCTTTATATTTTTCCTAGTGTTTACAACTCTTGCATTTTGATACATTTGGTTGTTTGAGTTGTAACACTTAAACTCGATGGTTGTCTGCTACTTAGTTGCTATTTTGTGATGCGATGATAAATTCCGCATGTGCGATGATAACTTCCGCACTTAAGTCATTCTGCAGACGTCCATTTTTCATTATGCATGTCATTATGTTCGTTATATCAAATCATGCATGATGAATTATCTTCATAAGTTGAAGAGGATCTCCACAAGTACAACCTGCCATGTGCATTTGCATTCCAAAAGCAAATTACTTATATGCACATCTTCAGGGGGAGCCTTTGCCACTTATGAAGACAATTCCTAAATCCTTTACATTTCACATACTTTTATCCCCGTTGAAAACTTCAACCAGTTTGTCATCAATCACCAAAAAGGGGGAGATTGTAAGTGCATCTAATGCCACCTGATAATCCCCAAGTGCAAGGAATAATCGTAGCAATTTCCAAAGGTGGAAGTGATAAGTATGGAGTGTCGAACCCACAAGGAGCTAAAGGTAAGATCAATATTCTCTCAAGCCCTATCTGCCACTGATACGACTCTACGTGCACCGTACGTTTGCTTCCAACTAGCAACGAGAAATAAAACTACGTTGTGGGTATGAAGAGGATAACTTTGCATGGTATCAGAGAGCTAAAATATAAAAGTAGGTGCTGTTATCATAAAGTTAGAATATATTACTTAGTATTATAAATAGCGAGTGTGGAATAATGGTGGATCGCTGTGTGGAATTGTCCTAGGCAATTGTTAACAAGACCGGTAATCACTATTGCAGTTTCATACGAGGGAGAGGCATAAGCAAACATACTTTCTCTACTTAGATCATATGCACTTATGATTGGAACTCTAGCAAGCATCCGCAACTACTAAAGATCATTAAGGTAAAACCCAACCATAGCATTAAAGCATCAAGTCCTCTTTATTCCCATACACAACAATCCCTCTTACTCGGGTTTAAGCTTCTGTCACTCTAGCAACCCACTATAAGCGAATCATGAACGTATTGCCACACCCTACAGCGGGAATCCCTCACGCTTGCGCGACACGGAGAGCACCATAGGACAGCATCAAAGTAAAACATACAACTCATACCAATCTAGATCATCAATCAACCCAAAGTCAAAAGATATCTACTCAAAACATCATAGGATGGCAACACATCATTGGATCATAATATGTGGCATAAAGCACCATGTTCAAGTAGGGATTACAGCGGGGTGCGGGAGAGTGGACCGCGTAAAAGAGATGAGGATGGTGATGATGATGGTGATGTTGATGAAGACGATCACCGTGGCAATGATTCCCCTCCTGATGGCACTCCAGTGCCACCAAGAGAGGAGGAGAGGTTCTCCCCCTTGTGCTTCCTCCTCCATGGCCTCCACCCTCTGGTCCTTAGCCTTCATGGCGATGAAGACCACTCCGGGATACTCCTCCATGGCCACTGGTGATGATGGCCCCCTCCGGCAGGGGGGCCGGAGAGGGCCCCGATTGGTTTTTCGTGGCTATAGAGGCTTGCGGCGGCGGAACTTCTGATCCAATCTCCGTCCTGGAAGTTTTAGGGTACGAGAGTATATATGGGTGCAGGAGGTACGTCGGTGGACTTCCGGGCTGGCCACGAGGTAGGGGGCGCGCCCCTCAGCCTCGTGGGCAGCCTGGGACTCCTCTGGTGAGCTTTCGATACTCCATGGGCTTCGTTTGGTCCAAAAACAGGTTCCGTGGAGTTTCAGGTCTTTTGGACTCCGTTTGATATTCCTTTTCTTCGAAACACTGAGATAGGCAAAAAACAGCAAATCTGGGCTGGGCCTCCGGTTAATAGGTTAGTCCCAAAAATAATATAAAAGTGGATAATAAAGCCCAATATTGCCCAGAACAGTAGATAATATAGCATGGAGCAATCAAAAATTATAGATACGTTGGAGAAGTATCAGGCATCCCCAAGCTTAATTCCTGCTCGTCCTCGAGTAGGTAAATGATAAAAAGATAATTTTTGATGCAAAATGCTAGTAAGTGCTTAAGTTTGATCAATGATAATTCCAATCACCTTTTCTAGCATTTATTACATATCATAACAATAGCTCATCTCATAAAAATTTTCATGATCAAGTAACGAGCAATTCACAAGTTTAAAGCATGGATCATAATCTTCTTGAAAACTAACAAACAATATCCTCAGTCATCAAACAATTGCAAATCATCCTATTTTCAGGAAGAGTCTATGTCAGAGCTTTGATTTAGCAAACTTCACATACTCAACTACCATGTAGTCTTTCACAATTGCTAACACTCACGCAATACTTGTGATTATGGAGTTTTAATCGGACACAGAGAAAGATAGGGGTTATAGTTTTGCCCCACAACCTTTTACCTCAAGGGTAATGTCAACAATAATAACTCATGCTCCCCTACATCCAATTAGATATATATATATATCAGGTTCTTTCCATCATGCTGGGCTTGCCAAAGGATAAAATGAAAAAGGAAAGGTGAAGATCACCGCGACTCTTGCATAAGGTAGAAGATAATAATAAAAGATAGGCCCTTCGCAGAGGGAAGCAGAGATTGCCATGCACATTTATGGTTGGATGCATAAAATCTCAATGTGAAAGAACGTCACTTTATATTGCCCCTTGTGATATGAACCTTTATTATGCAGTCCGCCGCTTTTATTACTTCCACATCACAAGATCATATAAAGCTTATTTCTCCCACACCAATCAATCATACATATTTAGAGCAATTTTTATTGCTTTGCACCGATGACAACTTACTTGAAGGATCTTACTCAATCCATAGGTAGATATGGTGGACTCTCATGGCAAAACTGGTTTAAGGATTTTGGAAGCACAAGTAGTATCTCTACTTGGTGCTGAGAATTTTGGCTAGCATGAGGGGGAAAGGCAAGCTCAACATGTTAGAGGATCCATGACAACATACTTTATCTCAGATATAAGAAAACATAACCCATTACGTTGTCTTCCTTGTCCAACATCAACTATTTTAGCATGTCATATTTTAATGAGTGCTCCCAATCATAAAAGATGTCCAATGATAATATATTTATATGTGAAACCCCTCTTCCTTCAATATTCTTTCATGAATTGTTCAAGTGACCAATTCTATGTTTGCTAACTTCCAATAAGTTTTACTACCCATACTTATTATGTGTGAAGTCATTACTCCCCATGTTATAAGCATATGAAACATATATAAATTCAGGTTTATGACATTCAATTTATTCAACCATTTACTCATAGGATATACATGAAGCACATGAGCGAATGACAAACTACTCCATAAGATATGAGTGAAGAACACTGAGTAGTCAAATAATTAACTAGCCATGGGAGGATTATTTTTCATTTAGTATTTCAGATCCAATGATTTTATTCAAACATCAAGTAAAATTGAAAACACGCTCCAAGCAAAACACATATCATGTGATGAATAAAAATATAGCTCCGAGTAAAGTATACCGATAGTTTTGAAGACGAAAGAGGGGATGCCTTCCGGGGCATCCCCAAGCTTAGGCGCTTGAGTCTTCCTTGAATATTACCTTGGGGTGCCTTGGGCATCCCCAATCTTAGGGTCCTTCCACTCCTTATTCTCCTCATATTGATATCTCACCCAAAACTTGAAAACTTCAATCACACAAAACTTAACCAAACTTCGTGAGATAGGTTAGTATGATAAAGAGCAAACCATTCACTTTGGTACTGACAATGACAAGGTTCATAATTGTTTTCACACAATTCCTACTGTACCATATCATTTCTACAATTTATATTGAAGAATATAAGCCATAGAAACTAGAAAACAAGCAAACTATGCAATGAAAACAGAATCTGTCAGAAACAAAACAGTCTGTAATGATCTGAACAAAACCATACTTCTGCTACTCCAAAAATTATGAAATAAATTGTTGGACGTGTGGAATTTGTCTATTAATCTTCTGCAAAAATAATCAACTCAAAATCACTCTTCTGTAAAAAATGACATCTATTCTCGTGAGCGCAAAGTTTCTGTTTTTTACAGCAAGATCACATTAACTTTCACCCAAGTCTTCCCAAAGGTCTTACTTAGCACTTTATTGGAACAAAAGCTATAAAACATGATTAATACAGTAGCTTAATCATGTAGACACACAAAAACAATAAGGGTAAATATTGGGTTGTCTCCCAACAAGCGCTTTTCTTTAATGTCTTTCAGCTAGGCATGATGATTTCAATGATGCTCTCATAAAAGATAGGAATTAAAGCACAATGAGAGCATATTGAAGATTATGACTAGCACATTTAAATCTAACACACTTCCCATGCCTAGGGATTTTGTGAGCACACAACTTATAAGAACAACAATCAACTAGCATAGGAAGGCAAAACAAGTATAACTTCAAAACTATAAGCACATGGAGAGGAAACTTGATATTATTGCAACTCTTACAAGCATGTATTCCTCCCTAATAATAATTTTCAGAGGTATCATGGATAGAAACTTTGTTCTCATACTCAATTGGAACCTCTTCCGAAATAGTGGAATAATTACTAGCTAAAGTTGACACTCTTCCAAATCCACTTTCATAGATATCACACTAAGATTCAACATCCTCCAAAATAGTGGGATCACTAATTCCTAAAGTTGACACTCTTCCAACCCACTTTAATGATAGTATTATTCATACTCCAAAAGATATATGTGAAGTTCATGGAGCATTCTACAATTAACATAGACTAACCAATATCCAAGCTCAAAATATATAAGTGAAGCACATGAAGCATTCTATAAAACCATACTTAAAAGATATAAGTGAAGCACATGAAGTATTCTATAAATCAATGAAGGGATATCTCATGCTAGCATGGTTCTTGAAGAAAAATAAAAACACAAAGGACACAAATCCTGTGAACAAAACAAAACCCGAGGTATACCGATAATTATTGAAGAAGAAAGATGGGATGCCAACCGGGGCATCCCCAAGATTAGATGCTTGAGTATCCCTTGAATTATTTACTTGGGGTGCCTTGGGCATACCCAAGCTTGAACTCTTGCCACTCTTTATTCTTCTCATATTGATAGCTCCTCGACCTTCGGACACTTCATCCACACAAAACTTCAACAAAAACTTGTGAGATCCGTTAGTGTAATAAAGCAAATCACTACCTTTAGGTACTGTAATGAACTCATTATTTATTTGTATTGGTGTTAAACCTACTGTATTCCAACTTCTCTATGGTTCATACCCTCCGATACTAGCCATAGATTCATCAAAATAAGCAAACAACGCATGCAAAACAGAATCTGTTTAAAACAGAACAGTCTGTAGTAATCTGGAAGTTTGACAAACTTCTGTAACTCCTAAAATTATAAACTAAATTTTAAAATTTGAAAAATTTGTACAGAAGTAATGTTCAAAAAGAATCATAACCATTTTACTTTCCAGTTAAAAATGTAAATTCATGCACTACAGCCAAAGTTTCTGTTTTTGTTCTGCACATAGCAAACAAACAATCTAATCATCCTAAAACCAAGCTTGGCACATTTATTTTTATAATACAATGAATATATACAAGGGGATAATTATTTACAGAGAAACTTCCATGAAAAATTCTACATTGTTTCCGTGAGCATGAACACAAGTGTTCAAGGTCGACCCTCACTTCTTCAATGCAAAACCTTCCAATCACTTCTCTTTTTGAAAATCTTTTTAGGCATGAGAGGCAAGTAATATTTTTTTGTATTTTCATTTTTCAATTTTTTTGTATGTTTCACCCACAATTAAACAGAAACAAAAAAATGAAAAACAAAATCTATTTAGTGAAGAAAGCAAACAAGCACACACGAGAATATCAACCCCACGCTATTGCTCCCCGGCAACGGCGCCAGAAAAGAGCTTGATAATCCCCAAGTGCAAGGAATCATCATAGCACTTTCCAAAGGTGGAAGTGATAAGTATGGAGTGTCGAACCCACAAGGAGCTAAAGGTAAGATCAATATTCTCTCAAGCCCTATCAACCACTGATACGACTCTACATGCACCGAACGTTTGCTTCCAACTAGCAACGAGAAATAAAACTACGTTGTGGGTATGAAGAGGATAACTTTGCATGGTATCGGAGAGCTGAAATATAAAAGTAGGTGCTGTTATCATAAAGTTAGAATATATTACTTAGTATTATAAATAGTGAGTGTGGAATAATGGTGGATCGGTTTGCAGAATTGTCCTAGGCAATTGTTAACAAGACCGGTAATCACTATTGCAGTTTCATACGAGGGAGAGGCATAAGCTAACATACTTTCTCTACTTGGATCTTATGCACTTATGATTGGAACTCTAGCAAGCATCCGCAACTACTAAAGATCATTAAGGTAAAACCCAACCATAGCATTAAAGCATCAAGTCCTCTTTATTCCCATACGCAACAATCCCTCTTACTCGGGTTTAAGTTTCTGTCACTCTAGCAACCCACTATAAGTGAATCATGAACGTATTGCAACACCCTACAGCGGGAATCCCTCATGCTTGCGCGACACGGAGAGCACCATAGGACAGCATCAAAGTAAAACATACAACTCATACCAATCTAGATCATCAATCAACCCAAAGACAAAAGATATCTACTCAAAACATCATAGGATGGCAACACATCATTGGATCATAATATGCGGCATAAAGCACCATGTTCAAGTAGGGATTACAGCGGGGTGCGGGAGAGTGGACCGCGTAAAAGAGATGAGGATGGTGATGATGATGGTGATGTTGATGAAAACGATCACCATGGCGATGATTCCCCTCCCGATGGCACTCCGGTGCCACCAAGAGAGAGGAGGAGAGGTTCTCCCCCTTGTGCTTCCTCCTCCATGGCCTCCACCCTCTGGTCCTTGGCCTTCATGGTGATGAAGACCCCTCCGGGATACTCCTCCATGGCCACCGGTGATGATGGCCCCTCCGGCAGGGTGCCGGAGAGGGCCCCGATTGGTTTTTCGTGGCTATAGAGGCTTGCGGCGGCGGATCTTCTGATCCAATCTCCGTTCTGGAAGTTTTAGGGTACGAGAGTATATATGGGTGCAGGAGGTACGTCGGTGGACTTCCGGGCTGGCCACGAGGTAGGGGGCGCGCCCCAGGGGGGTGGGCGCGCCCCCAGCCTCGTGGGCAGCCCGGGACTCCCGTGGTGAGCTTCCGGTATTCCACGGGCTTCGTTTGGTCCAAAAACAGGTTTCGTGGAGTTTCAGGTCTTTTGGACTCCGTTTGATATTCCTTTTCTTTGAAACACTGAAATAGGCAAAAAAACAACAAATCTGGGCTGGGCCTCCGGTTAATAGGTTAGTCCCAAAAATAATATAAAAGTGGATAATAAAACCCAATATTGCCCAAAACAGTAGATAATATAGCATGGAGCAATCAAAAATTATAGATACGTTGGAGACGTATCACCACCCCTAGTTGGTTTTGGAGTATTGACGACAAATCTGGTTGAGGGACTAATGTGTTTGTGAGAATTGCAGGATAACACAGGTAGTAGTCCCTCATTGATTCGGTTTACCTACCGGAGATGACCCCTAAAAATGTATGAAGACATTGACGACAATGGTGGTATGTGAAGATATTTGTATTGAAGACTATGACATAAGAAGACATTGAGTGAAGACTATGGACCGCGAAGACTGAGTCCTTTCGTTGTTTCCTTTTCTTCTTTGTTGAGTCATAGGAACCACCGTACTGTTAAGTGGGGTCCAAGTGAACAAAGTCAGAGTGACTGAACTGATTCTCAACCCAAATCCTATGTCTTCAAGTGAAGACAATGAGAGCAAATCTTATCCAGAGCTAGATGAGTTAGCTTTGCTTGCAGCCCAAGTAAAGTTGCCGTGTGTGTTTGAAATATGACCGTTGGGACACGTGTCAGTTCCTTAGTGACCCAGGGTCATTTCGGACATATCAGGTCAGGTTGCCTAGTGGCTATAAATAGCCCACCCCCTACACCATAAATTGGTGGCTGCTCAGAGTTAGTGCACGGCTTTTGACGTATTGAGAGCAACCCACCTCGAAGCCTTTGAGAGAGAGGAATCCTTGCGAGGACAAAGCCCAAACACCCAGAGCCAAAGAGTGTTAGGCATCACTGAAGTCTCTCTGTCTGCGTGACCTGAAGACTTATTACACTTGAGGACTGTGAATCCTCCAGCCGGTTAGGCATCGCGTTCTGAGCATCCAAGAGTCATTATGGATCGCCGGTGAACGAAGTCTGTGAAGGTTTGGAAGTCTACCTTGAAGACTTACCAGTGTAATTGGGCGAGGACTGGGTGTCCTTAGCTCAAGGGGAATAAGGTGAAGACGCGGTCTTCTGAGTTGAATCTCAGCCTCCCTAACCACACGTACAGTTGTCACAGCAACTGGGACTGGTCCAACAAATCCTGTGTCCTCAACAAGTGACTGGTTCTATCCTCTTCCTCTCTTTACTTAGAGTTTGTCTTCATGAAGTCATTGCCTATTTGCCGTACCTGTTTGACTTCATTGCTTGACTACTATTGTTGTTTGGCTTCATACTATCTTCCATCCTGATCTTTACTACCTAGCTGCTATTAGTCCTCGTGATTTCACTTCATTACATATTTGACTATGGCTTGCTTAGTGTAGTCTACCTTCCGCTGCATTGTAATAGGTTCATTTCTATTGTTTGTCTTTGAAACTTTTATGTTTTGAAGACTTCAATAAAAATTGCCTATTCACCCCCCCTCTAGTCGATAACTAGCACTTTCAATAGTCCCAAAGCTCCGTTGGATCCTGGGCTACAAGGGACTGATCCGGACATACTGGATACGGCTACCAGCCCATCAAAGTTACTTGGTGAACATATGGAGCTGGAACGAGAGGCAAGGAAGAGGCTGAACATGGATATTGGTGGGGATGAGGGCTTGCACATGTCTAGCACGCCAAAAACCTTACTAGCCATCACGGATGGCAGTGGGAAGGATGTAGGGGAGGCTTCCTCTCCTTCAAGCAGTACTTCTAGTAGCAAGCGCGCCAAACTGTCAAAAGATCATAACACAAATGTGATATCGGCGGCCTCCCTCGAGGAGGACCACCGGACGCAATGAATATACTGTTTTGGAACTGCCGGGGGGACCGCCGGACAGTTCGTGAGGTCTTGGCCCTCTCAAAAGCCAACAACCCCAAACTAGTCTTCCTCTGTGAGACTAGACAGGAATCTGTTAAAGTGGAAAAGCTGCGATGGAGACTCGGTTTGAAAGGCTTTCATGGTGTGAGTAGCGATGGAAGGAGTGGTGGCTTGGCTCTATTTTGGGATGAGTCGTTGACAGTGACGGTGCTAGACTCTTGCAACCGCTTTATTGATGTTAATGTAGTGGATGGCGGTTCTGGCGTATCATGGCGCGACACCTTTGTCTATGGAGAGCCACGTTTTGAGAATCGACATCGTATGTGGGAGCAACTGTGTGGGCTTAGAGCCAGATCGCGGGAGCCATGGGTAGTGTGCGGAGATTTTAACGAGGCACTATGGCAGCATGAGCACCTCTCTGGTACGATGCGGTCTGAAACTCAAATGGTGGCGTTTAGGGATTGCTTGGAAAGGTGCGAGCTTGAGGACCTCGGCTTTTCGGGGTTTCCCTTCACTTACAATAATGGTCAGGCGGCGGACCGCAATGTACAGGTCCGGCTGGACCATGCATGCGTTGATGAGTCATGGAGGGATTCCTTCCCTTCCGCGAAGATGGAGGGTCACTGCCCGGATCACTGCCCCATCTTGATCCAGATGGAGGGTCAGCAAGATGTGAGACGTCGGGCGTCTAGCTTACGCTATGAGATTATGTGGGAACGTGACCATACCTTACCTGACATGCTTGCCGGGACGTGGAACAAACACAAACAATCTGGAAGCTTGGGCTCGGTGGCTAAGTCCCTGAAGGAGGTGCTTAAGGAACTAAAAGACTGGAGTAAAATAAAGTTTGGTAACGTGTTCAAGGAAATTGAGAAGCTGCAATCACAACTTGAGGAGTTACAGTTGGCGGGCTCAAACCGTGCTGTGATTCGTGAAAAGATGAATGAGCTTGACGAGCTGTTATACAGAGAGGAGATGCTTTGGCTCCAACGCTCACGTATTACTTGGTTAAAGGAAGGGGAACGTAATACCAAATTTCTGCACAGGAGAGCTGTTTGGCGGGCTCGTAGAAATCTTATACGCCGGCTGCAGAAACAAGATGGTACTTGGTGTAACGTTCCGTCTGATATGGAGAGAATGACGTACTCCTACTTCAAGGAGATCTTTACTAAGGACCCAACCCTTTCTCCGGATGAGGTCCTTGACTGTATACCGCCTAAAGTCTCAGTGGAGATGAACGAGTCACTATGTAGGCCTTATACCGAGGAGGAAATCTCGGATGCCTTGTTCCAGATCGGGCCTCTCAAAGCCCCGGGCTGTGTTGGCCTCCCTGCAAGATTTTGTTGGGGAACGTAGCAGAAATTCAAAATTTTCCTACGTGTCACCAAGATCTATCTATGGAGAAACCAGCAACGAGGGGAAGAAGAGTGCATCTACATACCCTTGTAGATCGCTAAGCGGCGGGGTTGATGGAGCCGTACTCGTCGTGATCCAAATCACCGATTACCAAGTGCCGAACGGACGACACCTCCGCGTTCAACACACGTACAACCCGGTGACGTCTCACATGCCTTGATCCAGCAAGGAGAGAGGGAGAGGTTGAGGAAGACTCCATCCAGCAGCAGCACAACGGCGTGGTGGTGGTGGAGGAGCGTGGCAATCCTGCAGGGTTTCGCCAAGCACCTGCGGGAGAGGAGGAGGTGTCACGGGAGGGAGGGAGGCGCCAGGGCTTCAGGTGTGGCTGCCCTCCCTCCCCTCCACTATATATATGGGCAAGGGAGAGGGGGGAGGCGCAGCCTTGCCCCTTCCTCCAAGGAAGGGGTGCGGCCAAGGGAGGGGAGGAGTCCATCCTCCCCAAGGCACCTCGGAGGTGCCTTCCCCTTTGAGGACTCTCCCCTTTTTCTTATATCTTGGCGCATGGGCCTCTTGGGGCTGGTTCCCTTGGCCCATATAGGCCAAGGCGCACCCCCTACAGCCCATGTGGCCCCCCGGGGCAGGTGGACCCCCCGGTGGACCCCCGGACCCCTTTCGGCACTCCCGGTACAATACCGATAAAGTGCGAAACTTTTCTGGCGACCAAAATAAGACTTCCCATATATAAATCTTTACCTCCGGACCATTCCGGAACTCCTCTGACGTCCGGGATCTCATCCGGGACTCCGAACAACATTCGGTAACCACATACAAACTTCCTTTATAACCCTAGCGTCATCGAACCTTAAGTGTGTAGACCCTACGGGTTCGGGAACCATGCAGACATGACCGAGACAACTCTCCGGCCAATAACCAACAGCGGGATCTGGATACCCATGTTGGCTCCCACATGTTCCACGATGATCTCATCGGATGAACCACGATGTCGAGGATTCGATCAATCCCGTATACAATTCCCTTTGTCTAGCGGTATAGTACTTGCCCGAGATTCGATCGTCGGTATCTCGACACCTTGTCCAATCTCGTTACCGGCAAGTCTCTTTACTCGTTCCGTAACACATCATCCCGTGATCAACTCCTTGATCACATTGTGCACATTATGATGATGTCCTACCAAGTGGGCCCAGAGATACCTCTCCGTCACACGGAGTGACAAATCCCAGTCTCGATTCATGCCAACCCAACAGACACTTTCGGAGATACCCGTAGTGCACCTTTATAGCCACCCAGTTACGTTGTGACGTTTGGCACACCCAAAGTATTCCTACGGTATCCGGGAGTTGCACAATCTCATGGTCTAAGGAAATGATACTTGACATTAGAAAAGCTTTAGCATACGAACTACACGATCTTTGTGCTAGGCTTAGGATTGGGTCTTGTCCATCACATCATTCTTCTAATGATGTGATCCCGTTATCAATGACATCCAATGTCCATGGTCAGGAAACCGTAACCATCTATTGATTAACGAGCTAGTCAACTAGAGGCTTACTAGGGACATGGTGTTGTCTATGTATCCACACATGTATCTGAGTTTCCTATCAATACAATTCTAGCATGGATAATAAATGATTATCATGAACAAGGAAATATAATAATAACCTACTTATTATTACCTCTAGGGCATATTTCCAACAGTCTCCCACTTGCACTAGAGTCAATAATCTAGTTCACATCGCCATGTGATTAACACTCACAGAGTTCCGGGTTTGATCATGTTATGCTTGTGAGAGAGGTTATAGTCAACGGGTCTGAAATATTCAGATCCGTGTGTACTTCGCAAATTTCTAAGTCATCTCCTAGATGCAGTTACCACGCTCTATTTGGAGCTATTCCAAATAACTGTTCTACTATACGAATCCAATTTACTACTTAGAATAATCCGGATTAGTGTCAAAGCTTGCATCGGCGTAACCCTTTACGACGAACTCTTTTTACCACCTCCATAATCGAGAAAATTGCTTAGTCCACTAGTTACTAAGGATAACTTTGACAGTTGTCCTGTGATCCATTTCTAGATCACACTTGTACCCCTTGACTGACTCATGGTTTGGCACACTTCAGGTGCGGTACATAACATAGCATACTTTAGAGCCTACGACTAAAGCATAGGGGACGACCTTCGTCCTTTCTATTCTGCCGTGGTCATGTCTTGAGTCTTGCTCAATACTCACACCTTGTAACACAGCCGAGAACTCCTTCTTTGCTGATCTATTTTGAACTCCTTCAAAATCTTGTCGTGGTATGTGTTTGTTTGAAAGTACTATTAAGCGATTTTGATCTATCCTTATAGATCTTGATGCTCAATGTTCAAGTAGCTTAATCCAGGTTTTCCATTGAAAAACACTTTTCAAATAACCCTATATGCTTTCCAGAAATTCTACATCATTTCTGATCAACAATATGTCAACAACATATACTCATCAGAAATTCTATAGTGCTCCCACTCACTTCTTTGGAAATACAAGTTTCCCATAAACTTTGTATAAACCCAAAATATTTGATCATCTCATCAAAGTGTACATTCCAACTCCGAGATGCTTACTCCAGTCCTTAGAAGGATTGCTGGGGCTTTGCATACTTGTTAGCATCTTTCAGGATTGACAAAAACTTCTGGTTGTATCACATACAACCTTTCCTCAAGAACAAGGAAACAATATTTTGACATCCTATCTGCAAGATTTCATAAATAATGCAGTACCTGCTAATTCCAACAGACTCTTAGCATCGCTACGAGTGAGAAAGCCTCATCGCAGTCAACTCCTTGAACTTGTCGGAAAACATCTTAATGACAAGTCAAGCTTTCTTAATGGTGACATTTACCATCATTGTCCGTCTTCCCTTTTAAAATCCATCTGTACTCAACAGCCTCACGACCATCGAGCCGTTCTGCCAAAGTCTACACTTTGTTTTTCATACATGGATCCTCTCTCGGATTTTATGGCCTCGAGCCATTCATCGGAATCCGGGCCCACCATCGCTTCTCCATAGCTTGTAGGTTCATTGTTGTCTAGCAACATGACTTCCAAGACAGGATTACATACCACTCTGAAGCAGTACACATCCTTGTCGTCCTACGAGGTTTGGGAGTGACTTGATCCGAAGTCTCATGATCACTATCATAAGCTTCCACTTCAATTGGTGTAGGTGCCATAGGAACAACTCCCGTGCCCTGCTACACACTAGTTGGAGTGACGGTTCCATAACCTCATCAAGTCTCCACCATCCTCCCACTCAATTCTTCCGAGAGAAACTTTTCCTCGAGAAAGGACCCGATTCTAGAAACAATCCCTATTGCTTTCGGATCTGAGACAGGAGGTATACCCAACTATTTTGGGTGTCCTATGAAGATGCATTTATCTGCTTTGGGTTCGAGCTTATCAGCCTGAAACTTTTTCATATAAGCGTCGCCGCCCCAAACTTATAAGAAATGACGGCTTAGGTTTCTCTAAACCATAGTTCATACGGTGTCATCTTATCGGAATTACGTGGTGCCCTATTTAAAGTGAGTGCGGTTGTCTCTAATGCCTAACCCATGAACGATAGTGGTAAATGTTCGGACACACCATCACTCTATGGTGTTCCAGGAGGTACTAGTCGTGAAACAATTTCCACAGTGCCAAACTAGTAACTCAGATATTCATTTCTATGATCATATCATAGATATTTTATCCTCTTGTTACGAAGATCTTCAACTTCATTCTGAAATTACTTGAACCATTCAATAATTCAGACTTGTGTTTCATCAAGTAAATATACTCAGTATCTACTCAAATCATTTGTGAAGTAAGAGCATAACGATATCCACTGCGCGCCTCAGCACTCATTGGACTGCACACATCAAAATGTGTTACTTCCAACAAGTTGCTTTCTTGTTCCATTTTACTGAAACCGAAGCTTTCAGTCATCTTGCCCATGTGGTATGATCTGCATGTCTCAAGCGATTCAAAATCAAGTGAGTCCAAACGGTCCATCTGCATGGAGTTTCTTCATGCGTATATACCAATAGACATGGTTCACATGTCTCAATCCTTTTCAAAAATGAGTGAGTCCAAAGATCCATCAACATGGAGCTTCTTCATGCGTTTTATACCAATATGACTTACATGGCAGTGCCACAAGTAGGTGGTACTATCATTACTATCTTATATCTTTTGGCATGAACATGTGTATCACTATGATCGAGATTCAATAAACCATTCATTTTAGGTGCAAGACCATTGAAGGTATTATTCAAATAAATAGAGTAACCATTATTCTCCTTAAATGAATAATCGTATTGCGATAGACATAATCCAATCATGTCTATGCTCAACGCAAACGTCAAATAACAATTGTTTAGGTTTAACACCAATCTCGATGGTAGAGGGAGCGTGCGATGCTTGATCATATCAACCTTGGAAACACTTCCAACACATCTCGTCAGCTCACCTTTAGCTAGTCTCCGTTTATTCCATAGCTTTATTTCGAGTTACTAACACTTAGCAACCGAACCGGTATCTAATACCCTGATGCTACTAGGAGTACTAGTAAAGTACACATTCACATAATGTATATCCAATATGCTTCTATCGACGGCCTTCTCATCTACCAAGTATCTAGGGTAATTCTGCTCTAGTGGTTGCTCCCCTTATTACGGAAGCACTCAGTCTCGGGTTTGGGTTCAACCTTGGGTTTCTCCACTAGAGCAGCAGCTGATTTGCCGTTTCATGAAGTATCCCTTCTTGCCCTTGCCCTTCTTGAAACTAGTGGTTTCACTAACCATCAACAATTGATGCTCCTGCTTGATTTCTACTTTCGCGGTGTCAAAAATCGTGAATATTTCAAGGATCATCATATCTATCCCTGATATGTTATAGTTCATCACGAAGCTCTAGCAGCTTGGTGGCAATGACTTTGGAGAAACATCACTATCTTATCTGGAAGATCAACTCCCACTCGATTCAAGTGATTGTTGTACTCAGACAATTTGAGCACAAACTCAACGATTGAGCTTTTCTCCCTTAGTTTGCAGGCTAAGAAAATCGTCGGAGGTCTTATACCTCTTGACGTGGGCACGAACCTGAAATCCCAATTTCAGCCCTCGAAACATCTCATATGTTCCGCGACATTTCAAAATGTCTTCGGTGCCTCAATTCTAAACCATTTATCATTACCGAACTATCATGTAGTCATCAAAACGTGTATGTCAGATGTTCGCAACATCCACAGACCACGTTCGAGGTCCAGCACACCGAGCAGTGCATTAAGGACACAAGCCTTCTACTATCCGCATAATTGCTACTATCAATTTTCAACTATATTTTCTCTAGGAACATATTTAAAACAGTAGAACTAAAGCGCGAGCTACGACATAATTTGCGAAGACCTTTTCGACTATGTTCAGGATAATTAAGTTCATCTTATGAACTCCCACTCAGATAGACATCCCTCTCGTCATCTAAGTGATTACATGATCCGAGTCAACTAGGCCGTGTCCGATCATCACGTGAGACGGACTAGTCATCATCGGTGAACATCTTCATGTTGATCGTATCTACCATACGACTCATGCTCGACCTTTCGGTCTCTTGTGTTCCGAGGCCATGTCTGTACATGCTAGGCTCGTCAAGTCAACCTAAGTGTTTCGCGTGTGTAAATCTGGCTTACACCCGTTGTATGTGAACGTAAGAATCTATCACACCCGATCATCACGTGGTGCTTCGAAACGACGAACTTTCGCAACGGTGCACAGTTAGGGGGAACACTTTCTTGAAATTTTAATGAGGGATCATCTTATTTACTACCGTCGTTCTAAGCAAATAAGATGTATAAAATGATAAACATCACATGCAATCAAATAGTGACATGATATGGCCATCATCACTTTGCTCCTTTTGATCTCCATCTTCGGGGCTCCATGATCATCGTCGTCACCGGCATGACACCATGATCTCCATCATCATGATCTCCATCATCGTGTCTTCATGAAGTTGTCACGTCAACTATTACTTCTACTACTATGGCTAACGCTTTAGCAATAAAGTAAAGTAATTACATGACGTTTATGTTGACACGCAGGTCATAAATAAATTAAGACAACTCCTATGGCTCCTGCCTGTTGTCATACTCATCGACATGCAAGTCGTGATTCCTATTACAAGAACATGATCATCTCATACATCACATATATCATTCATCACATCCTTTTGGCCATATCACATCACATGGCATACCCTGCAAAAACAAGTTAGACGTCCTCTAATTGTTGCTTGCATGTTTCACGTGGCTGCTATGGGTTTCTAGCAAGAACGTTTCTTACCTACGCAAAACCACAACGTGATATGTCAATTGCTATTTACCCTTCATAAGGACCCTTTTCATCGAATCCGATCCGACTAAAGTGGGAGAGACTGGCACCCGCTAGCCACCTTATGCAACTAGTGCATGTCAGTCGGTGGAACATGTCTCACGTAAGTGTACGTGTAAGGTCGGTCCGGGCCGCTTCATCCCACAATGCCGCCGAATCAAGATTGACTAGTAACGGTAAGCATATTGAACAAAATCAACGCCCACAACTACTTGTGTTCTACTCGTGCATAGAATCTACGCAATAGACCTAGCTCATGATGCCACTGTTGGGGAACGTAGCAGAAATTCAAAATTTTCCTACGTGTCACCAAGATCTATCTATGGAGAAACCAGCAACGAGGGGAAGAAGAGTGCATCTACATAACCTTGTAGATCGCTAAGCGGAAGCGTTCAAGTGAACGGGGTTGATGGAGTCGTACTCGTCGTGATCCAAATCACCGATTACCAAGTGCCGAACGGACGACACCTCCGTGTTCAACACACGTACAGCCCGGTGACGTCTCCCATGCCTTGATCCAGCAAGGAGAGAGGGAGAGGTTGAGGAAGACTCCATCCAGCAGCAGTACAACGGCGTGGTGGTGGTGGAGGAGCGTGGCAATCCTGCAGGGTTTCGCCAAGCACCTGCGGGAGAGGAGGAGGTGTCACGGGAGGGAGGGAGGCGCCAGGGCTTCAGGTGTGGCTGCCCTCCCTCCCCTCCACTATATATAGGGGCAAGGGAGAGGGGGGAGGCGCAGCCTTGCCCCTTCCTCCAAGGAAGGGGTGCGGCCAAGGGAGGGGAGGAGTCCATCCTCCCCAAGGCACCTCGGAGGTGCCTTCCCCTTTGAGGACTCTCCCCTTTTTCTTATATCTTGGCGCATGGGCCTCTTGGGGCTGGTGCCCTTGGCCCATATAGGCCAAGGCGCACCCCCTACAGCCCATGTGGCCCCTCGGGGCAGGTGGACCCCCCGGTGGACCCCCGGACCCCTTTCGGCACTCCCGGTACAATATCGATAAAGTGCGAAACTTTTCTGGCGACCAAAATAAGACTTCCCATATATAAATCTTTACCTCCGGACCATTCCGGAACTCCTCGTGACGTCCGGGATCTCATCCGGGACTCCGAACAACATTCGGTAACCATATACAAACTTCCTTTATAACCCTAGCGTCATCGAACCTTAAGTGTGTAGACCCTACGGGTTCGGGAACCATGCAGACATGACCGAGACAACTCTCCGGCCAATAACCAACAGCGGGATCTGGATACCCATGTTGGCTCCCACATGTTCCACGATGATCTCATCGGATGAACCACGATGTCGAGGATTCGATCAATCCCGTATACAATTCCCTTTGTCTAGCGGTATAGTACTTGCCCGAGATTCGATCGTCGGTATCTCGACACCTTGTCCAATCTTGTTACCGGCAAGTCTCTTTACTCATTCCGTAACACATCATCCCGTGATCAACTCCTTGATCACATTGTGCACATTATGATGATGTCCTATCGAGTGGGCCCAGAGATACCTCTCCGTCACACGGAGTGACAAATCCCAGTCTCGACTCGTGCCAACCCAACAGACACTTTCGGAGATACCCGTAGTGCACCTTTATAGCCACCCAGTTACGTTGTGACGTTTGGCACACCCAAAGTATTCCTACGGTATCCGAGAGTTGCACAATCTCATGGTCTAAGGAAATGATACTTGACATTAGAAAAGCTTTAGCATACGAACTACACGATCTTTGTGCTAGGCTTAGGATTGGGTCTTGTCCATCACATCATTCTTCTAATGATGTGATCCCGTTATCAATGACATCCAATGTCCATGGTCAGTAAACCGTAACCATCTATTGATTAACGAGCTAGTCAACTAGAGGCTTACTAGGGACATGGTGTTGTCTATGTATCCACACATGTATCTGAGTTTCCTATTAATACAATTCTAGCATGGATAATAAATGATTATCATGAACAAGGAAATATAATAATAACCTATTTATTATTGCCTCTAGGGCATATTTCCAACAGATTTTACCAGCGTAATTGGGGACTACTGAAAACGGAGATTGTTGCTGCAGTCCAAGAGTTCTTTGTATCGGGTGTGATGCTTGATGTGTTAATGACACAGCTATAGTGCTTATTCCCAAGGTTCCCCACCCTCAGGAACTGAAAGATTTCCGGCCTATCAGCTTGTGTAATGTGTTATATAAAGTTGTCTCAAAGTGTATGGTGAACAGACTCCGGCCTCTCCTGACAGAACTTATTTCTGAAAATCAGAGCGCCTTCATCCCAGGACGGTTGATCTCTGACAATTCGATTATTGCTTTTGAATGCATCCACCATATACAATCTGTAAGGCACTCTGATCCCGGACTGTGTGCGTACAAACTTGACCTGTCGAAGGCCTACGATCGCGTGGACTGGAATTTCTTGGAGAGGGCTCTAGGTAAATGGGGCTTCTCTCCGGTTTGGATCTCCTGTGTCATGGTGTGTGTTTCATCGGTGAAGTATTTGGTGAAGTTTAATGGGAAGCTGTTGGAATCTTTCTCTCCTTCAAGGGGACTCCGTCAAGGTGACCCGTTATCACCCTTTCTTTTCTTGTTTGTTGCTGATGCTCTATCCTCCTTGATTCATAAGGCTACGCAATAAGAAGGTCTCGAAGGGATAAGAATATGCAGAGGGGCGCCGAAAATTTCCCACCTTCTGTTTGCGGATGATTCACTATTGTTCTTCTATGCAACAGAGCAGCATGCATTGTTGGTGAAAGGTTTGTTGAACACGTTTGCGACGGCGACTGGCCAACTGATTAACCCGTCCAAATGTTCCATCCTCTTCTCAACCCAGTGTCCACCGAATGTTGCATTGCAAGTAAAAAATATTCTGGAAGTCACTCAGGAAGCTTTCGAACCCAAATATTTGGGTTTGCCAATCCCCGAAGGCAGGATGCACAATGGGAAGTTTGAGTCAGTACAGGAACGGCTAAGGAAAGTTCTCGTCGACTGGAGTGAGCAGTACATGTCTTCTGGCAACAAAGAGGTTCTGATTAAGTCGGTGGCTCAAGCCATTCCGGCCTATGTCATGAGTATTTTCAAAAATCCCTACCCAGTGTGTGATGACCTGACTCGTATGATACGCCAATACTGGTGGGGGGTGGAGAACGGCAAAAGGAAAATGGCCTGGCTGAGCTGGGACAAACTACGGTTACCTAAAACCATGGGAGGCATGAATTTTAGGGACATGCGGGCTTTTAACCAGGCTTTGCTCGCCAAACAGGCCTGGAGGCTCATCGACATCCCATATAGCTTATGTGCGCGCCTGTTGAAAGCTAAATACTACCCCTCGGGTCAGATTCTCAATACAGTCTTTCCGAACTCCGGTCCGGAGGTGTGGAAAGGAGTTCTGCATGGCCTTGAGCTTATCAAGAAGGGTGTCATATGGCGTGTTGGTAATGGTACAATGACCCGGACATGGCGAGATCCGTGGATTCCGCGCCCTCAATCCTTCCGACCGATCACTCCTAAATGCAATTGTCGTTTCAACTGGGTTTCTGATGTCCTTGATGACAATGTTGCATGGAGGTACGACCGGTTGAGGGAGTTTTTTTGGGATATGGATATTGTGCACATTATGAAGATCAGACCCTCGCTGCGCCAATGCGATGATTTTCTGTCTTGGCATCCGAAGAAGAGTGGCCAGTTCACTGTGAGGAGTGCTTATAAGCTGGCTACTTACGACCACAATGTTACTTTTGCAATTGGAGCGTCTAGTACCAACCCAGAGGGGAACCAGTCGAGCTGGAACTACATATGGAAGTCCAAGGCCCCCCAGAAAATGAAGATCACGGCCCGGAGATGTGCGACAGGAATGCTGGCTACACAACAATGTAAAACCTACAAACACTTGTCAACGACATCCACTTGTCTGCCGTGTGGTGTTGAGGTAGAGGATTCCTTCCATGCATTGGTAACTTGCACCCATGCAAGAATTTTATGGATAAATATGAGACAAAGATGGCCACTGCCTGGGGATGAGCTTCTCATCTCCGATGGAAAGGAATGGCTGGTCTCCTTACTGGCCAGATGCTCTGAAGATGTCAGTGATATGCTCATCCTGTTTGTTTGGAGGATCTGACAGCTGCGTAATGATACGACCCATGGGAAGGCAGTTCCCCCGGTGCCGTCTACTGTCGAGTACCTGGATAGCTACTACAAGTCCATCAAGTTAGCTGGCCGCTTTTCTACTGAAGATATCCTCAAGGGGAAGATGCCTACAGCGGACATGGCCTTGCCGAGCCACACGGTGGAGCGCCCTGCAGTTCCCTGGCTAGCCCCTGCGCAGGGCACGTTGGCGCTCTCGGTTGACGGTTCTTTTCTCCGAGAGGATGGCTCTGCTGCTGCGGGGATGGTGCTTAGGAATGAAAAAGGGGAGATCCTGATGGCCGTGTATCGATATATATTTCACTGCAACGACCCACTCGAAGCTGAGCTACATGCAATCATGCAAGGTATGGCCTTGTCCATCCAGCATTCTGATCTTCCGGTGGTCGTGCAAACGGACTCCTCTGAAGCCCTGTCCAGCTTGACAAATGGAGCGCTGGTTCACTCGGTGTATGGTCATATAGTTCTGGAGATTAAGGATCTGCTTGGTAGTAGGGAGTTTTTTCCACAAAAAATTAGTAGGCTTCAAAATAGAGTTGCCGATCGCGTGGAGAAATATAGCCGGTCCGAACAAGCTACGGCTGTGTGGCTAGGTTCGGTTCCACCATGTATCGAGGACATTTGGCCTCTCGACCGTAACTCTATTCCTATGCAATAAAACTCCCTTTACCCCCGAAAAAAAAGATCGGAGGGAGTATAACTGAAACTAAGCATCGCAGACCTTATCAAGCAAGAAATGCTCTAAATTAACCCTCAAAAAAGGAAATGCTCTAAATTACACAAAGGCCCAACTAGGCGGTGGCAGGTGATTTACTGAGTAGCAGCGATTCGAACGGGAGAGTTCCACTCTTCAGTGGCCTGGCCTCGATGAAGGCCCCACGTCGCAGTGACACAGATGCGCAACTTGAAGAGGAAATACCAATCCACAATTCTCGGTTACCTTTGTGGCGAACGTCGGCAGCTATAGGCAGCGCCAACACGAGCTACGCGATGCTCCGCGCCTGCGGCGCCGCGGCTCCGGCGTCTGTGCCCGCCCTCGTCAGGGCGCGCCTCGCGAGGCCCGCCTCCGCCTCCGCCGTCGCTTCCTCCTCCGCCCTGGAAGAGCTCGCCGCCGACCGCAAAGGTCCACGCCCTTTACTCATCCCGCGCCCGCGCTCGCCTAGTCTCTGCCGGCATTCTGTCCAACGGCTTTACTGCCGTCCTCTCCCCCGCCGCGGCGCTCGTTTCTGCTCGTCCCGTGCAGCGAGGTTTGTGCTCGTCCCTTCTATCCTCCGCGTGGCGGCGAATGGGGGCGCCATGGCGACGAGCTGTTTGTTGAAACGACCAAGTGAACTGCGCATTTGTTTCCCGTGGTGCGTTTCGATCTGGTTATGGGTCGGCCGTTTGCCAATGCGTCCATTTCCTGAGCTTGGACGCTCATTGCTTGATACAGTTGTAGCGAGTGGTAAATAACTGTAAATGTTTGGTCGTTGTTTCATGGCCTGGTATGAGGACCTATATTGCTAACTTTACTTGCTCATAATCCTCCAAGCCAGAGGTTGTCAAATGTCAACTGTAGAAACGATGGTAACAACAGCTAGAAACGATGGTAGTTACAGTCTCCTAAAAACGGTTCATCCTTAGTTTAAATTAGTTTCACGAAATAGTGGCATGCATCACCACAAAGTGGAATGATGGACCTTGTCCAGAAAGCTGGCTAGATTTCATCGACAACGCTGAAATCGATTAATCAAGCATCTCCCATTCCGCTTGTTTGGGTTAGCATAGGTTATGGCCAGTAGGGACTTATTTCTTTCCTTCTCTCGAACCGAAGTATATACTAACATCCAAGCACCTTTTTTAGGTTTGGCGAGAGTGGTACTAAAGAAGGGCAAGACTCAGATATTCCGAGATGGGAGTCCAATGGTGTACAGTGGTGCTGTTGATAGAATAATTGGACGGCCTCCTCCGAAAACTGGTGATGTTGTTTTGGTAGCTGATGGGTCAGAGAAACCTATCGGGTGGGGTGTCTATAACTCCGTGTCTATGTTTTGTGTTCGGCTAATGCAACTAGAAGAAGAGGCAAAAAGGTGACACAGTTGTTGAGGTTCTATGGTTATTGAAATTTTGAGAGCTTGTGCTGAATATCCCCTATTTTTGTTTTGCTCAGAGATCCAGCCTCTGCATTAAATATGGAAAGACTGCTCGAAGAAAGACTTTGTTCTGCGGTGGATTTACGGCGTAGTTTGGGTTTCCCCTCAACTAATACAAATGCTTACCGTCTCATCAATAGTGAAGGCGACAGGTATATACTGTTCTCCATTGCTATACTTCAGTTAGCAAAGAAACCACCTTGATATCCATCATTGAAAGGAGCATGGTTAGTTCAGCATTCAGAACCATTTTTTACTTCTAGTATATATGCGTCTCCAAATAGTTCAACTTTGTATCTTGATATCTTTGTATAAACAATAGATAGTTATATTGCCCTGCGTATTTTCGACATGTGCAGCATAGAATACTGATCTTGAGCATTGAATGACTTGTATTTTTCTATCTCTCCGGAACATTGCCTGTTGTCTCATTCTTGTATTCATGCATAGTAGTGTAACTATCAATATTCAATGTTTTGAAATGCAGATTATCTGGTCTGATAGTGGATATATTTGCTGATGTTGCTGTGATTGCTTCATCTGCTGCTTGGGTTGAGAAATATAGGCAACAAATCCAGTCCCTTGTTAGCAAAGTTAGTGATGTTAAATATATAAAGTGGAGGTCATCAGCTGATATTCTAAAAGAAGAAGGATTAGATATGTCAGAACAAAAAGAACCTGCACCCTCTTCATACTCTGGAACTGTGAAGGTGAGCCTGCTGACTTTGTTTGCTGACTTTGTTTTTAAAGGAAGTTAGGAAGTTTGATTCTAAAATTTTACAAATTATGGTTCAATGTATCTATTTTTAGCAAGTCACGGTAGTACGGTTCAGCATAAAAAAAATGCGAGGAGGTTTAGCTTCAATTCGAGTACATTTTTGCCTTTGCCATGAACCGGGTTTGTCATACTCAATTAATATAGCAAGTTAGCAACTACAGCTAATGTAAAGAGACTGATGGTGTGTGCGGTTGTGTGGGACTGAACGGAGCATTGCAATAGCTTCACTTGCAGTATTTGTCAATCTTCTCTACCTGCTATGTTGCATACTTGTGTTGCTCGTAGTTCCAACATGTCTGCTTTTCTTACATCCAGGTTATGGAAAATGGCATCGTCTATCTAGTCTCTATGGAGGGGCAGAAGACAGGTTTTTATGCAGATCAACGGGAAAGTCGCCACTTCATATCCACACTCTCGAAGGACCAGAGGGTTCTGGACCTTTGCTGTTACAGTGGTGGTTTTGCTCTTAGTGCAGCCAAGGGCGGTGCAACTAATGTTACTGGTATAGTACTGTAAGCTACTGGACCTTTTAGTCCTCCGTTCAGATGCTCTGAGAGTTCATCACAGTTGAATTATACGACGCGTTTGGTTCGCTCTCCGGTAACGTATTCGTTCCGGTAACGAGAAGCACCGGTTTCCAATGTTTTCTCACCGAATACAAGTTTTGTTTGGTTGAGCGTCCAACCTCCAGTTTCCTAATCAGCTTCGGTCCGGCCGTTTTCGGTTTCGCGAAGCCATGTATCGAAAGACGCTGCTAGCTAATACTGAGTGTGCGTACCAAACGCAGGATACCGTTTCGGAAAGCGCCGGAATCGGAAGCCGTGATGTTCTCTCCGAACCAAACGCGTCGATAGTTTAGTTGTATCATTCATTTGGAAAATCCACAACAGTGTGTCCTTTTTAGTATCACTTTATAACACTCTACAGGTTTGGCTTGTAAAAACGACAATCTGACTAGTACCATTTTCAGGCATTGATTCATCAGGATCTGCACTAGATCTTGCCAATGAGAATATTCTTCTAAATAAGCTTGATGCTGAGAGAATTTCATTCTTAAAAGAAGATGCAACTGCATTCATGAAAGGTGCTATCTCAAGAAATGAGCTGTGGGACTTGGTAATCCTGGATCCTCCAAAGTTGGCACCTCGGAAGAAGGTATGCATCCCATGAAGCATCTGCTGTAGTTGCTAATTTGGCTTGATTATCATTTCATCTTTGATGTGATTATGTTAAGTTCTGAAGCATGTTATACATCAAAAAGTTCATGAATTATTTGTACATGCCTCAGTAGGCATCTAACTAAACTTGCTCTTTATACTTACCCTGAACATCAGCAAAACCCTTTATCCCGCTCACAGACTGTCTGTACACTTGAAGTCTTGAACCAACAATTGTTCTATGTAAGTGAAGGGGGATTCTCTGTTGTATTTGTAGGTGCTACAAAGTGCATCCGGTATGTACAGAAGCCTGAATGCTCTTGCAATGCAAGTGGTAAAGCCAGGGGGGTTACTCATGACATGCTCTTGTTCTGGAGCTATGACCCAAAGTGGTCTCTTCCTTAAAACCATTCAGGTATTTTGTGTTGCCCACATGGATTCTTGGGACCTATTTACTCAAATCTAGAATTTTATTTCCCTAAAAAAGAAATCTAGAATTTTATTACAGTGCCAATTGGAGCTTGTATTATTGATCCAATTTAATGTCTTCCAGCATGTCAAACTGAAAATTCATAGAAGGTTTGCGATGAATATTCATGGCCCTTTTAGTTTCTTTTCATATTGGCATGCGTACTAGGTGGTAAAAAACGAAAGTTTATTCAAACAGCTTGTCTATATTCCATTGCAAATTCCCTTTTGTTTATACACGTTGCTGATAATTCATTTTGCTTCCAACTTGAAGGGTGCTGCATCAATGGCCGGTCGAAAGGTTACAGTTTTACGTCAAGCAGGAGCAGCTTGCGATCATCCCATCGACCCTTCATATCCTGAAGGCCAGTATCTCAGCAATTACTTACTCCGAGTAATGTGAAGGAGCAGACAAAACATTCTACTGACCAGTAACCATTTCTGAAGAGCTGATTTCTGAAGTTGTGCCTCTAGTTTGATGCCCTATTTTAGTCATAAAGGTTAGGTGTAGAAATTTTCCGAACAAGAACATATGTATCTTGTAACCCTTCAAAGATTATCTTATCAGCGTATATTGCAGATCATTATTCTTTATGGAGTTTAAAAAAAACATGCAAGAATGCTCTAAGAAAACTTACTTTGCAAAAAATATGTCAAGTGGAATAACAGAATGCACCTGTTTTAAACTGACAGCACTGAACAGGGATGAAGATCAGTCCACAGATTCATTTTCACTCTCGAGAATGCAATTTTCAACAAAAGAACCGTGTATCTATATTTCAATATAATGTACACCCTTTCGTGTTGCTCATACACACAAGTCTACTTGATACACGTACTTTGACAACAGCTTGTACACAAAATTTGCTATTTTCGTACAAAGATACAAGTTAACCATAAGACCAATTGTTTGATGTTGAATGCGGAAATCAACTTTCAGAGTGTATCAGTGGCCTGCAGAGTTTCTGTTCCATGACAAGTAGTTGTTATCTCCCAATTTTCTGCATGGAGACCAGAAAAAAAGATCAGCGATGTAACTTAATATGATCGGTATACGAGAGCTTATAAGCCACTAACCTTGGTTTTATCAAGTAGAGTAAGGTGAATGCAAATGCCAGGAAGAAGCAGAGTCCACCAACAGTGAGATATGCAAGACCAAGAAAATCATTCTTTCCACCAAGCCAAGTTGAAGTAGAAAGCACCAAACTCTTTTTGCCATCAAAGCTATATGTGTTGTAATTGTTGTCCAGCGTAACAGTAATAGTGTCATTTTCTTTGAGGTCAACATATATCCTACCATACAGTTTTCTGAATGTAGGAAGCGCGGCAGTTCGCATCCAAACAATAAGGTCCTCTTGCTCACTCAGCTGCACAGCAGACAGGTAGAATAAGTAACTTTCAGGGGCACAAAATGTTAATCTTTTTGGCTGCTCAAAGAATTTGTATTGGTCTATCTAATGGAAAATGATCGTGCTGAGGTCAGTTTATCTTTAAATTGGGCAGACATAATAAACCTGAGTAATTATTGCTTGTCAACCACATATGCAACAATAATCTTATGATACAGAGTGAAATTGAAACCCAAAAGCATACCGGTATAGATTCGTTGAGTGTTTTTCCACCTATAAGAGGACCTTTCTGAAAGTTTTTTGGGAAGACATCACTTCCAAATTTGTGGTCCCTGTCACTCTTCCAAGAGATGTCTGTCTTGTCGATTGATATGTTGTTAGTGTTGTGTCGGAAGGTATATGTATCATTGAATGTGCTCCATGCAATCAGACCACATGGAACAATAGCCATTCCATCTCTGGTCTTCTCAGGGTCACAAAGCGTGGTCTCGTTTGCCTTACTAGCATCTCTTAGCTGTTGGTCATTCCGGCTCTTAACATATCTGAATGTGAAAAATGTGATACATAAGCAGGGAAAGTATAAGGCTCCTAGGAAAACAAAGTACAAAAAAACTGTTTGAGCAAATAAAGAAAGAGCTTTAACTGCTAAAATTGCATGTCGATGTGTCAATAACCAACATTTTAGCCATCCGGACAACAATCAGTAGGTGTCATTAGTAGTGGCTATAGGCACTTCTTCATGCAATTATGTGGGATGCCTACGCAACATTAGTTGGAAAGTGGACATAAGATTAAATAATTTCCTTGATAGTTGGGTTTATTTTAGTGTAACATATATTCCATCGTAGTTTAGACAAGTTTCTTAGGGTCAAGTCAGACAAGCAATTTCCAGCAAAACAAAAGTCTGATAAACAAGAACAATGAATTAGTCTCTCATCTATACTCCCCCTTTCCAGATTTTAGTCCACTCTTCTTCCTTCTAAAATCCTACCCCCACTTCAAGCTTATGCTGTTCAAGTCTTCCTTTGCATAATCACTATCCATTTGTGAGTTAACATTATCGACAATGCTTTTTTTCTTTTCTTCATTTTATTCATTTTCAATGCTATTGGAGCAAAAACTGGACACATATTTGAGCCAAAGACCCGTTGTATTTACTTCAACGTGTTTGACATATTGGTAACCTCGCGAAGCACAGCGCATACCTCCTATGATTCTGGTAGAAGTTATTCAACTGGTAATACACAAAAATTGGCTGCTTCATATCCTTCGGGACCTGGAGACCAACATACAACAAAGAAATGTTTCAGACAAGGGTTACTTTGATTCTTAAACCAAGATACATATTTGTGAATTAACTTACACATCACACACGCTGCTACAAGATAATGCCTAGTGGTTTTTACTGTGCCATTCCAGCGATTAGACCTATAGAAGCATGCAGCTAAGCTCATTACCTTTAGTGTCCTTTGGCAGGTTTTAGATATCGTTGAGTTCTGGATGTAGGCAAGCTTGTCAGTAACATTAGACGGGACGCACGCATCATCGTATCGATCAACAATCTCAACGACCTACGGCAAAGAAACCAACAAACGTTAGCTAACAAAAGATGGTGAACATATATATGGTTGAATCAGCATAGGCCATATTCAGCATACCTTATTTGAAGCTAGCAAAGAAGCAACACCTATCGGGACAAAAATGACACCAACAAGAAGAAACACCGAAATAACCTGCATAAACGTAAGTGCAACCATTTGTGAGGTGGTCCTACATATGATCTCTCCAAAGCTAAAGCTAACTCACGCCAGAAAAGATGTAGTACTTGTCAACCTACCCATTTTGGAGTAAGAATTGGCTTGCAAGCTGGGAGCTCCTGCTGCGTGAACTTGGAATCTGCTTACACGAAAGGGAAGATATGAATAAATTTGGTAGCAAGTTTGGCAGTTGCACCTAAACTTCATTGGACCGAGCATGTGGTTTTGGATTGCAGGACTTGGTTGGTGAGTCGAAGCTCAAGCTCCGGCTCTAAAGTCAACTCTCCTATTCTTAACACATGGGGCAAGAATGATGAGCAAGCTTTCCAGGCCCAGGCCACGTAGCCAAGTGAGTAACCATATTGAACTTCGCAGGATTGCATCTTATTAAACTTGCAGAGAGAAAAAGCGATTGTACCACCAAACCCCAGCCAAAAGGAGAAGGAAGAGAGGCGCGAGATCTCACACTTGGGCTTCCTGGAGGCCCTCCTGGGCGCGCCCGCGTCCCCGGATCCGCCGGAGCTGGACCCGGCGGCGTCACCGCTGTTCATCACGCCGAACGACCGGCCCGGCCGCCAAGAAACGCCGCCGCCGGCGAACAAGCCTCCCCGCCGACAGCCGAAATGCACGCGCCTTTTCCTGCGCGTACGTGTCCCGTGCTCGAGGTTCCGCGGGCTGGGAGAGGGGGAGGAGGGCGGCAATGGGGGAGGGAGGGGAGGGAGGGGAGGGAGGATGGTCTGCTGGCCTGGCCTGGCGCTCTTGTTGCTGCCGCTGTTCCTCTTGCGAAGGTTACAAGGAAAGGGAGGGAGAGGGAGAGGGGGAGACGGGGCGGTTTGACTCGTGGGGGGAGAAGAGTTGGCGGTCGTGGCGTCCGCGTTGAGCCCAGCCGGCGGGCGCGACCAATGGGGCGGCCGAACTGGTCAAGCCAAGAAGATGGTTCTAATTTTTCCTCCCCGGTGTCTCTTTTCTAAGCTTGATTGATTTTTTTTGACAGAATTCTAAGCTTGATTGATGATTTCTGGTTTTCAGCTCGGGGTGGATGCGTAGTGTAACGGGTGGGTTGGATGGAGTGGTTGGAGGGGTTTGGCGGGTACGTGAGATTGGCTGTGTGCTTCGTGGATCTTTCGAGGGACCATCGTGACGCGTACATAGGACTAGAACAACACGGAGAGGATAACACGCGTGATAAAAGTGTTTACTAGATGTGCTACACGAAGAATACAAAGTGCTACTAGAGTACTAGACATTTCTTGGTGATTGCACGTACGGTGTTATTCTTAAAAGTCAGGGCCGTAGAAAAGCAATCCATGGGAACATTTATGTTTTCGGCATAATCCAGCTAAACATGGTAATCACATGTGAAAAATAATAATGTCATTCATGTTTTTTTACGGAAAAAAACTCATTCATGTGAAACAAAACGTCAAAAATGCATGGAAACAAAAAAAAACTCTGGATGGGCCGAGGCCCAATAGGGCAACTGCCCGGCCAACCGAAGCGAGCGTTGTGGAGTGTCGCGTTTGGTCCTTCGTCAACCTGGCAATCGGGTCGGTCAACCTCTACTACACCCATGCTCGAATCAATTATCAGGGCTCACCCATGCCCCTATTGATGGGTCTGGGACCAAACCCATGCCCGAACCCATCGGGTAACCTGACCTAATCGGACACCCATCGGGTTGGACATTTCTTTTAAATTTTTATATCCTAAATTCTAAAAAGTGCAGCTGCACTTTTTGGCACTCTCGAGCACACACCTTGCGCGCCATTGGATCCAAATTGTGGCAGCCATGTACCGAGCATGTTCTTTGGTTCCAAAATAACTTAGAAGTAGCAGTAGTTAGGGGCGACGTTGTCTCTTATGTTCATTACTTTTACATATTTTTGTACTAGCAGCAATAGAACTATCTTTCGGTGGGGGTTGGTCTATTCGTCGAGTTTCTAACGATGCAATCCATGTTTTTCAGTCAACAGTCGTGGAGACCTTTTCCTTTATTTTAAATTATTATTTTTCTGTGACCAATTGCTTCGTCGAGGGAAGCATGGAGCACTTGTGTCTTTCTGACCCTTACCAAATTGCCAGCTGCCTAAAGTGTTTTTTTGCAGGATCCACCTAAAAATTCCAAAGTACATATTGGAGCACTTTTTCCCTAAGCATGCCTAAGCAGTAAACCATTTTTGCCTAAATAGGACATGCAAGTTGCTTACTTCCACATGTACCTTTTTTCTTGCTCACAAGTGCATGCATCTTTTCTGCATAAATCTGCAAGTACTATAGGTTTTTGAAAATCAGTTTAGCAAGTTATTTCTTTAGCCACCAGGTAGCTTATACTATCTCATATGAGTTGCTTCATAGTAGAATGAATTTGCTTAAAAATAACACATAAGTTGCCACCTCCCTTGATTGTAGTACAGTTCATAGTAGCAAGCACCCTAAAAACCCAACATATACTAATTAGGTTTTTGTATGTTTGCCAACATTTTCTATTTATTTGTGCTTAACATAACCTTTGGTGCTCCCATTGCCACACGCGAACCATATTAATAAGTACTCCCTTTGTAAACCAATATAAGATCGTGTAGATCACTACTTTATTGATCTAAATGATCTTATATTAGTTTACAAAGGGAGTACAAGTTTTGTGTTTAAATTTTTGCTACAGTTTTTCTGAAATCAAAATGTGCAATGTCTACAACATAAATCAAAACCCACGTGCAATTAAGTTTATACAGTTTAAAATCAAGACAATATTTTTTGCCATCATGCAACACATACTAGCTCATAGCTGTTGCTTTCTCGGAAGCACAGTTTTTATGCCTAAAACAGAGCATTCAAGTTGTTCACTACCACCATAAGAGGACAACAATTGTTTTGCTCAAACAGAATTTGTAACTTGCCTACTTTCATGATGACCCACAAGTATAGGGATCTATCGTAGTCCTTTTGATAAGAGTGTTGAACCCAACGAGGAGCAGAAGGAAATGACAAGCGGTTTTCAACAAGGTATTTTCTGCAAGCACTGAAATTATCGGTAACGAGTGGTTTGATAGTGATACGTCCATTTTGCATCATGCTTTTATATCGATATTTATTGCATTATGGGTTGTTATTACACATTATGGTACAATACTTATGTTTTTTCTCTCTCTTATTTTATAAGGTTTACATGAAGAGGGAGAATGCAGGCAGCTGGAATTTTGGACCGGGAAGGAGTAAATTTGAGAGACCTATTCTGCACAACTCCAAAAGTCCTGAAAATTTACGGAGAATTATTTCAGAATATATAAAAAATATATAAGAGAATTCCTTATTTGACACTACTTCAAAATGTGATTCCCTATTTGAACTTGAAATTTTTTTTCTTCCCCATTTGTCACTTGTTTTAAATTTCGTTCCTTATTTGACATTGTCGTCCATCCCTTTACACTTTTTGCTGTCAGATTGTTTTTTCAGTTGACCATAGTACCCCTCCGTTAGTCTTTATGCAACATTGGAGAAAAGCTAACCCAATAATCTCATCAAGTCCAGAGAACACTAGCCTCGGCGTCAAGACCGGCTCCGAGGGCGAGATCTAATAGCTCTGCTCCAGAGTCAACGACTGGTCATGGTCGAGTTGTACATGATCAACAATATGCCGAGACGGGCATGTGTTACACAGAGAGAGGGATCTCGAACGTGTTAGCGAGCTGATGTTTTGGTTACGCAGGGCCGACATGCAGTTTATGTGCGGCCGAAATACCAAATCATGCACAGTGAAAAGATACTCCGTTCAACATATAAAATCTGCACGAGTGTCGGGTCGGTCAAAAATTTCACAGTAGCAGTACTATCGAACTTACCTTCCCAATTCACCTGGCAGTGCAATGGAACGAACATGTTTGAGGTTCTGCTCATATTTTATTTTTTTAATTAAATTCCGAGGACTATGTTCATAAGTTAAATTCGTTCCGTGACCAAATGCATGGGTCTCATTTGGCCATTTAACTTTGAACAAATATGTCTTGCTTCCCGCAAATTCCAAGTGCTTTTTGCCATGTTCCAATTGGCATCCTATAAAATGTTGAACGCGCTGAAAGTCAAGCTTTTCTAATGGGCACACCCATAAAATTGTTAGGGAACGTAGTATTTCAAAAAAATTCCTACGATTACGCAAGATCTATCTAGGAGAAACATAGCAACAAGCGGGGAGAGTGTGTTCACGTACCCTCATAGACCGAAAGTGGAAGCGTTAAATAACGCGGTTGATGTAGTCAAACGTCTTCGCGATCCAACCGATCAAGTACCGAACGCACGGCACCTCCGTGATTTGCACACGTTTAACTCGGTGGATGTCCCTCGAACTTCTAGATCCAGTTGAGGTCGAGGGAGAGTTTCGTCAGCACGACGGCGTGTTGCCGGTGATGATGAAGTTACCGACGCAGGGCTTTGCCTAAGCACTACGACAATATGATCGAGGTGGAAATATGTGGAGGGGGGCACCGCACACGGCTAAGAATCAACTTGTGTGTCTATGGGGTGCCCCCCTCCCCCGTATATGAAGGAGTGGAGGAGGGGGAGGGCCGGCCTCCTAGGGCGTGCCCCAAGGGGGGATTCCTACTCCTACTAGGAGTAGGTTTCCCCCCTTTCCTAGTCCAACTAGGAGGGGGAAGGAAGGAAAGAGGGAGAGAAAGGAAAGGGGGGGGGTCGCCCCCCTCCCCAATTCGGATTGGGCTTGGGGGGCGCGCCCCACCACTTGGCCGCCTCCTCCTCTCTTCCACTAAGGCCCATGTGTTGGGGAACGTTGCAGAAAACAAAAATTTTCCTACGGTTTCACCAAGATCCATCTATGAGTTCATCTAGCAACGAGTATTCAGATGCATCTATATACCTTTGTAGATCGCGAGCGGAAGCGTTCACTAGAACGTGGATGATGGAGTCGTACTCGCCGTGATCCAAATCACCGATGACCGAGTGCCGAACAGACGGCACCTCCGCATTCAACACACGTACGGAGCGGATGACGTATCCTCCTTCTTGATCCAACAAGGGGAAAGGAGAGTTTGATGGAGATCCAGCAGCACGACGGCGTGGTGGTGGATGCAGTTGTCACGTGCAGCAGGGCTTCGCCGAGCGTCTGTGCGAGAGGGAGAGGTGTGACAGGGGAGAGGGAGGCGCCAGGGGTCAAGGGTGCGGCTGCCCCTCCCTCCCCCCTTTATATAGGCCCCCTGGGGGGCGCCGCCCCTGGGAGATCCAATCTCCAAGGGGGCGGTGGCCAAGGGGGGTGGAGTGCCCCCCAAGGCAAGTGGGCGCCCCCCCCACCCTAGGGTTCCAACCCTAGGCGCAGGGGGTGGGCCTTGGGGGGCACACCAGCCCACTAAGGGCTGGTCCCCCCTCCCACTTCAGCCCATGGGGCCCTCCGGGATGGGTGGCCCCACTCGGTGGACCCCCGGGACCCATCTGGTGGTCCCGGTATAATACCGGTGACCCCCGGATCACTCCCGATGGCCGAAACTGCACTTCCTATATATAATTCTTCACCTCCGGATCATTCCGGAACTCCTCGTGACGTTCGGGATCTCATCCGGGACTCCGAACAACATTCGGATTACTGCATACTCATATCTCTACAACCCTAGCGTCACCGAACCTTAAGTGTGTAGACCCTACGGGTTCGGGAGACATGCAGACATGACCGAGACACCTCTCTGGACAATAACCAACAGCAGGATCTGGATACCCATGTTGGCTCCCACATACTCCTCGATGATCTCATCGGATGAACCACGATGTCGAGGATTCAATCAATCCCGTATTCAATTCCTTTTGTTAATCGGTATTTTACTTGCCCGAGATTCGATCGTCGGTATCCCAATACCTCGTTCAATCTCGTTACCGGCAAGTCACTTTACTCATACCGTAATGCATGATCCCGTGATCAAACACTTTGATCACAATGAGCTCATTATGATGATGCTTTACTGAGTGGGCCCGGTGATACCTCTCCGTCATACGGAGTGACAAATCCCAGTCTCGATCCGTGTCAACCCAACAGACACTTTCGGAGATACCCGTAGTATACCTTTATAGTCACCCAGTTACGTTGTGACGTTTGGCATACCCAAAGCACTCCTACGGTATCTGGGAGTTACACGATCTCATGGTCTAAGGAAAAGATACTTGACATTGGAAAAGCTCTAGCAAACGAATTATACGATCTTGTGCTTATGCTTAGGATTGGGTCTTTGTCCATCACATCATTCTCCTAATGATGTGATCTCGTTATCAATGACATCCTATGTCCATAGTCAGGAAACCATGACTATCTGTTGATCAACGAGCTAGTCAATCTAGAGGCTTACTAGGGACATGTTGGTGTCTATTTATTCACACATGTATTACGATTTCCGGATAACACAATTATAGCATGAATAGAAGACAATTATCATGAACAAGGAAATATAATAATAATGCTTTTATTATTGCCTCTAGGGCATATTTCCAACAGTCTCCCACTTGCACTAGAGTCAATAATCTAGTTACATTGTGATGAATCTAACACCCATAGAGTTCTGGTGTTGATCATGTTTTGCTCTAGGGAGAGGTTTAGTCAACGGATCTGCGACATTCAGATCCGTATGCACTTTACAAATTTCTATGTCTCCATCTTGAACATTTTCACGAATGGAGTTGAAGCGACGCTTGATGTGCCTAGTCTTCTTGTGAAATCTAGGCTCCTTGGCAAGAGCAATAGCTCCAGTGTTGTCACAGAAGAGTTTGATTGGCCCCGACGCATTGGGTATGACTCCTAGGTCGGTGATGAACTCCTTCACCCATATTGCTTCATGCGCTGCCTCCGAGGCTGCCATGTACTCCGCTTCACATGTAGATCCCGCCACTACGCTCTGCTTGCAGCTGCACCAGCTTACTGCTCCACCATTCAACATATACACGTATCCGGTTTGTGACTTAGAGTCATCCAGATCTGTATCGAAGCTAGCGTCGACGTAACCCTTTACGACGAGCTCTTCGTCACCTCCATAAACGAGAAACATGTCCTTAGTCCTTTTCAGGTACTTCAGGATATTCTTGACCGCTGTCCAGTGTTCCTTGCCGGGATTACTTTGGTACCTACCTACCAAACTTACGGCAAGGTTTACATCAGGTCTGGTACACAGCATGGCATACATAATAGACCCTATGGCCGAGGCATAGGGGATGACACTCATCTCTTCTATATCTTCTGCCGTGGTCGGGCATTGAGCTGAGCTCAACTTCACACTTTGCAACACAGGCAAGAACCCTTTCTTGGACCGATCCATATTGAACTTCTTCAATATCTTTTCAAGGTATGTGCTTTGTGAAAGACCTATGAGGCGTCTTGATCTATCTCTATAGATCTTACTACCTAATATATAAGCAGCTTCTCCAAGGTCCTTCATTGAAAAACTCTTATTCAAGTAGGCCTTAATGCTGTCCAATAGTTCTATATCATTTCCCATCAAAAGTATGTCATCTACATATAATATGAGAAATGCTACAGAGCTCCCACTCACTTTCTTGTAAACACAGGCTTCTCCATAAGTCTGCGTAAACCCAAACGCTTTGATCATCTCATCAAAGCGAATGTTCCAACTCCGAGATGCTTGCACCAGCCCATAAATGGATCGCTGGAGCTTGCATACCTTGTTAGCATTCTTGGGGTCGACAAAACCTTCCGGCTGCATCATATACAGTTCTTCCTTAAGATAGCCGTTAAGGAATGCCGTTTTGACGTCCATTTGCCATATCTCATAATCATAGTATGCGGCAATTGCTAACATGATTCGGACGGACTTCAGCTTCGCTACGGGAGAGAAAGTCTCATCGTAGTCAACCCCTTGAACTTGCCGATAACCCTTAGCGACAAGTCGAGCTTTATAGATGGTCACATTACCATCCGCGTCCGTCTTCTTCTTAAAGATCCATTTGTTCTCTATCGCTCGCCGATCATCGGGCAAGTCTGTCAAAGTCCATACTTTGTTTTCATACATGGATCCTATCTCGGATTGCATGGCCTCTAGCCATTTGTTGGAATCTGGGCCCGCCATCGCTTCTTCATAGTTTGAAGGTTCACCGTTGTCTAACAACATGATTTCCAGGACAGGGTTGCCGTACCACTCTGGTGCGGAACGTGTCCTTGTGGACCTACGAAGTTCAGTAGTAACTTGATCCGTAGTTTCATGATCATCATTATTAACCTCCTCTCTAGCCGGTGGAGGCACCACAGAAACATTTTCTTGAGCTGCGCTACTTTCCGGGTCAAGAGGTAATACTTCATCAAGTTCCACTTTCCTCCCACTTACTTCTTTCAAGAGAAACTCTTTCTCCAGAAAGGATCCGTTCTTGGCAACAAAGATCTTGCCTTCGGATCTTAGGTAGAAGGTATACCCAATGGTTTCCTTGGGGTATCCTATGAAGACGCATTTTTCCGACTTGGGTTCGAGCTTTTCAGGTTGAAGTTTCTTGACATAAGCATCGCATCCCCAAACTTTTAGAAACGACAACTTAGGTTTCTTCCCAAACCATAATTCTTACGGTGTCGTCTCAACGGATTTAGACGGTGCCCTATTTAAAGTGAATGCGGCTGTCTCTAGAGCGTATCCCCAAAATGATAGCGGTAAATCTGTAAGAGACATCATAGACCGCACCATATCCAATAGAGTGCGATTACGACGTTCGGACACACCATTACGTTGAGGTGTTCCAGGCGGCGTGAGTTGTGAAACGATTCCACATTTCCTTAAGTGTGTGCCAAATTCGTGACTTAAATATTCTCCTCCACGATCTGATCGTAAGAACTTTATTTTTTCGGTCACGTTGATTCTCTACCTCATTCTGAAATTCCTTGAACTTTTCAAAGGTCTCAGACTTGTGTTTCATCAAGTAGACATACCCATATCTACTCAAGTCATCCGTGAGAGTGAGAACATAACGATATCTTCCGTGAGCCTCAACACTCATTGGACCGCACACATCAGTATGTATGATTTCCAATAAGTTGGTTGCTCGCTCCATTGTTCCGGAGAACGGAGTCTTGGTCATTTTGCCCATGAGGCATGGTTCGCATGTGTCAAATGATTCATAATCGAGAGACTCTAAAAGTCCATCAGCATGGAGCTTCTTCATGCGCTTGACACCAATGTGACCAAGGCGGCAGTGCCACAAGTATGTGGGACTATCGTTATCAACTTTACACCTTTTGGTATTCACACTATGAATATGTGTATTATCACGCACGAGATTCATTAAGAATAAACCATTGACCATCGGAGCATGACCATAAAACATATCACTCATATAAATAGAACAACCATTATTCTCGGATTTAAATGAGTATCCATCTCGCATTAAACGAGATCCAGATACAATGTTCATGCTCAAACTTGGCACTAAATAACAATTATTGAGGTTTAAAACTAATCCCGTAGGTAAATGTAGAGGTAGCGTGCCGACGGCGATCACATCGACCTTGGAACCATTCCCGACGCGCATCATCACCTCGTCCTTCGCCAGTCTCCGCTTATTCCGCAGCTCCTGTTTTGAGTTACAAATATGAGCAACGACACCGGTATCAAATACCCAGGAGCTACTACGAGCACTGGTAAGGTAGACATCAATTACATGTATATCACATATACCTTTAGTGTTGCCGACCTTCTTGTCCGCTAAGTATTTGGGGCAGTTCCGCTTCCAGTGACCCTTCCCTTTGCAATAAAAGCACTCAGTCTCTGGCTTGGGTCCATGCTTTGACTTCTTCCTGGCAACTGGCTTACCGGGCGCGGCAACATCCTTGCCGTCCTTCTTGAAGTTCTTCTTACCCTTGCCTTTCTTGAACTTAGTGGTTTTATTGACCATCAACACTTGATGTTCCTTTTTGATTTCAACCTCTGCTGATTTCAGCATAGCAAATACCTCAGGAATGGTCTTTACCATCCCCTGCATATTGTAGTTCATCACAAAGCTCTTGTAGCTAGGTGGGAGCGACTGAAGGATTCTGTCAATGACCGCCTCGTCTGGGAGGTTAATCTCCAGCTGAGTCAAGCGGTTGTGCAACCCAGACATTTTGAGTATGTGTTCACTGACAGAACTATTTTCCTCCATCTTATAACTGTAGAACTTGTCGGAGACTTCATATCTCTCGACGCGGGCATGAGCTTGGAAAACCAGTTTCAGCTCCTCGAACATCTCATATGCTCCGTGATGCTCAAAACGCTTTTGGAGCCCCGGTTCTAAGCTGTAAAGCATGCCGCACTGAACGAGGGAGTAATCATCAGCACGCTGCTGCCAAGCATTCATAATGTCTTGGTTCTCTGGGATGGGTGCTTCACCTAGCGGTGCTTCTAGGACATATTGTTTCCTGGCAGCTATGAGGATGATCCTCAGGTTCCGGACCCAGTCTGTATAGTTGCTGCCATCATCTTTCAGCTTGGTTTTCTCTAGGAACGCGTTGAAGTTCATGTTGACATTAGCTTGGGCCATTTGATCTACAAGACATATTGCAAAGTTTATTTAGACTATGTTCATGATAATTAAGTTCATCTAATCAAATTATTTAATGAACTCCCACTCAGATTAGACATCCCTCTAGTCATCTAAGTGTAACATGATCCGACTCGACTACGCCGTGTCCGATCATCACGTGAGACGGACTAGTCATCATCGGTGAACATCTCCATGTTGATCGTATCTTCCATACGACTCATGTTTGACCTTTCGGTCTCTTGTGTTCCGAGGCCATGTCTATACATGCTAGGCTCGTCAAGTCAACCTAAGTGTTTGCATGTGTAAATCTGTCTTACACCCGTTGTATGTGAATGTTGGAATCTATCACACCCGATCATCACGTGGTGCTTCGAAACAACGAACTGTCGCAACGGTGCACAGTTAGGGGGAACACTTTCTTGAAATTTATTATGAGGGATCATCTTATTTACTACCATCGTTCTAAGTAAACAAGATGCAAAACATGATAAACATCACATGCAATCAAATAATAATAGTGACATGATATGGCCAATATCACATAGCTCCTTTGATCTCCATCTTGGGGCTCCATGATCATCTTGTCACCGGCATGACACCATGATCTCCATCATCGTGTCTCCATGAAGTTGCTCGCCAACTATTACTTCTACTACTATGGCTAACATGTTTAGCAATAAAGTAAAGTAATTTACATGGCGTTTCCATTGACACGCAGGTCATAAAAATAATGACAACTCCTATGGCTCCTGCCGGTTGTCATACTCATCGACATGCAAGTCGTGATTACTATTACATGAACATGATCTCATACATCACATATATATCATTCATCATCCATCACAACTTTGGCCATATCATATCACAAAACACTTGCTGCAAAAACAAGTTAGACGTCCTCTAATTGTTGTTGCAAGTTTTACGTGGCTGCATTAGGGTTCTAGCAAGAACGTTTTCTTACCTACGTAAAAGCCACAACGTGATTTGTCAACTTCTATTTACCCTTCATAAGGACCCTTTTCGTCGAATCCGCTTCAACTAAAGTGGGAGATACAGACACCCGCCAGCCACCTTATGCAACTAGTGCATGTCAGTCGGTGGAACCGGTCTCACGTAAGCGTACGTGTAAGGTTGGTCCGGGCCGCTTCATCCCACAATACCGCTGAAGCAAAATAAGACTAGTAGCGGCAAGAAAGTTGACAACATCTACGCCCACAACAATTGTGTTCTACTCGTGCAAATGGAACTACGCATAGACCTAGCTCATGATGCCACTGTTGGGGAACGTTGCAGAAAACAAAAATTTTCCTACGGTTTCACCAAGATCCATCTATGAGTTCATCTAGCAACGAGTATTCAGATGCATCTACATACCTTTGTAGATCGCGAGTGGAAGCGTTCACTAGAACGTGGATGATGGAGTCGTACTCGCCGTGATCCAAATCACCGATGACCGAGTGCCGAACGGACGGCACCTCCGCGTTCAACACACGTACGGAGCGGATGACGTCTCCTCGTTCTTGATCTAGCAAGGGGAAAGGAGAGGTTGATGGAGATCCAGCAGCACGACGGCGTGGTGGTGGATGCAGTTGTCACGTGCAGCAGGGCTTCGTCGATCGTCTGCGCGAGAGGGAGAGGTATGACAGGGAGAGGGAGGCGCCAGGGGTCAAGGGTGTGGCTGCCCCTCCCTCCCCCCTTTATATAGGCCCCCTGGGGGGGCGCCGGCCCTGGGAGATCCAATCTCCAAGGGGGCGGCGGCCAAGGGGGGTGGAGTGCCCCCCAAGGCAAGTGGGCGCCCCCCCACCCTAGGGTTCCAACCCTAGGCGCAGGGGGTGGGCCTTGGGGGGAGCACCAGCCCACTAAGGGCTGGTCCCCCTCCCACTTCAGCCCATGGGTCCCTCCGGGATGGGTGGCCCCATCTGGTGGACCCTCGGGACCCATCTGGTGGTCCCGGTACAATACCGGTGACCCCCGGATCACTCCCGATGGCCGAAACTGCACTTCCTATATATAATTCTTCACCTCCGGACCATTACGGAACTCCTCATGACATCCGGGATCTCATTCGGGACTCCGAACAACTTTTGAATTACTGCATACTCATATCTCTACAACCCTAGCGTCACCGAACCTTAAGTGTGTAGACCCTACGGGTTCGGGAGACATGCAGACATGACCGAGACACCTCTCTGGACAATAACCAACAGCGGGAACTGGATACCCATGTTGGCTCCCACATACTCCTCGATGATCTCATCGGATGAACCACGATGTCGAGGATTCAATCAATCCTGTATTCAATTCCCTTTGTCAATCGGTATTTTACTTGCCCGAGATTCGATCGTCAGTATCCCAATACCTCGTTCAATCTCGTTACCGGCAAGTCACTTTACTCGTACCGTAATGCATGATCCCGTGATCAAACACTTTGATCACATTGAGCTCATTATGATGATGCTTTACTGAGTGGGCCCGGTGATACCTCTCCGTCATACGGAGTGACAAATCCCAGTCTCGATCCGTGTCAACCCAACAGACACTTTCGGAGATACCCGTAGTATACCTTTATAGTCACCCAGTTACGTTGTGACGTTTGGCATACCCAAAGCACTCCTACGGTATCTGGGAGTTACACGATCGCATGGTCTAAGGAAAAGATACTTGAAATTGGAAAAGCTCTAGCAAACGAATTATACGATCTTGTGCTTATGCTTAGGATTGGGTCTTTGTCCATCACATCATTCTCCTAATGATGTGATCTCGTTATCAATGACATCCTATGTCCATAGTCAGGAAACCATGACTATCTGTTGATCAACGAGCTAGTCAATCTAGAGGCTTACTAGGGACATGTTGGTGTCTATTTATTCACACATGTATTACGATTTTCGGATAACACAATTATAGCATGAATAAAAGACAATTATCATGAACAAGGGAATATAATAATAATGCTTTTATTATTGCCTCTAGGGCATATTTCCAACACCATGAAGGCCCATTGACCCCCGGGGGGTTCTGGTAACCCCCCGGTACTCCGGTAAATATCCGATACACCTTGGAACCATTCCGGTGTCCGAATATAGTCATCCAATATATCAATCTTTATATCTCGACCATTTTGAGACTCCTCGTCATGTCTGTGATCTCATCCGGGACTCCGAACTACATTCGGCACATCAAAACACATAAACTTATAATACCGATCGTCATCGAACGTTAAGCGTGCGGACCCTACGGGTTCGAGAACTATGTAAACATGACCGAGACTCACTTCCGGTCAATAACCAATAGCGGAACCTGGATGCTCATATTGGTTCCTACATATTCTACGAAGATCTTTATCGGTCAAACCGCATAACAACATACGTTGTTCCCTTTGTCATCAGTATGTTACTTGCCCGAGATTCGATCGTCGGTATCATCATACCTAGTTCATTCTTGTTACCGGTAAGTCTCTTTACTCGTTCCGTAATGCTTCATGCCGTAACTAACACATTAGTCACATTGCTTGCAAGGCTTATAGTGATGTGCATTACCGAGAGGGCCCAGAGATACCTCTCCGACAATCGGAGTGACAAATCCTAATCTCGATCTATGCCTACTCAACAAACACCATCGGAGACACCTATAGAGCATCTTTATAATCACCCAGTTACGTTGTGACGTTTGATAGCACACTAAGTGTTCCTCCGATATTCGGGAGTTGCATAATCTCATAGTCACAGGAAAATGTATAAGTTATGAAGAAAGTAATAGCAATAAACTAAACGATCATAGTGCTAAGCTAACGGATGGGCCAAGTCAATCACATTATTCTCTAATGATGTGATCCCGTTCATCAAATGACAACTCATGTCTATGGCTAGGAAACTTAACTATCTTTGATTAATGAGCTAGTCAAGTAGAGGCATACTAGTGACACGCTGTTTGTCTATGTATTCACACATGTACTAAGTTTCCGATTAATACAATTCTAGCATGAATAATAAACATTTATCATGATATAAGGAAATATAAATAACAACTTTATTATTGCCTCTAGGGCATATTTCCTTCAGTCTCCCACTTGCATTAGAGTCAATAATCTAGATTACATAGTAATGATTCTAACACCCATGGAGTCTTGGTGCTGATCATGTTTTGCTTGTGAGAGAGGCTTAGTCAACGGGTCTACAACATTCAGATCCGTATGTATCTTGCAAATCTCTATGTCTCCCTCCTTGACTTGATCGCGGATGGAATTGAAGTGTAATCTAGATTCCTTTGCCAGGGCAATTGCACCAGTATTGTCACAAAAGGTTTTCATTGGACCTGATGCACTAGGTATGACACCTAGAGCGGATATAAACTCCTTCATCCAGACTCCTTCATTTGCTGCTTCTGAAGCAGCTATGTACTCTGCTTCACACGTAGATCCCGCCACGATGCTCTGCTTGGAACTGCACCAACTTACATCTCCTCCATTTAATATAAATACGTATACGGTTTGTGACTTAGAGTCATCCAGATCAGTGTGAAAGCTTGCATTGACGTAACCATTTACGATGAGCTCTTTGTCACCTCCATAAACGAGAAACATATCCTTAGTCCTTTTCAGGTATTTCAGGATGTTATTGACCGCTGCCCAGTGATCCACTCCTGGATTACTTTGGTACCTCCCTGCTAAACTAATAGCAAGGCACACATCAGGTCTGGTACACAACATTGCATACATGATAGAACCTATGGCTGAACCATAGGGAATGACTTTCATTTTCTCTCTATCTTCTTCAGTGGACGGGCATTGAGTCTTACTCAACTTCACACCTTGTAACTTAGGCAAGAACCCTTTCTTTGATTGATCCATTTTGAACTTCTTCAAAACTTTATCAAGGTATGTGCTTTGTGAAAGTCCAATTAAGCGTCTTGATCTATCTCTATAGATCTTGATGCCCAATATATAAGCAGCTTCACCAAGGTCTTTCATTGAAAAATTCTTATTCAAGTATCCTTTTATGCTATTTAGAAATTCAGTATCATTTTCGATCAAAAATATGTCATGTACATATAATATCAGAATGCTACAGAGCTCCCTCTCACTTTCTTGTAAATACAGGCTTCTCCAAAAGTCTGCATAAAACATATGCTTTGATCACACTATCAAAGCGTATATTCCAACTTCGAGAGGCTCGCACTAGTCCATAAATGGATCGCTGGAGGTTGCACACTTTGTTAGCACCTTTTGGATCGACAAAACCTTCTGGTTGCATCATATACAACTCTTCTTTAAGATATCCTTTAAGGAATGCAGTTTTGACATCCATTTTCCAAATTTCATACTCATAAAATGTGGCAATTGCTAACATGATTCGGACGGACTTACGCATCGCTACGGGTGAGAAGGTCTCATCGTAGTCAACTCCTTGAACTTGTCGAAAACCTTTCGCAACAAGTCGATTTTTGTAGACAGTAATATTACCGTCAGCGTCAGGCTTCTTCTTAAAGATCCATTTATTCTCTATGGCCTGCCGATCATCGGGCAAGTCAACCAAAGTCCACACTTTGTTCTCATACATGGATCCCATCTCAGATTTCATGGCCTCAAGCCATTTCGCGGAATCTGGGCCCATCATCGCTTCCTCATAGTTCGTAGGTTCATCATGGTCAAGTAACATGACTTCCAGAACAGGATTTCCGTACCACTCTGGTGCAGATCTTACTCTGATAGACCTACGAGGTTCGGTAGTAACTTGATCAGAAGTTTCATGATCATCATCATTAGCTTCCTCACTAATTGGTGTAGGAATTACTGGAACTAATTTATGTGATGAACTACTTTACAATAAGGGAGCAAGTATAATTACCTCATCAAGTTCTACTTTCCTCCCACTCACTTCTTTCGAGAGAAACTCCTTCTCTAGAAAGGATCCATTCTTAGCAATGAATATCTTGCCTTCGGATCTGTGATAGAAGGTGTACCCAACAGTCTCCTTTGGGTATCCTATGAAGACACATTTCTCCGATTTGGGTTCGAGCTTATCAGGTTGAAGCTTTTTCACATAAGCATCGCAGCCCCAAACTTTAAGAAACGACAACTTGGGTTTCTTGCCAAACCACAGTTCATAAGGTGCCGTCTCAATGGACTTAGATGGTGCCCTATTTAATGTGAATGCAGCTGTCTCTAAAGCATAACCCCAAAACGATAGCGATAAATTAGTAAGAGACATCATAGATTGCACCATATCTAATAAAGTACGATTACGACATTCGGACACACCATTACGCTGTAGTGTTCTGGGTGGCGTGAGTTGCGAAACTATTTCGCATTGTTTCAAATGAAGGCCAAACTCGTAACTCAAATATTCTCCTCCATGATCAGATCGTAGGAACTTTATATTCTTGTTACGATGATTTGCCACTTCACTCTGAAATTCTTTGAACTTTTCAAATGTTTCAGATTTATGTTTCATCAAGCAGATATACCCATATCTGCCCAAATCATCTGTGAAGGTCAGAAAATAACTATACCCGCCGCGAGCATCAACACTCATTGGACCGCATACATCAGTATGTATTATTTACAATAAGTCTGTTGCTCGCTCTATTGTTTCGGAGAACAGAGTCTTAGTCATCTTGCCCATGAGGCATGGTTCGCAAGCATCAAGTGATTCATAATCAAGTGATTCCAAAAGCCCATCAGCATGGAGTTTCTTCATGTGCTTTACACCAATATGACCTAAACGGCAGTGCCACAAATAAGTTGCACTATCATTATTAAACTTATATCTTTTGGCTTCAATACTATGAATATGTGTATCACTACTATCAAGATTTAGTAAAAATAGCCCACTCATCAAGGGTGCATGACCATAAAAGATATTACTCATATAAATAGAACAACCATTATTCTCTGATTTAAATGAATAACCGTCTCGCATCAAAGAAGATCCAAATATAATGTTAATGCTTAACGCTGGCACCGAATAACAATTATTCAGGTCTAAAACTAATCCCGAAGGTAGATGTAGAGGTAGCGTGCCGACGGCGATCACATCGACTTTGGAACCATTTCCCACGCACATCGTCACCTCGTCCTTAGCCAATCTTCGCTTAATCCGTAGCCCCTGTTTCAAGTTGCAAATATTAGCAACAGAACTAGTATCAAATACCTAGACGCTACTGCGAGCATTAGTAAGGTACACATCAATAACATGTATATCAAATATACCTTTCACTTTGCCATCCTTCTTTTCTGCCAAACACTTGGGGCAGTTCCGCTTCCAGTGACCAGTCCCTTCGCAGTTGAAGCACTCAGTCTCAGGCTTAGGTCCAGACTTGGGCTTCTTCACTTGAGCAACAACTTGCTTGCCATTCTTCTTGAAGTTCCTCTTCTTCCCTTTGCCCTTCTTCTTCAAACTGGTGGTCTTGTTGAACATCAACACTTGATGCTCCTTTTTGATTTCTACCTTCGCAGCCTTTAGCATTGCGAAGAGCTCGGGAATTGTCTTA
>CP136057.1:384064956-384072456 GCA_032464435.1 Aegilops umbellulata
GCTTTCCGCAAAAACAATATAACCATAGAGCTTTTCCACCAGCCAGATATGCATGTAGTAATAGCCATTGTTCATCATTTTCTCGATGGTGTGAATTTGCCAGTACATTCAATTACTGACCCGTTTCGGGCTGCAACGTCTCATTTTGCAGGTTTCTTACGACGAGTAAGTGATACGTTAGGGTTACGATTTCTACACTCAACTTTACCGTTGGTGTTGATGGGAATCCACAACCTTGTTGCTTCCGCTATATGGATTGAGGTAATAGTATTTACGTTACTTTATACATGTGATTTACCTCTATTTTAAATCCTTCGAGTACTGTGTGTGTCAGCATACCGATCCAGGGATGACACTTAAGCACAGAGACTCGATCCATTCGGGCCAGGTCGCTACAAGATGGTATCAGAGCACATGTTGACTGTAGGACGTGACCCTAGAAACTGGCAAGCCCGTAGGAAATATTTTCTCTACAACTTTCTTTTCAAAAGATCGTTTACCTCTCTTCTCTTCTGAGCTTATTCAAATATTCCCTTTTAGTGAGACTATACCCCTTTTTCCCTTTTGACCAATCAAAGATTCGACTGATGAGACCACTCCAAGAAGTACAAGATATCGGACAACTAAGACTATTTGGAATGAAGAGGATTTTACCATACACTATGATAATGGAAACTACAACAGTTGAAAACTCCAAAGACTAGGAGAATTTGAAGGCTCTGAAGAATTCCCAGATTTTTATGAAGGCTACCTTTATGGAACTTGGCAGACTATGGAAGTTGTCAATACCCGAGATCAAGGTGTATAGGAGAAAGACCGGAGCATGGAGAGTTAAAAACTCAAAGTTTTGTCAAGGAAACCCCAATGTAGGAGATATCAACTATGGAGAGATAGCTCATGGAAATGACAAGAGCAGAAACACGGCTATCCATGATGTTATCGCCCACTTATGTTATTGTCACCGTGCTGAGTTAAGCATGCTTATGCATGGAAGGATTGGATGGTAGAAGGCTGATGGAGCACCTATCAGCAAGATGAAGATTTAACCTTAGCCGGTGTATCACCAGGATCTGGAGTGTTACATCAAGAAGTTAAGATGGACCAACAAGAAGCAGTATTTGACGAGAAAGCATTTAGTGAAGAACTTATGACCCAGAAGATGAGAGTAGCCAAACTAGAGGAGCAAAACCTTGAGACATCTAAAGATTCGTCATGAACTGAAGGACAGTAGGACCATGGTTCATGCCAAGGATGTTGAAACCTAGAAGTATGGAACGCAACTCCAGAATATTAAAGGATGTCACGAGAGACTTCGCGTCAACAGAGATGATCTGGCAAAAGAACTTGAGAAGGACAAGCATGATCGGAAGAAGCCATCGGAGACATGAACAAGACTGGAAGAGTTTGATGATTTCGAAGATTTATTGACCTTTAGAAGACCAAACCCCTGTTATACCTACGTTAGATGCGATGATTGTGAGCTGCCATTTGTTTGTTGTTTTCCAACAGCCACAATAAAGATCTGTGTTTTCAAAACTTTTGTTGGTATTGTGTGCATCCCTCTCTATCTCTTCTATCCCACCCCAAACCCATGGACCCAATAGAGGATGAATGGAGATGAGCTTGTATTTTCTGGACCGATGAGTCAATTGGAGACAACTCGATGGATTCAGAACATGGAGGATCATATGGAGAATAACCATATAGTCGAAAAGGATAAGACCCAGCATGCTCTTTAGTGCTTTGAAAGAGGTGCCACTACTTGGTAGAGGATGTACCAAACCATCAATGGATGGCAAAGACTAACCACTCGGGAAGAATTTATGTTGACTTTGCTAATGTCTCGGTTTGTGTCCCAGAAATTGAAACCTTCTGGAAAGGATATGAAGAAACCCTGTGCATGCAAGCTTTGTGGAGAAATAGGACACAACCATAAAGAACACAAGGATGAATGCCCTAATTGTGAAGGAAGTCACCCAGCTGAAGAATGCCCAACTAGGCAGATCACTTGTTTCTTGTGTGAAGGGGCTACCCACGACCCCGCTCAGTGTCACATTTACCCCATGGTACAAAGAACCATCCAGCAGAAAAAAGAAGCAATGAAAGCAGCCCTAATGGGAATTTTAGAAGAACCTGTGATGAAGAAAGAGGTGGAGGGCACACCCAAAGAGGAACCAATTAAACCCTGCACCAAGTCTTGCTATTCATGTGGAGAAGAAGGACACATCTCCCAGAATTGTATGAATGGGGATCTAGTAGAATTCCCGATGGAGGAAGTAGAGTATGACCCACAGGAAATACAAGCCCTGATTGGAATGGAAAAGTCCAGAAAGAGAAGTAGATTGGATTCCAGGAAGGATCTGAGTCATATCACCTGTTATAGGTGCAAGGAGTCAGGGCACTACCTCAGCAATTGCATAAAAAGGAAGCCAAGGACCCAAGGAGGATATATAATCACAAGGAAACCTCGAAACTTGTCAGAAGTAAAATGTTTCCGTTGTAATGAAGCAAGGAACTTTGCTAGAGATTGTCCGAAGGAGAAGGAGACTTGTGATAAATAGTTGAGTTTGTAACAGAAGAAATATGGTAGTAGTAGTGAGAACATTTTCCTTTATATTGAGGTGTTGAGTTGAGGCATGAAATGGAAAAACAAGAGATTGTAATAATTTGAGAATCAATAAAGTTAGCAGTGTTGGTACTGATTTGGATTTTATGAGTTACTCTATGAGGAAAGATGTTGACCATTTTTGAGGATATGAGAAATATGGTCTATGGAATATTGGAGCATTTTAAGGGTGGTAGTACCCTGTAAGAACCGTTGATCCCTGGAAAAGATAAGGATACTCCACTGAGTGGATTTCGGACAAAATGAATACGAGTTTTGTCTCGATATGTGTGATACCCCAAGAGTGTGTGGGATGAAGTTGGAGATCGTTAGTTGTTTGGACCAAATGTGATCAAGGAGTCAGAAGAGAATGTTAAGTTGATTCGAGATAGACTGAAGGTAGCTCAGTCCAGGCAGAAGAGTTATGCAGACTCAAAGACGCAAGGAGGTAGTCTATGAAATTGGAGACAGAGCATGTCTTCGTGTGTCCCCTCTGCGAGGAGTTAAACGATTTGGAGTTAAGGGAAAGATAGCCCCGAGATTTGTAGGACCATACCGAGTTTTGGAGCGTATGAGAGAAGTGGCCTACAAGTTAGAGTTACCCGAAGGACTGTCAGGAGTTCATGATGTGTTTCACGTTTCCCAGTTGAAGAAGTGCCATGCAGAGATGGCAAATATTCCCCTGTAAGGACGCTTGACCCTGGAAAGGATAATGATGTTCCACAAAGTGGAGTATGGACTTCATAAGTATGAGCTTTATCTCGGTATGTGGGATATTCCACGAGGATGAAGAGATGAAGTGTTATTGGATATAAAGGAGGTGTGATGTTGGAAATATGGATCAATGGAAATTCCATGATGAGTTGAGTAATCATGTCTTAGTTTGATACCAATGGAAAGAAGGAAGACAGTACAATTGGATGGATTTAAGAATACTTGGAAGTTGGAATATGGAATAATGATCAGTTGCCCAGAGGATGAGTTCAAGGTTTACAAGTGATGAAATGGGCCATAACCCACAGGCCCCAGGACCTGCCAAGAAGCAAGCACATTCTTGCTGAAGGAAAAACCCTGGAAGGAGAAGTTACGATTTTATCGATAGACGATCTTATAGGAGTTACGCAAAACCTGAGGGTTGGGATGGAACGATAGATGTTTGTTTGGCTTGCAGAATCCATGGATTTATCCGAACTTGGTTTGTCGACAAGAGAAATTCTGCAATGCTTGTGAGGATGACCGAGTGTTAGAATGCGAGATTTGCTAAACCGTATACAAGGTAATGATTTGGGTGCGGGATGGATTGATCACCATACCGACTTACTCTTATTATTCGCCTTGCTATGTGGGATGGTAAATCTAGTGACTTACCTATAGTAAAGAGACGACGATCAAAACCTTGTTTAAACCTTAGAATGGTATAGCAATTTTTCCCTTGTACAAAGCAGCTTTTGCCAACCATAGGTTATACGATGAGGATTCAACCAGACCCATTTCCTGCAGGAGAAACCATAATTGGATGAACGCCATGAGATATCGATAGTTGATTAGTATTTGCGCCATACACGTCAGCTAAGAAGACCCAATCTCAGAAGAACCTTACCAAGAGGAAAAGGTAGAAGAATTGAGGAAAAGGTTAAGCCCCTATCGGAAGTGCCCAGAGAAAGAATTTTCCCGAAAACTGAGAAGACCGACACTGTCAATAATAAGGATGGAGTATATGAGTTTTGATGGAACCGTAACCATGTTTCTAAGGGTGGTAGCACTCCAGACCTCCGGAGATGATCGATGGACTTGAGAAGACCCCGAACCTAACCTATTTCTTTCTAGCCTCTCCGAATCTCGAGGATGAGATTCATTTTAAGGGTGGTAGGTTTGTAACATCCCAAAATTCTCAATTTTGGAATGTTATAATAAATAGATAGATTTGATTGATTGTTTGATTGATTGACTGAAAGTGAGTGAATTCGAAACTCTTTTTGAAAGTTAAATGAGAGGGAATAAAAGGACTTTCCCAAACTTTCATCTTTGCTTTCTGATCTCCATGAATTCAAATTCTTTTCGAATACAAAACCCTTGAGCGAAGATGATATGACTTCTTCCATTTAATTAAATGAAAGGGTATTTGAAAATAATTGAATTTCATTTGGAAATATTTCAATTCATAAACTTCATGCAGCTCAATGATTTTCATGAGAGAAGATAAAATGACTTCTTCAAATTATATGAAATATGAGTTGGGAGTTTCAAAGAATTAAATTCAAAGTTCTTTTGAATTTATTTGAGTTTTATTCAAATTATTTTTCTCCAAAAATAAAATATATGGAAAATAGGGTAACATGATTCCCTACATCAGAAAATTGGAGAGGAATAAATTTAAATTAATTTTGGTATTTTTAAAAATGATTTTATTGGATTTCATTAGACCAGTAGCACTCTTTGAATTATCTGAATTTGTATGGATTTTATTTGAATTTATAAAAGTGTTCACGTTGTAGAAAATCTTTTTCTGAAAATTTTGATATATTATACAACTATATAATATTTTCGTTTAATTGTATTTATTATTTTTATTGTCTGGAAAATGTTATTATAAAAAAAGTTTCCCTCGGTGAACTGGGCCGGCCCAGCCCCCAAGCCAGGCCACGGCCCAGCCCAACCGCACCACCTCCCTCCACCCGAGCGGGAGACCGCCGCCGCCACGACTGCCGCCACCGACCTCGGCGTCCGTGCCAAGGTCGGGCACCTCTGCCCCTCGCCCAAGGCGCTCCAACCCGCCCCAATAAATAGGTTGCCGCCGCCTCTCTCTCCACGCCGCCCCGCGCCGCATCTCGCGCCGCCGCCACCGCATCTCGCTGCCCGCGCCGCCGGAGATCGCCGCTGCTGCTGCCTCGCCCGCGCCGCGCCCCTCCGCCGCCTCGCCGCGCACTCGCCTCTGCGCCGCGCCGCTCGCCCCGCATCGCCAAACGCCACCGCCGCCCGGACGCCCGCGCCGGAGTTCGCCGCCGGTCGGATCCGCCGCCGGTTTTCCGATGGAAAACCGCCCCGACCGGTAAAACCCTAGATCGGTTTTGTTCCGTTTCGGTTTTTTTATTTTAGCCGTTTTTTTGTTATATTAGCTAGTGGACGTTCGCTAGTTAGGTCCTCGCAGCGAACGTATTCATTCGTTAGCATTCTGTAACGAACGTTCGCTATTTAGCTTTTCCTTTTTCTGTTTAATTACGCCAGGGACCTATTCGTGATATTTTTCTTTACAGATCAGCCCCTGGTTCTCAAACGACTATAACTTTTTACTCGTTAGTCGGAACTAGATGAAACCAATGCCCACTTCTTCGTTATGATCTCCTCTATCCAGTAATCCAACTCAAACATGTTTTTGAGAGTTTAAAATTTGAATTAGATCAGATTTGAATTTAAACTTCGTTTGATCATAACTTGAGTTTCATAGCTCCATTTGAGTTGATTCTTTTTGCAAATTAAAGCTCTTGACCTGAACTTTCTGATAAGGCCAAATTCAAATAATTTTGGTACTATTATAAATTGTTTTATGTTACAAAAGTTATTTGTTTGGATTTGATGTCTTCCGAATCGTCTTCTTCGATTTTTCCGATCTTTTGAGTGATTGCTTATGTGTGGTTACTATTGCTTGCTTATGATAGATTGACCGGAGTGTGATGAGTAGATCTATCAAGAGTTTTGAGTGTGAATCATCTTCATCAACATTGCAGGCAAGTTCACACTTTGATCATATCTTTTCTACTACCCAGTTTTTATTGCATTAGATCCATCCTCAAACATTTGCATGATTAGGATCTAATTAAATTGTGGGATGGGAAGTAGTTGAGGTAGTACCTATTACCTGTTAAATCAAACCCTTGGGAGTTACTTCTACGCGTTGCTTATATTGCCATGCTATGCTCGTAGACGTGGATTGGGTTTTGAGAGTATCCATGACAGATGTGAGAATGTTAATTAATGGTTTATTTAAGGTGGCAACTTAAACACACATCTGGGTGGATTGAGGTACCTGGGTATTCCAGGATTGCCTGTCTAGGTACGCGGGTACTCCAGGATTGCCTATTTTTTTTATGGACCGCCACCCAGGCTCAAAGGGATCGTAAGATTATTCATACTAGAAACTTCCGTGTGCAGCCACAAGCCATTATGGGCTCTGGCATAGTTGATTAAGTCGTGCGAACTCTTACAGGGTAGACTAGCAGATGTAGGGGAAAGTAGGTGTACCGGTCTATCCAACGTAAGGTGCTAGCGCTTCTGAAAGACTATGTCTCGGTCATCCGTTTCTCAAACACCATGTAGTGCGAGAAACCCAACGGAGGAGATCGAGTCTTGTGGGAAAAGTGCGCAAACCTCTGCAGAGTGTACAAACTAATCATGATTAGCCGTGTCCCCGGTTATGGACGTCTTGAGTATCTAGTTCTTGGATTATCCTGTTGATCTCATCATGTTACTATAATTAATTTTGTTGGGATTTAATGATGATGCTTAATTGGGATTGAGAATGCTGTCAACCAATCTCAATGTTTAACAACCACCATGATAGTTAAATAAAATTTATTCCTTTGCAGTAGGGAAAAATTGGCTTTCCGCAAAAACAATATAACCATAGAGCTTTTCCACCAGCCAGATATGCATGTAGTGATAGCAATTGTTCATCATTTTCTCTATGGTGTGAATTTGCCAGTACATTCAATGTACTGACCTGTTTCGGGCTGCATTGTCTCATGTTGCAGGTTTCTTACGACGAGTAAGTGATACGTTAGGGTCACGATTTCTACACTCAACTTTGCCGTTGGTGTTGATGGGAATCCACAACCTTGTTGCTTCCTCTATATGGATTGAGGTAATAGTATTTACGTTACTTTATACATGTGATTTAC